>OZ017738.1:282630491-282685491 GCA_963969285.1 Odontomyia ornata
ATCTCCAATATTTACGTTAATTGGATTTGTATACTTTTGATCACTCACGCGTTTAGTTTTTACTCTTTCTATGATATTGCGTGCTTTCAGTAGCAATGTCCTCAATCTAATTCTTAGT
Source organism: Odontomyia ornata (assembly GCA_963969285.1). Classification (NCBI taxonomy): domain Eukaryota; kingdom Metazoa; phylum Arthropoda; class Insecta; order Diptera; family Stratiomyidae; genus Odontomyia; species Odontomyia ornata. The sequence continues at coordinate 282,630,610 of OZ017738.1, forward strand.
TCATTCGCGTAATGATCTAAATCATAGATCTTGTCATTATCTTTAACTATCTCGTTGGGAAGACATGGAAGTTTTCCAAATATTAGTTCATACGGAGTATATTCCGTGTTGACATGAGATGTTGTATTGTATGCGAGTGCATAGTATGGTATCCATTTGTCCCATTCGTAATCATCGGCAAAAGAATGCATATATTTGTTAAGTACTCGATGATTGCGTTCCACTGTTCCTAAGGTTTGGTGATCGTAAGGAGTTGAGAAGATTTGCTCAATGTGTAGTAATTTACATATTTCAGACCTGAGTTTGTTCGAGGATTCAGTTCCCAAACCCGTTTTTAACTTACTAAAATGTCCAAATTTTAAAATTAATTGATTAACTACACCTACTGCTATAGTATGTGCTTCTTTATTTTATATGGGGAACGCTACTACAAATTTTGTTAATTAAAACTGTAGTGTCAATATATATCTGTAACCGCTGGATATGCGAAGTGGACCTACTGTGTCTACTTCTGCCGTTTGAAAACTCGCAGATGGCGTATCTGTTTTCAGCATTTTTTCAGTTGTGTGTCTAACTTGCTTGCTTATACGACAAGTCTTAAAACCATTCACTTACTCTTTGACCATGTCATCCAGTTCTTCCAACAAAACTTTTGTTTTAACTTCAGTAACGTCTTACGTACTCCAAAATATTCTCCATGAGGTGTATCATGATACTCCTTGATCAAATTCTTTTGTTTTTGTGCATCAGTTATTATTTTGGGTGGCTTTTAAATTCATATTTTCAACTTCGTATGCGTACTTCCTTGTTGCAACGTATTAAAGATACTTTTCAATTTGTTTTTGTCCATGGATTTAAATATTTCATCATCTTCAGATAAAGAGAGGTCACTGATATTTTCTTGTCTGGTGAATTCCAACAGCTTTTCTATTATTGAAACGAGACCCAAATCAGACCTATCGCTATTGCTCTCTTCTGAACGTTTATCAGCACTTTTCGTTATGAGCTTAGCATTGGTAGAAATGTGTTTTTTACCAGATTCATCACTGTAACGATATTTTTCAGTACAAACTATTTCATTTCCATTATTTGCACCGTGCAACATTATGAATTTCAGTTTTGTTATACCAGTAATGTCAGACAGACTTGTGCAAACCCAACAAAAGAGTTGATCAGATTCTATTTCGCTGTGCTTTCAATCGTTGTCGACTTTCTTTTCATTCTTTGTATTCTTTGCCATGCTCCTGGATACAACTAGTAACTTTCGTTTAACACTTTAACCAGTGTTTGAAGGTATCATTGATTTGAGTATGTTTGAGCCCAACTCGATTCTAGATTAGGCGTCCGCATTGGTATTCATGCTGCCCTTCTTGTAAACTATCGTGAAGTTATAGTTGGATAAATCCACACGTATTCTCGTTAATTTTGAATATGGATTCTTGTGACTGAACAGCGATACAAGTGGTCTATGGTCAGTTACCACTACGAATATTCTACCGTAAAGGTAAGGTCTAAAGAAATTTATCGCCCAATGTATTGCTTGTAATTCCTTCTCAATAGTTGGTTTGTTGATATCATGTTTTGCTAACGATTTGCTAGCGTAAGATATCGGTAAGTCGTTATCTATTTCACCTTGTGACAGAACTGCTCCTGATGCATAATTAGATGCGTCTGTGGTGAGAATAAATGGTTTTTCAAAATTCTAGTATTGCAAGATATGTGGTTTAATGAGTTTTAATTTTCAGGTCTCATAAGCTTTTTGACAATCTTCAGTCCAATCGAAGGTAACATTTTTCTTTAGCAGAGGATTAAGACATTTGGCCGTTTGCGCGAAATTTGGGATGAATTGCCAGTAATAATAACAGAAAGCTACAAATCTCCGTACTTCATCCGCGTTTCGTGGTACCGGGTAGTTTTTGATGACCTCGTACTTTGATGTGTTGGTTTCGGTAAGTTTATCTGTGATTGAATGCCCTAAGTACACTACTTTCGATCTCAGAAATTGACATTATGCAGGACTAAACTTTAAATTGTGTTTACACAGCCTACTTAATACCTTGCTAAGATTGTCGTTGTGATCCTTGATACTGCATCCAAATACTACAATGTCGTCGACATATAAGAAGGCTTCATGACTCAAACCACTTAATGCCGTAGTTAACATTCGCTGAAACTGTTAGATGAAATTTTCAAATCAAACGGTGATCTTTTAAATTGATAATGACCATCATTTGTAGAGAATGCTGTAAGTGACCTAGACTCTTTCTCAAGCTCAATTTGATGAAGAGAGCTTGTCATAGTGGCCTAGACTCTTTCTCAACTTCAACTTGATGAAAAGAGCTAGTCATATCCAAAGTAGAGAAATACTTCTTCCAAGCTTGCCCAAAAGGTAATCGTCTTGTAAATGAAAATTTTTCGTTAGTGATTTTATCCTCTGCGGAAGTCTACCACTAATCGCCATTTCTGCTCTCCATCAATCGACTTCTTTGGCACTGCCAATAGCGGTGAGTTATAAGGGCTAACTGACGGCTCTATGATGTCATTCGATTCCAATTATTTAATCTGTTGCAGAGTTTCCTCATTTTGGGCTTGACACAACCTATAATTTTTACTATATACCGGGTCTCGGTTGGTTGTTTGCAGACGTTGTTTGTATAAGTTGTTCGTAGTTAATTTCTCCCCCTCAAGATAGAATACATCTTAAAATTCTCGAATTGTGTTCAATAAATTCACTTTAACCAGTGTTTGATTTGAGTATGTTTGAACCCAATTCGATTCTAGATTAGGCGTCCGCATTGGTATTCATGCTGCCCTTCTTGTAAACTATCGTGAAGTTATAGTTGGATAAATCCACACGTATTCTCGTTAATTTTGAATATGGATTCTTGTGACTGAACAGCGATACAAGTGGTCTATGGTCAGTTACCACTACGAATATTCTACCGTAAAGGTAAGGTCTAAAGAAATTTATCGCCCAATGTATTGCTAGTAATTCCTTCTCAATAGTTGGTTTGTTGATATCATGTTTTGCTAACGATTTGCTAGCGTAAGATATCGGTAAGTCGTTATCTATTTCACCTTGTGACAGAACTGCTCCTGATGCATAATTGGATGCGTCTGTGGTGAGAATAAATGGTTTTTCAAAATTCTAGTATTACGAGATATGTGGTTTAATGAGTTTTACTTTTCAGGTCTCATAAGCTTTTTGACAATCTTCAGTCCAATCGAAGGTAACATTTTTCTTTAGCAGAGAATTAAGACATTTGGCCGTTTGCGCGAAATTTGGGATGAATTGCCAGTAATAATAACAGAAAGCTACAAATCTCCGTACTTCATCCGCGCTTCGTGGTACCGGGTAGTTTTTGATGACCTCGTACTTTGATGTGTCGGTTTCGATACGTTTATCTGTGATTGAATGCCCTAAGTACATTACTTTCGATCTTAGAAATTGACATTATGCAGGACTAAACTTTAAATTGTGTTCACACAGCCTACTTAATACCTTGCTAAGATTGTCGTTGTGATCCTTGATACTGCATCCAAATACTACAATGTCGTCGACATATAAGAAGGCATCATGACTCAAACCACTTAATGCCGTAGTTAACCTTCGCTGAAACTGTTAGATGAAATTTTCAAATCAAACGGTGATCTTTTAAATTGATAATGACCATCATTTGTAGAGAATGCTGTTAGTGACCTAGACTCTTTCTCAAGCTCAATTTGATGAAAAGAGCTAGTCATAGTGGCCTAGACTCTTTCTCAACTTCAACTTGATGAAAAGAGCTAGTCATATCCAAAGTAGAGAAATACTTCTTCCAAGCTTGCCCAAAAGGTCCTCGTCTTGTAAATGAAAATTTTTCGTTAGCGATTTTATCCTCTGCGGAAGTCTACCACTAGTCGCCATTTCTGCTCTCCATCAATCGACTTCTTTGGCACTGCCAATAACGGTGAGTTATAAGGGCTAACTGACGGCTCAATGATGTCATTCGATTCCAATTATTTAACCTGTTGCAGAATTTCCTCGTTTTGGGCTTGACGCAACCTATAATTTTTACTATATACCGGGTCTCGGTTGGTTGTTTGCAGACGTTGTTTGTATAAGTTGTTCGTAGTTAATTTCTCCCCCTCAAGATAGAATACATCTTAAAATTCTTGAATTATGTTCAATAAATTCTTCATGTATGGTTTCTCCAAACTATCTTTGTTTATCGTTCCTAGCAATTTTTTGAAACATTTACTATCTGACATCTGACTTTCCTGATGTCTTTTATCACTCTTATCTAGTGCAAGGATACAGAAGTTGCTCAAGGGTTCAACTTGTGCTTCAAATTTCTTAATGACAACACCATTGTCTATCCTGTTCAGAACGTTCACATATTGGACTCCTATCGCGGGTACGATAGTATTCTCAACGAAAATACCCTATTTAATTTCTGGCTGGAATAAAATGCAGTCTTCATCTAGCTTCAAATTCACCGGAACTGTTGCTTCCATTCTTGCAAATACGTTTATCTGGTAACTGTTAGGTTTTCTTGCACTCATAGGCAACACAACTTCATCATCCCTGATATTAAACAAAATGGTGTATGTCTCGTAGTCAATTTTGCACATATATTTGACTAGGATATCTCTTCCCAAGATACCATCCATGATCATCGGAATTTTTTCGTTACGATATGAAATGAATGTTTTACTTTATTTCCCTAATCTGTAAATCTAAGTCAAAGTCCCTAATGAACTAGTTACCTCTTCAGCTATCCCTGAGAGTTTAATTTTTTCATTAGATCTAATCCCATATTCTACATTTCTATGAACTTTATATTTACAAATAGATACGTCAGCCCCCGTGTCTACCAGAAACTTGAGGTTTCTACCTGCATTATGGCAATAAATTGTAACACATTTTGCGCAGGTATTTGTAATCCTATGAATTTTGTCCTGTACATCCTCGACCTCGCCGGTCACTTGGCAGTTTCCCTGATACGAGATAACATTTATGTATCTCCTGTTGTTTCGGTTCTGTTTGTTTCTGTAATTAGTACGTCTATTACCTGAATCATTGTTTCCTCTGTTGTCTCCCTTGTTATAGTTATTCCTGCTGTTATAATTATGAGTCCTATCGCTCCTATTGTTATTGCTGTTCCCATAATTCCTACTGACCGTTTCGTTATCGTAGTTTCTATAGTTATTTCTATTATTACGACGTTTGTTTCTATCCTTCCTTTTGTTATTAGCATTAAAATGCATCACACTTGTGACCGATGGAATTCTCTAATTCCAAGGCCAATGAAATAGCTTCACCAAAGCTCTTTGGTCGAGACGAAAAAAAAGTACTTCTCAACTGATTATTCAGACCTTTTTTAAATACAGTGAGTGCATAACTGTCATTCAAGTTAGGTATAATCTTGTTCTCAGCGCCTGTTACTGAAATCCCTTATTCCTGAATTTGCAGTTGATTCAATTCACAAATTAAGGAAGTAATTTTATCCTCATAGATAGAGACTGTTGATTTCTTTGTACTGAGGCATAGTCTTACTGCTCTTAAATTTACGCAACAGAACATCTTTTAGGTTCTCAAATGAGACAATGTCACTGTCGGTAATTGAAAGTTTAACAGATGCGCTCAATTTAACGTTTTTTACAAAATCTATCAACAAAACTTTACCATCTTCTGTTAATGATGAATTTAAAAGTTCTACAATCTTAAGGAATGATTCTAGTTCTTTATGTTTGCTCTCAAAGACGGGAATAACCTTTAATGCAGTTCCTAACGAAAATTCTGCCATTCTGAATTTTTCCTCCAAGTTCGGGAGGCTACTTTTTAAGTCTATTACAATATCTTCTGTGTCTGAAATTTTGATATCCTGACCAGTGTATCCTTGTTGAGTTAACTGAAGCCAAAGTTCTCTCTCTAGAGTTGCATCTTCTGCCCGGAATTTCATTTTTAAGTGTAAGATTTTCGAGTCGCTCTCTGCAATACCAGATAATAAAGAGCTAAATGATTCCCTCTGTTTTTTCAAAACATCTAGTTTTTCACAAAGAGTTTCAACAGTGTACAAATTCTTCCCATTTTTCTTTGAGTTCCTAAGGGTCCTTTTTTGTCATCAACGATATCTTTTATCTTGTCCATAAGCTGGGCTTATTAAACAGAACGATAGTTTGGATATAAAATGCAGGGATTAGGAAAGAAAATACTCTAAATGATAATTACTATACATTTACGGATCTATTAACTTTCTTAATCACATAATTCTTATTATATTTATCGTACATGTAGAATATAACTATCGGTGTGGCTATATAACCCGTCACGGCGAAAGGGTAGGTCTCCAAAGTTGCAGCATAACTGGGAGGGACCATACCGAGCTACAAAACGAATCAACGACGTCGTATACCGCATACAAGAACACCGTAAGCCGAGAGCCAAAATGAAAATCGTGCACCTGGACCGTCTTGCCCCATATTACATCCAGGGAGAATTGACTACAACTGGCGACACATCTTTTCGGGGCGAAAAAAACTGAGGTGGGGGCAGTGCTACATGCACGAACAACTTTGCGAGGACTGTCGCAATTGTTTACACAACCATTTATAACATTATGATCAACAAAACGAACGCACTCGAAAGCACAAGAAACCACCAAGCATGATCAACATCTGAAAGTGACGCCACTGCGCCATTGCTCGAATACTCTAGGTAGTTAGCCAATGTACGAGAAATAGATTGAATGACTAGAGACCCTATATAATGGCGAGCTGAATAAATGGGGGGACTATTATTACAACCGATATAGTAAAACCGCGATTGTAAAACTGCGATAGAGTGGAGCGCGAAGTAACGGTGATATTGATTGATAAGTGAAGTCGGTGAAGTGATTGTTAGTGAAGGCAGTTGCAATAAAAATTTATAGACTAGTGAATAACATTTTAATTAATTTTTGTGAACTGTGGACTCTTAGTTAATAAACTCGTTTAACTTAATTTAAAAGACAGTGCGTTTTCACTTTCCCGGAACATTAAACTTATTGGCCGCGAACCATAACACGCGACAATAGATATATATATATATATATATATATATATATATATATATATATATATATATATATACATATATATATTTATATGTAAATATTTATTTATTTATATCTAGATATATATATATATATATATATATATATATATATATATATATATAAATATATATATATATATATATATATATATATATATACATATTTATATATAAATATATATATATATATATATATATATATATATATATATATATATATATATATATATATATATATATATATATATATATATATATATATATATATTCTTCTTTTTGAAGAGTCGTCTGTAGAGTTAAGCTTCACGCATATTGAATTAAAATTGTGGCTTTTAGAGGCCTTTGAAATTGACGCGATTTTGAGATTTCAAACCAGATTGTAAAATTTTTTACATTGTCGATTGAATGGTTTGGTCACGTCTACAAAAACAAATTTTTTAACGTTTTTGACTGTCAAACGGCCGCCATTTGGTTTCAGATGGTTCAACTTTGGATTTTTTATTGTGAGCTTCATCATACATTTTAATGATTATTCGTACGAAATTTCATCCAATACAGGTCTGCCTTCCATTACAGTATTCAGGATACTTTAGTTATAATTTTTCAGTTTGTTGTTAAGATGAAGGTCACTAACGTCTGCATTGATCAAAAATCAGCATATGTAAATGAGGGTGGATCTATTTTCAGCTCAGCAAACATTTTCGTCTATTCTAGTTAATGTTGGGAAATAACGGAAGTTGTCGCTTTGCACAGCTATGTTTTGTTGTGTGGAGAAGGACCATCCAAATAGATGGAACAACACAAAGAGGAAATATAATAGGGGTCACACGATGGAGCAGAAAGCAATTGTAGTGCTTGGTTTATACTGCTTGGAGGACAAAATTGGACATTTTTTCAAAGTCAATTCCAAAAGCAAAGCCGATCTGTGTCCCTGCATTGTTCGTTATACAAACCCCAACTGCGGCCCATTATGCACTGATTCTGCACGCCAGTATGGCAGTGCTGGTGAGTTATTTGGCAGGTAATGTCTTCATCTCTCTACTAACCACAGTAAGGGTCAACTGGTTTCTCAAACCAACCCGATGAACACGATAAAATATTTTTCAAATCAAAACAAACTCCTGAGAAAAACAATCGTTTGCCATAAAAGTACAAAGCTTCTCCATCTATATATGGCGATGTACTTTTATTGGAAACATGACCAAGAAAAAAATCATCCAGAATGAATTCAACAACTCTATTAAAGGATGTGAAATAAACTTTATTCTTCATACTTAATTTTGACTGAATGTTTGTAGATGAATTGCAAATTTATAATGATTATCCTTGAATCAATTTACCTAACCAGTGGATTGCTACACAGGTAGAGTAGCGAGGACTTGTAAGACCTCAACGCCATTATTGCTACAGCCTAGCGAAAAATTATCTTCACGACTTTAAGGTTCTTAGTATCAAAGAAACGACTTTTTAGAATACCTTGAACAGAATGTGTTTTATTTAATTCACTAGATCTATTTATACTGCAATTTAACAATCGTCAACAAAAAAAAACTCGATTAATTTTCAATATACATTTCTCACCTTCATTAATTCCGCTCCACAAAATATCCAGCGGTGTCACATGGCTTATTTATGAACCAATAAATTCTACATTCTACTCTGCTCTGACCTACTACACTTAGATTACACTTGTCCAATTCTTATTTACAAACATTAAACTCATTGACCATACACACACGTGATGCACCTTAATCACCGAAAATATGAATCCGCACATGAAAACGTATGTGTGCCAGATAATTTATTGTTTTCAGTGATGAGTACTTTGTACGCATATATACGAGTACATATGAAGTCATGTAGATACTTATCGTTTAAGGATGATAAGATTGTACATATGAATGCATGGAATGTTTGTATGTTGGTTTGTAGCAAGCATTTCACATGAAGGAAATGCATTGTATTATTGAAACAAAGGTGAGTATGTAATAACCGAGGAGCTATGGCTCTAAAAGCCAGCGCTGCCACAGGCACACAGCACAAACTCAATTTAACAAGGGTCGCCATTCGGTCACCTTCCCCATCGCAACACTCGCTCTGTTTTCGCATGAAAAATAAGTCATCGAGCTCAAACAAAAATCCACATTCCATATCAGGCTCATCGCAAAAAAACACTGAAATTGTCGCTCCAACAAGAAGAGAGTTAAACGAATTCAATGACTATTTATTATCGGTGGCTGAATCATCTACGACAAATGTGACTACATCAAAGCGATCTAACAGCAACGAGCAGCCGCATACAGAACAGTTGGATACCACGTGCTATGAATTAGATAATTTAAACTTACACGAGAATCAAAGATACTGTTGGCCGGTGAGACCATTACCGCGGCGCAGCTCTCCAAACAGAGATTACAACGGCGATATTCAAACAACCATTACATCCTCCAACATAAGCAACATACATCCTATAAACTATTCAAGTAATAGTGCATCAGGTTTAAGTTCCCAAGCTATCGGTGTTGTGATTCCTACAACGCCTAATTCAACCCTGCACGAAGACAATTATGCGCCAATAAATCCACGATCCCAACATTATCAACTAAACGCGGCAAATTTTAACTCAATAGCTAGTCATAATCAACAACACTATCAGCATCATCATCATCATCAGTCTGATACCAATCAGACTTTAGCCAATCTCGATAGTGAGCTCACGTGGGAGCAACGATTGAATTTCATTCAATATTTTCTTGCACTTACTTCAAAAAACCTTAACAAGGCTAATGATACACGAGCTGATCCAGTTACAAGTATTCATTCGGCAAGCATACCAAACACTCCAACATACGAAGAGCTTCAAGCCAAATTAGAAGCATCAAATCGAAATATTCAGAGGATTAAAGAGCAACAGCAACAATTACTTCGTCTTCAACAAGCAGCTAAAGATCGAGGGGTCGAGTTTGAGAGGTCGAGCGGGTCGGATCGGACAGGAACGGAAAATGGTGGAAGTGCATCGTCTAGGGGAGTACGAAAGAAACCGCGACTGCTTTTGAGCGTGGTGTCTGCGGGATTTTAATTCTATTGTCGCGTTTTGTTTTGACTGCGGTTTGAAAGACTTTCCGTTCTAGTTTGTTTCGAAAGTTTACTCACATTTATCATTAAAAGGCTTTCGCGAATAGTTTTAATTATCGTGAAAAATAATGTTCCTGTTCTTCGTATGGTCCGACATTAGAATACCTCAACCGTCCCGTACGTACGGTACACACTAGGAGATAGCGATCACGTCGGAGGAGGGATGGACTGAAGACCATGTAGTCAAGTGTGTTTCTTCTGCGTAAAATTAAAGTTTAAGTATTTTAAATAGCTCAAAAGAGGTATAGTTTTTTAAATTAAAATGAAGTGTTATGAAATGGTTGAAAGAATTAACTTGATGAGACCGAGGTACTGAATTACAAGAAGTGAGATTATAAATAACAGAAAAAATTTTGAAAGAATTGATTTGATGTGCAGTAGGTGCGGAAGTGATAGAAGTGAAATTGAAATAATACTCGTATGTATGATTTAAAAAAATGAAAAACTACTTGAAAACGCTTAATCGCCAACTTCAAGTGACAGTTATTGCGGATAATTTATTCGTAAACTGCTTCAGCAACTAGTTCGGGTTGAGACGTGTAGGCAGTAAGGAGTGATCGCAAAGGTTGGTAACGGGAGACTGGTGAGGACGACAAGTGTTATAGGTACGAATTGTTTCTGCTTGTTAGATCCGTGAATAAAAAGCTGAAGAGAGTGTAAAATCTAATAATATGAAAACTGTCTACAAGTGAATATTGACGCAAAATAAATGCCCAGTGAACAATTAATAGAAAAGTCCAATAAATTGAATTTCCGGTACAAAAACACAATACGTAGACAATCAAGTGTCAGAAATCGTAAATTAATCGTTTCCGAATGGACCGGACTTTATCAGGCCAAATCAAATTCGTATGATTTCGAGGCGCTGGCAAGCGGATAAGTGACGTTTCAGAGCGCTCGGCAGCATGAAGAGGGGTGAATAAGTTGTTTTCTTCGCCTTTATTTGAAATTGATTTTGGTGCGATTGTTGTGAATCGAGTTATTTAAATACTCTGCCATGAGTTGACTTTAATATAAAGGGGGTTTAATTTATGCATTGAATCGAGTTGGTTTCTATATTCCGTTAATTTTTTTTTCTTTTCGTAATTCAGTGAAAATTTAAAGTAAAGAAATTAAGTGAAAATTAAAAAAAAAATTAATTAATACGAAAATTTTGATAAGAGTTACAGTTGTGCCCACCTCGTCAACGAGCGCTCGTCATCGGAAAAGGTTGGGTAAGTACCCTTTATTTCTTCATGCTTATGTAATTAAATTAAATCTTGTACTTGAATATTTATATTGAACGTGATAAGAATATTCGGTTCTTCAAAAACAATTTCATTATTTGAATTTAAGAACAAGTTATGCGTTCATTGTACATAGGATGTGCACTGTTAGAATTGATAAATACGCGCAGGTTGAAGGCGAGATTATCTAATGTTTCTTTTTTAAATAAGTTGGAAGATTTTTTTTTGTTTTCACCTCTCTATAGTACACACAAGTAGGCTTTAGCTATTATTTCACCTTCTCGAAAAAAATCTGCATTGTTTCATAAATTACTCAGAAAACGCTCTGTACTTTTTTGTTTGATTGATTAATTTTTTTTTGATAAAATTCTAGTTCTTTCAAATTTTTAGTGTGCAATATTAAAAAAAAAAAAAAAAAAACCGAATGCGATATGTAAAACAAATTGGAGATCAATATATCGTTGTGGCTGAGAACGTTTTCAGTGTTTTTTTTAAATTGATGTTTTCTGTAAGACTGATTTAGACGAAAAACCATGTTTTAAGGAAATTATAGAAATCAGATAAATTAATAATTGTTATTTGAGAGATGATTAGATAAAATAAAATCGTTGAAATAAAAATGAATTATTAAACGTTAACCGTCGGTCTTTCCCTTTCGTTTTATCTAACCGAGTATAGGACCCGGTACGGTGGCAGGCTTCCACCTCAAAACATAAGCCAGCCACCGGGTACAAACTAATTCCTTTTTCTGTTTCAGGTGACGTTTTGGGTTGAGTGGCCCAAGCAGAGTGCCTTTTTATGGCATAGAGTTATACGATCAAATTGTATAATTCTATGGCATAAATTGGTCACCGGGGTATTCCCCTTCTGATGGGAAAGTTCATACAATTCAAGTTGTATGAGTTTTCCATCAGAAGAGGAATACCTGGCCACTTCAACAAAGATATCTATGGATTTATTCCGGTTGGGTGGGTATGAAGGGGCTCCACCACCACCCGGTTGCCCCTCTTTCATTTGTGGGCCATGAATTTATTTGCGTAATGACGAGGTCACCCCAAGTTCGCCCCAATGTGTTTGTATTATTGGCGGGTAGATAACTCCTGAGGGTAATTGCACTGATCGTGCCCCAGCAAATAGTAACTTTCGAACGTGTGTTGTCTTCGGACATCAATATCGTTTGGTCCTGCTTTTGAATTATACTTTGGTGGTTTACCACCATTGTATAACTAGTAAGGCCAAATGATATTAGAGTCCCTTTTTGTGTTCGGAAGTTATTATCCCAACAACTTTTTGCAGAGGATTCTGATCCGCGCCCCAAACCAGCGGTGCCTAGGTGTCTTAAATTACATGGATTTTGATTTCATGTGATTGGCTGATTAGCTAATCCATGACTATCCATGACAAGACACGCGCTGCTTGTGGATTAGAATCCAACCCTGGGCTAACAAGTTGCAACTTGAGAAATTTGCTAATGAGGGATCACTTCTGAACCCTGATTTTCATGGTGCCACAAGAGAGTGTCCCTGAAATGCTTTAAAAGGATTGTGCCATGATGTCCATACTTGGGAGGAAGGACGGAAAGGAAAGACCAGTTATATTTCTTTTGATAACGTAAATTATTTTTTTATACCTTGCGGTTTTTTTTTGTGAGGTTCGTTTATAGTTCGCCACTGACCTCCACTTGCAAATTATAAATTTTGCATCAGTTTTTTTCACATTTTCGTTACTACGTATATATATACTCATTTTGATAGGTTAAGTTAAATATTTATACTACTAAGTTTTTGCATACCAAAAATTTTATTTAGAATGCCCACCAAACGCACGCCCGAGAGGAGAAAGTTGAGGTCGGATGCCGGACCAGCGCTCTTGTGCTCCATATGTCATGAGGACATGGATGAACTCACCAGTCAGAGGTTGCAGTGCGGACACAGGCTACACCAGCTGTGTTTGGTCCAACTGCGGCAAACCTCATCCACGTGCCCGCTCTGTCGTCAGCCTCTAGAAACCACCCAGCCAGCAACAGAACGACCTCAGTCCTCCAGCGCAAGTGGAAATGTGCCCAAAAGTGGACCCCTTCCATCCACGACAATGAGTGCACGAGAGGAAGACTACCGAGCCGAAGCAGTGCCGCCTGCGGAAGAGGCGAGACCCACCGTGGCCGTGGAGGCGACAGTTTTACAAGACTTAATGGCGCTCATGCAGGACCTGTCCACCCGGGTAGCCTCGCTGGAAAGCCAGAAGGAGAATCCAGTACCACCTCGGCCAAGAACGCCTCCTATGTGGGATTCGGACCCAAATCCGTGGGATTTTCCGATAGACTCGCGGCGCGATCACGAACGAATCCGGCCAGGTGCGGCAATGAATCCGGTGGCTCCAGTGTACCGGCCCCGATTGAGCCAAGCACCGCCACAAAATCAGGCTCCAGTGATTCCGCCGGACCAACGCTCCCATCCACACGATATGTATCGGCTGAAGCCGACACAGATCCCCAGCATCATCCAGGGATGGAATCTGCATTTCAGCGGGGAACCCAATACCATAACGGTGGAAGTCTTCATTAGTCGGGTGGAGTCACTGATTGAGCAGATGCTAGCAGGAGACCGCACGGCGCTCGCAGGATACTTGCCAATGCTGCTTAGGGGAGCAGCACTTGAGACATATTGGCGAATACATTCGGCCCCACCATCAATACGCTGGTCACGGTTGAAGGAGGTACTCCGCATGGAGTATCCTACGGTCGACATGGATGAATTAGTACTGGACAAGATGAATGCTAGATGGCAGCGTCCGGACGAGTCCTTCCATCAATATCGGGCCGATAACCTTCGGCTGAATGACCAGTTGTCAGAGCCGTTGTCCTCTACCCAATTACTGCGCCTGCTAAAGCGCAATCTAAGGCTGGAGATTCGTCGCCATATCGTGAACTGCGATCCACAGAGTATGGAGGCCCTGCTGAGAACTGTGCGTCGTATAGAAGGGTTTGAGGAAGATCTACGGGACCGGCCATACTTACTAGCCAGGACGGGTCCTCGACGAGGAATCTCGGAATTGGCGCCAGATTATACAACCATGGATCTGGAGGAAGACTTGGAACAAGACCAGCTTGCTATAGCAGCAGTGGGGAGTCTTACGACCTGCTGGAATTGCCATCAAACCAGACACCGGTTCATTTCATGCCGAGCAGAGCGAAAGGTTTTCTGCTACGGTTGCGGCAAGCCGGACACTTACTTCCCGGACTGTTCTGAATGTGCCGCGCGAAAAAACGGCCAAAAGAGTACCCGACCACCTCAGCGGTACTCGAAGCCGTCGCAGTAGCTCCTCAGCCAGCTGCTCACCCCAACAAACCTGACGTTAACCCACCAGCCATGACCACTACAACTGCGGATGTTCACTCTCTTCCGGAGACCTCGCCAACGACAATATTGAAGCGACCATCGCAGTCACTGCCAGAAGAACCCCGGCAGCCTCAAGTACGCACTCTGAAACCTTATCATGTTCGACTGCAGGAATATCGGGTGGCTCGAGAGCGAATATTTGCTTCCGAAGTAGTCACTTCCCGCCCGCGCACGACAAAATGGTCAACCCGTCGTTGGCGGAATTTCCGCAAGCGAGTGCGCACCTGCCGTCAAACCTTAAACTCTTGTAACATCTCGGAGGTTGCTGAGAATGAGATCAGACCTTATCATCCAATTAAAGTGTTGGGCGAGACCGTGTTTGCATTGATCGACACGGATGCCAGTATCAGTTGTCTTGCCTCGAGCTTTGGCTCGAAGGTGCTCCAAGACTATCCGAACTTGATCAAATCCTGGCGCACTGAAATCAGTACAGCTGATGGCACCAAACACCCTATACGAGGTAAACTAACCACACCCGTGACGTTCAGGGGTCAGACGAAGGATATTACTTTCTACATTATCCCGTCTTTGACTCAGAATGTGTACCTTGGCGTCGATTTCGTCCTTCGCTTTGGACTGGCCTCCGATTTTTTCACCGATTTGTCTTTAAAAACCAGAAATGTCAACGAAATCACTTCTACTCCCGATAGGCATGACCTGACGCCTAACCAACGACAACGCCTAACCAACGACAACGCCTAACCAACGACAACGCTGCTTTCCCATCTTACGCTACCCAAGGTCTTGGCCGCACCACCCTAGTCTCACACGCCATCGACGTTGGCGATAGTAAACCGATTAAACAGAGACACTACGCCATCTCACCGGCCATGGAGAAATTGGTGTATGCGGAGCTAGATAAGATGCTCGAGTTGGGGGTCATAGAGGAGTCCCAAAGTGCCTGGTCATCACCGGTAACCTTGGTGGTGAAGCCAGGTAAAGTCCGCCTCTGTCTTGATGCCCGTAAGGTAAACGCAGTTACCATTAAGGACGCGTACCCTCTTCCACTCATCGATGAAATACTAGGGAGACTGCCGAAAGCAAATTATATCACCAGTCTCGACCTAAAAGACGCCTTCTGGCAAATTCCACTCGATGAGGGGTCGAGGGACAAGACCGAACTCACCATTATATCAGTTCGTCACAATGTCCTTTGGCCTGTGTAACGCGCCGCAAACGATGACTCGGTTAATGGACAAGGTCATCCCACCTCACCTGAAACACCAAGTGTTCGTGTACCTTGATGATCTGTTACTCATCACGGAAACGTTCGATCAACACCTCCTACTTCTACAAGAAGTAGCCCTGCACATCAGTAAGGCAGGACTCACCATCAACGTACAGAAAAGTAAGTTTGTCATGAAAGAAGTCCGATACCTAGGACATGTCATAGGACATGGCACTATCAAAACGGATCCAGACAAAACTCGTGCGATTGATGAGTTCCCCTTACCAAAAACAGTGAAGCAGCTACGACGTTTCCTTGGTGTGTGCGGTTGGTACCGAAGGTTTGTTCGGAATTATGCAACAGTTTCAGCGCCTCTGTCAGACATGCTGCGGAAAGGGAAGTTCATTTGGACCAAACTCAGCCGAAAGGCATTTGAAGAGCTAAAACAAGCCCTCACATCAGCTCCTGTCTTGCACAGCCCCAACTTCACGAAGCCCTTCTCCATTCATTGTGACGCAAGTCAACATGGAGTTGGAGCCGTGCTGGTGCAATTGACCGATGAAGGAGAGGAAGCTCCCATCGCCTTCATGTCCAATAAGCTGAATTCGGCCCAAAAAAACTATACTGTGTCCGAGCAAGAATGTTTGGCAGCAGTAATGGCTGTGAAGAAATTCCGAGCTTATATCGAGGGCCACCAATTCGAGATCATCACGGACCATGCTTCACTACAATGGTTGATGAACCAGGCAGATTTACATGGACGCCTAGCAAGATGGGCTCTTAAACTGCAAGGGTTCAAGTTTTCCATCAAACATCGGAAAGGGACCCAGAACATCGTACCCGACACTCTCTCACGAATGTTTTCCCCAGAGGGAGCCGAATTGACAATAAATGACGAGGACCCCATCGAAATAGATTTGGACAGCCCACATTTCGAATCAGACAGCTACAAAGAGTTGAGGCAAACCATAGCGACCCAACAATCACAGCTGCCTGATTTGAAGGTAATAGACGGCTACGTGTATAGACGAAATGAATACGCCACTGGTGATCCATGGCAGGAAGAAGAGTCTTGGAAACTCTGGGTACCGGAGAAAATGACACAACATCTGATCCTCCACGCACATGACCATCCGTTAAGTGCCCACGGAGGTTACGGTCGGACGTTACGGCGACTCAAGAAATACTTCTTTTGGCCTAAAATGGCATCGCAGGTCAAAGACTACGTGAGCGCCTGTGAGACCTGTAAAGGCACCAAAGCGCCCAACCAGCCTCTTCGACCTCCTATGGGTCAACTCAACGTCCCAGAACGCGTATTCCAACGTCTATACATCGATCTACTCGGTCCATATCCTAGCTCGTCCATGGGACACATCGGAGCTATAGTCGTTCTAGACCAGCTTTCAAAGTTCCCACTGGTGGGACCCATCCGTAAATTCACAACTCCATCGATCGTGAAATTCTTAGAGAACCGGATGTTCCATGTGTTCGGGGTTCCAGAGAGTGTGTGCTCAGACAACGGAGTACAGTTCCGGTCTCGGCAGTTTAAGGGCCTACTCGAACAGTGTGCCGTTGAACACCAACTGACGCCCATATACTCTCCTCAGTCTAACGCATCAGATTGGTTGAACCGCACCCTATTGGCCGCGATCCGTTCCTACGTCCACCCATCCCAAAAAGATTGGGACCGGCGATTGTCTGCCATCACATGCGCCCTGCGATCCTCGTATCATTCCGTCACCGGTGTCGCCCCTTACTTTGCCGCCTTTGGACAGCACATGATTTGCCACGGTAAATCATACCGGCTGTCACGGCAATTAAAGTGTTTGGGAGACCCCGTTGTTGCGCTGGAGCCCCACGAACGTTTAGGAGACCTCCGCCAACAAATCGGACGGAAGATTAAGGCCGCAGGAAGTGCAAATGAAGCGCAGTACAATCTCCGGTCACGATCTGCTAATTTCAAAGAAGGAGATGAAGTTTTCCGGCGAAACTTCCACCAAAGTGACGCCGCTGGGCATTACAACGCCAAGCTGGTCAGGCGATTCTTGAAAAGCCGCATAAAAAAGGTAATGGGACCTAACCGTTACCTGATAACGGATCCATCGGGAAAAGAAGTGGGGATATACCACGCGAAAGACCTGCGGCGATAGATGGTTAGTCACGTCTGTTTGTCTGTCCGCATATATTTTCAAAAAACCCGCAAGGGTTGTATACTTCCGGGCAAACATAGACATAAGTCAGTCCGTCCGTCTGTCAAGTGTGTTTTTCTTTTGTTGTCCTTTATTTCTAGTCCCGACGCGAAGCCAACCCATGATACACAGAAAGATCCTTCAGCTCCTTTTTTGCAATCCGCATCGCCTTGGAATTGCGAGAAAATTAGCTGCCCTGTAATAACCGAGGAGCTATGGCTCTAAAAGCCAGCGCTGCCACAGGCACACAGCACAAACTCAATTTAACAAGGGTCGCCATTCAGTCACCTTCCCCATCGCAACACTCGCTCTGTTTTCGCATGAAAAATAAGTCATCGAGCTCAAACAAAAATCCACATTCCATATCAGGCTCATCGCAAAAAAACACTGAAATTGTCGCTCCAACAAGAAGAGAGTTAAACGAATTCAATGACTATTTATTATCGGTGGCTGAATCATCTACGACAAATGCGACTACATCAAAGCGATCTAACAGCAACGAGCAGCCGCATACAGAACAGTTGGATACCACGTGCTATGAATTAGATAATTTAAACTTACACGAGAATCAAAGATACTGTTGGCCGGTGAGACCATTACCGCGGCGCAGCTCTCCAAACAGAGATTACAACGGCGATATTCAAACAACCATTACATCCTCCAACATAAGCAACATACATCCTATAAACTATTCAAGTAATAGTGCATCAGGTTTAAGTTCCCAAGCTATCGGTGTTGTGATTCCTACAACGCCCAATTCAACCCTGCACGAAGACAATTATGCGCCAATAAATCCACGATCCCAACATTATCAACTAAACGCGGCAAATTTTAACTCAATAGCTAGTCATAATCAACAACACTATCAGCATCATCATCATCATCAGTCTGATACCAATCAGACTTTAGCCAATCTCGATAGTGAGCTCACGTGGGAGCAACGATTGAATTTCATTCAATATTTTCTTGCACTTACTTCAAAAAACCTTAACAAGGCTAATGATACACGAGCTGATCCAGTTACAAGTATTCATTCGGCAAGCATACCAAACACTCCAACATACGAAGAGCTTCAAGCCAAATTAGAAGCATCAAATCGAAATATTCAGAGGATTAAAGAGCAACAGCAACAATTACTTCGTCTTCAACAAGCAGCTAAAGATCGAGGGGTCGAGTTTGAGAGGTCGAGCGGGTCGGATCGGACAGGAACGGAAAATGGTGGAAGTGCATCGTCTAGGGGAGTACGAAAGAAACCGCGACTGCTTTTGAGCGTGGTGTCTGCGGGATTTTAATTCTATTGTCGCGTTTTGTTTTGACTGCGGTTTAGAAGACTTTCCGTTCTAGTTTGTTTCAAAAGTTTACTCACATTTATCATTAAAAGGCTTTCGCGAATAGTTTTAATTATCGTGAAAAATAATGTTCCTGTTCTTCGTATGGTCCGACATTAGAATACCTCAACCGTCCCGTACGTACGGTACACACTAGGAGATAGCGATCACGTCGGAGGAGGGATGGACTGAAGACCATGTAGTCAAGTGTGTTTCTTCTGCGTAAAATTAAAGTTTAAGTATTTTAAATAGCTCAAAAGAGGTATAGTTTTTTAAATTAAAATGAAGTGTTATGAAATGGTTGAAAGAATTAACTTGATGAGACCGAGGTACTGAATTACAAGAAGTGAGATTATAAATAACAGAAAAAATTTTGAAAGAATTGATTTGATGTGCAGTAGGTGCGGAAGTGATAGAAGTGAAATTGAAATAATACTCGTATGTATGATTTAAAAAAATGAAAAACTACTTGAAAACGCTTAATCGCCAACTTCAAGTGACAGTTATTGCGGATAATTTATTCGTAAACTGCTTCAGCAACTAGTTCGGGTTGAGACGTGTAGGCAGTAAGGAGTGATCGCAAAGGTTGGTAACGGGAGACTGGTGAGGACGACAAGTGTTATAGGTACGAATTGTTTCTGCTTGTTAGATCCGTGAATAAAAAGCTGAAGAGAGTGTAAAATCTAATAATATGAAAACTGTCTACAAGTGAATATTGACGCAAAATAAATGCCCAGTGAACAATTAATAGAAAAGTCCAATAAATTGAATTTCCGGTACAAAAACACAATACGTAGACAATCAAGTGTCAGAAATCGTAAATTAATCGTTTCCGAATGGACCGGACTTTATCAGGCCAAATCAAATTCGTATGATTTCGAGGCGCTGGCAAGCGGATAAGTGACGTTTCAGAGCGCTCGGCAGCATGAAGAGGGGTGAATAAGTTGTTTTCTTCGCCTTTATTTGAAATTGATTTTGGTGCGATTGTTGTGAATCGAGTTATTTAAATACTCTGCCATGAGTTGACTTTAATATAAAGGGGGTTTAATTTATGCATTGAATCGAGTTGGTTTCTATATTCCGTTAATTTTTTTTTCTTTTCGTAATTCAGTGAAAATTTAAAGTAAAGAAATTAAGTGAAAATTAAAAAAAAAATTAATTAATACGAAAATTTTGATAAGAGTTACAGTTGTGCCCACCTCGTCAACGAGCGCTCGTCATCGGAAAAGGTTGGGTAAGTACCCTTTATTTCTTCATGCTTATGTAATTAAATTAAATCTTGTACTTGAATATTTATATTGAACGTGATAAGAATATTCGGTTCTTCAAAAACAATTTCATTATTTGAATTTAAGAACAAGTTATGCGTTCATTGTACATAGGATGTGCACTGTTAGAATTGATAAATACGCGCAGGTTGAAGGCGAGATTATCTAATGTTTCTTTTTTAAATAAGTTGGAAGATTTTTTTTTGTTTTCACCTCTCTATAGTACACACAAGTAGGCTTTAGCTATTATTTCACCTTCTCGAAAAAAATCTGCATTGTTTCATAAATTACTCAGAAAACGCTCTGTACTTTTTTGTTTGATTGATTAATTTTTTTTTGATAAAATTCTAGTTCTTTCAAATTTTTAGTGTGCAATATTAAAAAAAAAAAAAAAAAAACCGAATGCGATATGTAAAACAAATTGGAGATCAATATATCGTTGTGGCTGAGAACGTTTTCAGTGTTTTTTTTTAAATTGATGTTTTCTGTAAGACTGATTTAGACGAAAAACCATGTTTTAAGGAAATTATAAAAATCAGATAAATTAATAATTGTTATTTGAGAGATGATTAGATAAAATAAAATCGTTGAAATAAAAATGAATTATTAAACGTTAACCGTCGGTCTTTCCCTTTCGTTTTATCTAACCGAGTATAGGACCCGGTACGGTGGCAGGCTTCCACCTCAAAACATAAGCCAGCCACCGGGTACAAACTAATTCCTTTTTCTGTTTCAGGTGACGTTTTGGGTTGAGTGGCCCAAGCAGAGTGCCTTTTTATGGCATAGAGTTATACGATCAAATTGTATAATTCTATGGCATAAATTGGTCACCGGGGTATTCCCCTTCTGATGGGAAAGTTCATACAATTCAAGTTGTATGAGTTTTCCATCAGAAGAGGAATACCTGGCCACTTCAACAAAGATATCTATGGATTTATTCCGGTTGGGTGGGTATGAAGGGGCTCCACCACCACCCGGTTGCCCCTCTTTCATTTGTGGGCCATGAATTTATTTGCGTAATGACGAGGTCACCCCAAGTTCGCCCCAATGTGTTTGTATTATTGGCGGGTAGATAACTCCTGAGGGTAATTGCACTGATCGTGCCCCAGCAAATAGTAACTTTCGAACGTGTGTTGTCTTCGGACATCAATATCGTTTGGTCCTGCTTTTGAATTATACTTTGGTGGTTTACCACCATTGTATAACTAGTAAGGCCAAATGATATTAGAGTCCCTTTTTGTGTTCGGAAGTTATTATCCCAACAACTTTTTGCAGAGGATTCTGATCCGCGCCCCAAACCAGCGGTGCCTAGGTGTCTTAAATTACATGGATTTTGATTTCATGTGATTGGCTGATTAGCTAATCCATGACTATCCATGACAAGACACGCGCTGCTTGTGGATCAGAATCCAACCCTGGGCTAACAAGTTGCAACTTGAGAAATTTGCTAATGAGGGATCACTTCTGAACCCTGATTTTCATGGTGCCACAAGAGAGTGTCCCTGAAATGCTTTAAAAGGATTGTGCCATGATGTCCATACTTGGGAGGAAGGACGGAAAGGAAAGACCAGTTATATTTCTTTTGATAACGTAAATTATTTTTTTATACCTTGCGGTTTTTTTTGTGAGGTTCGTTTATAGTTCGCCACTGACCTCCACTTGCAAATTATAAATTTTGCATCAGTTTTTTTCACATTTTCGTTACTACGTATATATATACTCATTTTGATAGGTTAAGTTAAATATTTATACTACTAAGTTTTTGCATACCAAAAATTTTATTTAGAATGCCCACCAAACGCACGCCCGAGAGGAGAAAGTTGAGGTCGGATGCCGGACCAGCGCTCTTGTGCTCCATATGTCATGAGGACATGGATGAACTCACCAGTCAGAGGTTGCAGTGCGGACACAGGCTACACCAGCTGTGTTTGGTCCAACTGCGGCAAACCTCATCCACGTGCCCGCTCTGTCGTCAGCCTCTAGAAACCACCCAGCCAGCAACAGAACGACCTCAGTCCTCCAGCGCAAGTGGAAATGTGCCCAAAAGTGGACCCCTTCCATCCACGACAATGAGTGCACGAGAGGAAGACTACCGAGCCGAAGCAGTGCCGCCTGCGGAAGAGGCGAGACCCACCGTGGCCGTGGAGGCGACAGTTTTACAAGACTTAATGGCGCTCATGCAGGACCTGTCCACCCGGGTAGCCTCGCTGGAAAGCGAGAAGGAGAATCCAGTACCACCTCGGCCAAGAACGCCTCCTATGTGGGATTCGGACCCAAATCCGTGGGATTTTCCGATAGACTCGCGGCGCGATCACGAACGAATCCGGCCAGGTGCGGCAATGAATCCGGTGGCTCCAGTGTACCGGCCCCGATTGAGCCAAGCACCGCCACAAAATCAGGCTCCAGTGATTCCGCCGGACCAACGCTCCCATCCACACGATATGTATCGGCTGAAGCCGACACAGATCCCCAGCATCATCCAGGGATGGAATCTGCATTTCAGCGGGGAACCCAATACCATAACGGTGGAAGTCTTCATTAGTCGGGTGGAGTCACTGATTGAGCAGATGCTAGCAGGAGACCGCACGGCGCTCGCAGGATACTTGCCAATGCTGCTTAGGGGAGCAGCACTTGAGACATATTGGCGAATACATTCGGCCCCACCATCAATACGCTGGTCACGGTTGAAGGAGGTACTCCGCATGGAGTATCCTACGGTCGACATGGATGAATTAGTACTGGACAAGATGAATGCTAGATGGCAGCGTCTGGACGAGTCCTTCCATCAATATCGGGCCGATAACCTTCGGCTGAATGACCAGTTGTCAGAGCCGTTGTCCTCTACCCAATTACTGCGCCTGCTAAAGCGCAATCTAAGGCTGGAGATTCGTCGCCATATCGTGAACTGCGATCCACAGAGTATGGAGGCCCTGCTGAGAACTGTGCGTCGTATAGAAGGGTTTGAGGAAGATCTACGGGACCGGCCATACTTACTAGCCAGGACGGGTCCTCGACGAGGAATCTCGGAATTGGCGCCAGATTATACAACCATGGATCTGGAGGAAGACTTGGAACAAGACCAGCTTGCTATAGCAGCAGTGGGGAGTCTTACGACCTGCTGGAATTGCCATCAAACCAGACACCGGTTCATTTCATGCCGAGCAGAGCGAAAGGTTTTCTGCTACGGTTGCGGCAAGCCGGACACTTACTTCCCGGACTGTTCTGAATGTGCCGCGCGAAAAAACGGCCAAAAGAGTACCCGACCACCTCAGCGGTACTCGAAGCCGTCGCAGTAGCTCCTCAGCCAGCTGCTCACCCCAACAAACCTGACGTTAACCCACCAGCCATGACCACTACAACTGCGGATGTTCACTCTCTTCCGGAGACCTCGCCAACGACAATATTGAAGCGACCATCGCAGTCACTGCCAGAAGAACCCCGGCAGCCTCAAGTACGCACTCTGAAACCTTATCATGTTCGACTGCAGGAATATCGGGTGGCTCGAGAGCGAATATTTGCTTCCGAAGTAGTCACTTCCCGCCCGCGCACGACAAAATGGTCAACCCGTCGTTGGCGGAATTTCCGCAAGCGAGTGCGCACCTGCCGTCAAACCTTAAACTCTTGTAACATCTCGGAGGTTGCTGAGAATGAGATCAGACCTTATCATCCAATAAAAGTGTTGGGCGAGACCGTGTTTGCATTGATCGACACGGATGCCAGTATCAGTTGTCTTGCCTCGAGCTTTGGCTCGAAGGTGCTCCAAGACTATCCGAACTTGATCAAATCCTGGCGCACTGAAATCAGTACAGCTGATGGCACCAAACACCCTATACGAGGTAAACTAACCACACCCGTGACGTTCAGGGGTCAGACGAAGGATATTACTTTCTACATTATCCCGTCTTTGACTCAGAATGTGTACCTTGGCGTCGATTTCGTCCTTCGCTTTGGACTGGCCTCCGATTTTTTCACCGATTTGTCTTTAAAAACCAGAAATGTCAACGAAATCACTTCTACTCCCGATAGGCATGACCTGACGCCTAACCAACGACAACGCCTGGAAGCATCCATCGCTGCTTTCCCATCTTACGCTACCCAAGGTCTTGGCCGCACCACCCTAGTCTCACACGCCATCGACGTTGGCGATAGTAAACCGATTAAACAGAGACACTACGCCATCTCACCGGCCATGGAGAAATTGGTGTATGCGGAGCTAGATAAGATGCTCGAGTTGGGGGTCATAGAGGAGTCCCAAAGTGCCTGGTCATCACCGGTAACCTTGGTGGTGAAGCCAGGTAAAGTCCGC
Organism: Odontomyia ornata; assembly: GCA_963969285.1. Classification (NCBI taxonomy): domain Eukaryota; kingdom Metazoa; phylum Arthropoda; class Insecta; order Diptera; family Stratiomyidae; genus Odontomyia; species Odontomyia ornata. The sequence continues at coordinate 282,655,706 of OZ017738.1, forward strand.
CTCTGTCTTGATGCCCGTAAGGTAAACGCAGTTACCATTAAGGACGCGTACCCTCTTCCACTCATCGATGGAATACTAGGGAGACTGCCGAAAGCAAATTATATCACCAGTCTCGACCTAAAAGACGCCTTCTGGCAAATTCCACTCGATGAGGGGTCGAGGGACAAGACCGAACTCACCATTATATCAGTTCGTCACAATGTCCTTTGGCCTGTGTAACGCGCCGCAAACGATGACTCGGTTAATGGACAAGGTCATCCCACCTCACCTGAAACACCAAGTGTTCGTGTACCTTGATGATCTGTTACTCATCACGGAAACGTTCGATCAACACCTCCTACTTCTACAAGAAGTAGCCCTGCACATCAGTAAGGCGGGACTCACCATCAACGTACAGAAAAGTAAGTTTGTCATGAAAGAAGTCCGATACCTAGGACATGTCATAGGACATGGCACTATCAAAACGGATCCAGACAAAACTCGTGCGATTGATGAGTTCCCCTTACCAAAAACAGTGAAGCAGCTACGACGTTTCCTTGGTGTGTGCGGTTGGTACCGAAGGTTTGTTCGGAATTATGCAACAGTTTCAGCGCCTCTGTCAGACATGCTGCGGAAAGGGAAGTTCATTTGGACCAAACTCAGCCGAAAGGCATTTGAAGAGCTAAAACAAGCCCTCACATCAGCTCCTGTCTTGCACAGCCCCAACTTCACGAAGCCCTTCTCCATTCATTGTGACGCAAGTCAACATGGAGTTGGAGCCGTGCTGGTGCAATTGACCGATGAAGGAGAGGAAGCTCCCATCGCCTTCATGTCCAATAAGCTGAATTCGGCCCAAAAAAACTATACTGTGTCCGAGCAAGAATGTTTGGCAGCAGTAATGGCTGTGAAGAAATTCCGAGCTTATATCGAGGGCCACCAATTCGAGATCATCACGGACCATGCTTCACTACAATGGTTGATGAACCAGGCAGATTTACATGGACGCCTAGCAAGATGGGCTCTTAAACTGCAAGGGTTCAAGTTTTCCATCAAACATCGGAAAGGGACCCAGAACATCGTACCCGACACTCTCTCACGAATGTTTTCCCCAGAGGGAGCCGAATTGACAATAAATGACGAGGACCCCATCGAAATAGATTTGGACAGCCCACATTTCGAATCAGACAGCTACAAAGAGTTGAGGCAAACCATAGCGACCCAACAATCACAGCTGCCTGATTTGAAGGTAATAGACGGCTACGTGTATAGACGAAATGAATACGCCACTGGTGATCCATGGCAGGAAGAAGAGTCTTGGAAACTCTGGGTACCGGAGAAAATGACACAACATCTGATCCTCCACGCACATGACCATCCGTTAAGTGCCCACGGAGGTTACGGTCGGACGTTACGGCGACTCAAGAAATACTTCTTTTGGCCTAAAATGGCATCGCAGGTCAAAGACTACGTGAGCGCCTGTGAGACCTGTAAAGGCACCAAAGCGCCCAACCAGCCTCTTCGACCTCCTATGGGTCAACTCAACGTCCCAGAACGCGTATTCCAACGTCTATACATCGATCTACTCGGTCCATATCCTCGGTCGTCCATGGGACACATCGGAGCTATAGTCGTTCTAGACCAGCTTTCAAAGTTCCCACTGGTGGAACCCATCCGTAAATTCACAACTCCATCGATCGTGAAATTCTTAGAGAACCGGATGTTCCATGTGTTCGGGGTTCCAGAGAGTGTGTGCTCAGACAACGGAGTACAGTTCCGGTCTCGGCAGTTTAAGGGCCTACTCGAACAGTGTGCCGTTGAACACCAACTGACGCCCATATACTCTCCTCAGTCTAACGCATCAGATTGGTTGAACCGCACCCTATTGGCCGCGATCCGTTCCTACGTCCACCCATCCCAAAAAGATTGGGACCGGCGATTGTCTGCCATCACATGCGCCCTGCGATCCTCGTATCATTCCGTCACCGGTGTCGCCCCTTACTTTGCCGCCTTTGGACAGCACATGATTTGCCACGGTAAATCATACCGGCTGTCACGGCAATTAAAGTGTTTGGGAGACCCCGTTGTTGCGCTGGAGCCCCACGAACGTTTAGGAGACCTCCGCCAACAAATCGGACGGAAGATTAAGGCCGCAGGAAGTGCAAATGAAGCGCAGTACAATCTCCGGTCACGATCTGCTAATTTCAAAGAAGGAGATGAAGTTTTCCGGCGAAACTTCCACCAAAGTGACGCCGCTGGGCATTACAACGCCAAGCTGGTCAGGCGATTCTTGAAAAGCCGCATAAAAAAGGTAATGGGACCTAACCGTTACCTGATAACGGATCCATCGGGAAAAGAAGTGGGGATATACCACGCGAAAGACCTGCGGCGATAGATGGTTAGTCACGTCTGTTTGTCTGTCCGCATATATTTTCAAAAAACCCGCAAGGGTTGTATACTTCCGGGCAAACATAGACATAAGTCAGTCCGTCCGTCTGTCAAGTGTGTTTTTCTTTTGTTGTCCTTTATTTCTAGTCCCGACGCGAAGCCAACCCATGATACACAGAAAGATCCTTCAGCTCCTTTTTTGCAATCCGCATCGCCTTGGAATTGCGAGAAAATTAGCTGCCCTGTAATAACCGAGGAGCTATGGCTCTAAAAGCCAGCGCTGCCACAGGCACACAGCACAAACTCAATTTAACAAGGGTCGCCATTCAGTCACCTTCCCCATCGCAACACTCGCTCTGTTTTCGCATGAAAAATAAGTCATCGAGCTCAAACAAAAATCCACATTCCATATCAGGCTCATCGCAAAAAAACACTGAAATTGTCGCTCCAACAAGAAGAGAGTTAAACGAATTCAATGACTATTTATTATCGGTGGCTGAATCATCTACGACAAATGCGACTACATCAAAGCGATCTAACAGCAACGAGCAGCCGCATACAGAACAGTTGGATACCACGTGCTATGAATTAGATAATTTAAACTTACACGAGAATCAAAGATACTGTTGGCCGGTGAGACCATTACCGCGGCGCAGCTCTCCAAACAGAGATTACAACGGCGATATTCAAACAACCATTACATCCTCCAACATAAGCAACATACATCCTATAAACTATTCAAGTAATAGTGCATCAGGTTTAAGTTCCCAAGCTATCGGTGTTGTGATTCCTACAACGCCTAATTCAACCCTGCACGAAGACAATTATGCGCCAATAAATCCACGATCCCAACATTATCAACTAAACGCGGCAAATTTTAACTCAATAGCTAGTCATAATCAACAACACTATCAGCATCATCATCATCATCAGTCTGATACCAATCAGACTTTAGCCAATCTCGATAGTGAGCTCACGTGGGAGCAACGATTGAATTTCATTCAATATTTTCTTGCACTTACTTCAAAAAACCTTAACAAGGCTAATGATACACGAGCTGATCCAGTTACAAGTATTCATTCGGCAAGCATACCAAACACTCCAACATACGAAGAGCTTCAAGCCAAATTAGAAGCATCAAATCGAAATATTCAGAGGATTAAAGAGCAACAGCAACAATTACTTCGTCTTCAACAAGCAGCTAAAGATCGAGGGGTCAAGTTTGAGAGGTCGAGCGGGTCGGATCGGACAGGAACGGAAAATGGTGGAAGTGCATCGTCTAGGGGAGTACGAAAGAAACCGCGACTGCTTTTGAGCGTGGTGTCTGCGGGATTTTAATTCTATTGTCGCGTTTTGTTTTGACTGCGGCTTAGAAGACTTTCCGTTCTAGTTTGTTTCGAAAGTTTACTCACATTTATCATTAAAAGGCTTTCGCGAATAGTTTTAATTATCGTGAAAAATAATGTTCCTGTTCTTCGTATGGTCCGACATTAGAATACCTCAACCGTCCCGTACGTACGGTACACACTAGGAGATAGCGATCACGTCGGAGGAGGGATGGACTGAAGACCATGTAGTCAAGTGTGTTTCTTCTGAGTAAAATTAAAGTTTAAGTATTTTAAATAGCTCAAAAGAGGTATAGTTTTTTAAATTAAAATGAAGTGTTATGAAATGGTTGAAAGAATTAACTTGATGAGACCGAGGTACTGAATTACAAGAAGTGAGATTATAAATAACAGAAAAAATTTTGAAAGAATTGATTTGATGTGCAGTAGGTGCGGAAGTGATAGAAGTGAAATTGAAATAATACTCGTATGTATGATTTAAAAAAATGAAAAACTACTTGAAAACGCTTAATCGCCAACTTCAAGTGACAGTTATTGCGGATAATTTATTCGTAAACTGCTTCAGCAACTAGTTCGGGTTGAGACGTGTAGGCAGTAAGGAGTGATCGCAAAGGTTGGTAACGGGAGACTGGTGAGGACGACAAGTGTTATAGGTACGAATTGTTTCTGCTTGTTAGATCCGTGAATAAAAAGCTGAAGAGAGTGTAAAATCTAATAATATGAAAACTGTCTACAAGTGAATATTGACGCAAAATAAATGCCCAGTGAACAATTAATAGAAAAGTCCAATAAATTGAATTTCCGGTACAAAAACACAATACGTAGACAATCAAGTGTCAGAAATCGTAAATTAATCGTTTCCGAATGGACCGGACTTTATCAGGCCAAATCAAATTCGTATGATTTCGAGGCGCTGGCAAGCGGATAAGTGACGTTTCAGAGCGCTCGGTAGCATGAAGAGGGGTGAATAAGTTGTTTTCTTCGCCTTTATTTGAAATTGATTTTGGTGCGATTGTTGTGAATCGAGTTATTTAAATACTCTGCCATGAGTTGACTTTAATATAAAGGGGGTTTAATTTATGCATTGAATCGAGTTGGTTTCTATATTCCGTTAATTTTTTTTTCTTTTTGTAATTCAGTGAAAATTTAAAGTAAAGAAATTAAGTGAAAATTAAAAAAAAAATTAATTAATACGAAAATTTTGATAAGAGTTACAGTTGTGCCCACCTCGTCAACGAGCGCTCGTCATCGGAAAAGGTTGGGTAAGTACCCTTTATTTCTTCATGCTTATGTAATTAAATTAAATCTTGTACTTGAATATTTATATTGAACGTGATAAGAATATTCGGTTCTTCAAAAACAATTTCATTATTTGAATTTAAGAACAAGTTATGCGTTCATTGTACATAGGATGTGCACTGTTAGAATTGATAAATACGCGCAGGTTGAAGGCGAGATTATCTAATGTTTCTTTTTTAAATAAGTTGGAAGATTTTTTTTTGTTTTCACCTCTCTATAGTACACACAAGTAGGCTTTAGCTATTATTTCACCTTCTCGAAAAAAATCTGCATTGTTTCATAAATTACTCAGAAAACGCTCTGTACTTTTTTGTTTGATTGATTAATTTTTTTTTGATAAAATTCTAGTTCTTTCAAATTTTTAGTGTGCAATATTAAAAAAAAAAAAAAAAAAACCGAATGCGATATGTAAAACAAATTGGAGATCAATATATCGTTGTGGCTGAGAACGTTTTCAGTGTTTTTTTTTAAATTGATGTTTTCTGTAAGACTGATTTAGACGAAAAACCATGTTTTAAGGAAATTATAAAAATCAGATAAATTAATAATTGTTATTTGAGAGATGATTAGATAAAATAAAATCGTTGAAATAAAAATGAATTATTAAACGTTAACCGTCGGTCTTTCCCTTTCGTTTTATCTAACCGAGTATAGGACCCGGTACGGTGGCAGGCTTCCACCTCAAAACATGAGCCAGCCACCGGGTACAAACTAATTCCTTTTTCTGTTTCAGGTGACGTTTTGGGTTGAGTGGCCCAAGCAGAGTGCCTTTTTATGGCATAGAGTTATACAATCAAATTGTATAATTCTATGGCATAAATTGGTCACCGGGGTATTCCCCTTCTGATGGGAAAGTTCATACAATTCAAGTTGTATGAGTTTTCCACTCAGAAGAGGAATACCTGGCCACTTCAACAAAGATATCTACGGATTTATTCCAGTTGGGTGGGTATGAAGGGGCTCCACCACCACCCGGTTGCCCCTCTTTCATTTGTGGGCCATGAATTTATTAGGGTACTGACGAGGTCACCCCAAGTTCGCGTTTCTTTTCAGGTTTCACTTGTTCTAGTAACAAGATCCATTCCCCTCTGTGAGGTTATCTACAATTTTCGCGACTTCGGTCGCCTTTTGAGCTTTAGTCCAATTCGTGAATGCGAAATTTTTTTTAGTTGGTCCTCGTGCTGGGGAAATTAACCCGCCCCACGACACCACAATGCTAGCCTGCCAGCGCATTCACGCGTCTCCAGACGAGGGCATTCTCGGCAGATACCGACACCTTCCTCTGCCGAGGCAGCAGAACATCGCTGCAGTCCTTCACGGACCTTTTGAACAATCATTATTCACTACAAGTAATGAAAAATTGGAAAATGTGAGTAAGGTAAATAGATAATATGAAATTGTAATATAGGTATTATGGATATTATAGGTAAGTATGGGAAGTTGTAATATAGGTATTACTCCTCCAACCTGTTTTTGATTAAACTCAGGTGTGAATTTATGCATATATAAGTTGAATCACATAACATTTCTTATTAGGTAAATTATCATTAATCTAAATAGTGTTTTTTTTTTTTTGACATATTTAAGGTTTTTGTTCCATTCATGAATTCTAGCTTACAAAGTATTTATTTTTGACTATATATAAAGTTTATGAAATTGTAATATAGGTATTATGGATATTATAGGTAAGTATGGGAAGTTGTAATATAGGTATTACTCCTCCAACCTGTTTTTGATTAAACTCAGGTGTGAATTTATGCATATATAAGTTGAATCACATAACATTTCTTATTAGGTAAATTATCATTAATCTAAATAGTGTTTTTTTTTTGACATATTTAAGGTTTTTGTTCCATTCATGAATTCTAGCTTACAAAGTATTTATTTTTGACTATATATAAAGTTTAACGTTATTTTTATGTACATATTTTGATTTTCCATCTAATTCTAGAAGAATATTGCTATTTTTAGGGTTTTGTAAAATAATTTTACAAAACCCTACTAGTTTCGCGACCAGTCTGTCCGTCTGTCCGTCTGTCCGTCCGTCCGTCCGTCCGTCCGTCCGTGTGTCATAGCAGTTTTTCTCGGAAACTACTTAAGCTAGAAGCATCAAATTTTGTGTGTAGGTGTAAAGTGGTGATCTCTTCAAAGTTCAACTACAAAAAAATTTTATAAGGTATTTAAGGGGGGTCTCCCCATATAGGAGAGTGACCCCCCGAAAAAAAAATTTCATTGAAGGTAGCCGATATGGGTATCAAATGAAAGGTCTTGATGAGAACTTTTCAAAACAGGTCTTAGTTTGGCAAAATTTGCTTCGAGGGGCGCACAGGAAGGGGAAATACACGAAAAATTTGTGTCCCCCCCCCCCTCGCGATTGGACACCTGTGATCCGAAAAATCTGAAAAAATCAGGAATGCGGGCCTTGGTGAGTACAACAACAGCAAATACGTGAGAAGTCGCAATTCAGTCAACTTTGTTAGTAATAGTATGATTTATCGATTTTATGTTTTCTTGAATAAAATCTTAACGGTACCCTTAAATTCAATGAAATTCAGTACGTAGATGTCTATTTATAAGATTGATCTATCCTGAAAGCTTCATAAAGATTGAATCATATTTAGCGATGTTATAGCGGTTTGAATTTTCCGGTATTACTATGGAACAATATGCGCTGCATGTATTACTATGGCAACATATGGCTATGGAACAACATGCGCTTTTTACCGACTCAGACACTACAGTTTTGCTAGGATTTGCATGAAATTTTCAGGAATGATAGGTGTCATGAATATCTTTGAGAATCGGTTCAGCTAGTGGTATCAGTAATCGTAAAACAAAATAGTGGCTGTTTTAAATGCGAAGATTGAATAATTTTGAGTTATTTTTTCCCAACTTCAACGTTTAAGGTGCATGCTTTGAACACTTGATTCAATTTAATGAATGACTGAAGATGAGTACCTACATTTAATGCTCATAAGTGAAACAAGTCAAGGAGGTGGGAGAGAGCTCCTAGCAAAAGGGTTTTGTAACCATTCTAGGATTCGAAAAAAAAGGCCATTAATCGATGATAACAGTACAGGAGAGTGGCCCCTGAAAATAAAAATTCATCAAACGTAGCCGATATGAGTATGAAATAAAAGTTTTCATGGGAGCTTTTCAAAACAGTTGTTAAACTGTCAGTTTTAGCTTCAGTGGGGGCACAGGGGGGGAAATTCATGAAAAATGTGTTTTCTCCGTCGCGGATGGACATCTAAAATAATTATCAAGGGAGATATTTATAAGAATAACAATTCTAAAAACCTCAGAAGTCAAAATTCGTTCAACTTTGTTAATAATAGTATGATCTTCGTATTTCATATTTTCTCCAATAAAATCGTCTTTGACATGTTTCTTGATTTGATTCGATCTGGTGACTGCATTTTGTAAATTGAATACAAAACCCTTCTGACATGAGCGTAGGTCTGTTTACCCAACTTGTTTATGTCGAGGACTTCGTAGGGACCTGTATATGGTTTTTGATGTGTCTTACGGTTCTGTTGTCTTAATAAAATTAAATCTCCAATATTTACGTTAATTGGATTTGTATACTTTTGATCACTCACGCGTTTAGTTTTTACTCTTTCTATGATATTGCGTGCTTTCAGTAGCGATGTCCTCAATCTCATTCTTAGTTCATTCGCGTAATGATCTAAATCATAGATCTTGTCATTATCTTTAACTATCTCATTGGGAAGGCATGGAAGTTTTCCAAATATTAGTTCATACGGAGTATATTCCGTGTCGACATGAGATGTTGTATTGTATGCGAATGCATAGTATGGTACCCATTTGTCCCATTCGTAATCATCGGCAAAAGAATGCATATATTTGTTAAGTACTCGATGATTGCGTTCCACTGTTCCTAAGGTTTGGTGATCGTAAGGAGTTGAGAAGATCTGCTCAATGTGTAGTAATTTACATATTTCAGACCTGAGTTTGTTCGAGGATTCAGTTCCCAAACCCGTTTTTAACTTACTAAAATGTCCAAATTTTAAAACAAATTGATTAACTACACCTACTGCTATAGTATGTGCTTCTTTATTTTCTATGGGGAACGCTACTACAAATTTTGTTAATTCAAACTGTAGTGTCAATATATATCTGTAACCGCTAGATATGCGAAGTGGACCTACTGTGTCTACTTCTGCCGTTTGAAAACTCGCAGATGGCGTATCTGTTTTCAGCATTTTTTCAGTTGTGTGTGTTGTTTAAATTCATATTTTCAACTTCGTACGCGTACTTCCTTGTTGCAACGTATTAAAGATACTTTTCGATTTGGTTTTGTCCATGGATTTAAATATTTCATCATCTTCAGATAAAGAGAGGTCACTGATATTTTCTTGTCTGGTGAATTCCAACAGCTTTTCTATTATTGAAACGAGACCCAAATCAGACCTATCGCTATTGCTCTCTTCTGAACGTTTATCAGCACTTTTCGTTATGAGCTTAGCATTGGTAGAAATGTGTTTTTTACCAGATTCATCACTGTAACGATATTTTTCAGTACGTACTATTTCATTTCCATTATTTGCACCGTGCAACATTATGAATTTCAGTTTTGTTATACCAGTAATGTCAGACAGACTTGTGCAAACCCAACAATAGAGTTGATCAGATTCTATTTCGGTGTGCTTACAACCGTTGTCGACTTTCTTTTCATTCTTTGTATTCTTTGCCATGCCCCTGGATACAACTAGTAATTTTCGTTTAACACTTTAACCAGTGTTTGAAGGTATCATTGATTTGAGTATGTGTGAGCCCAATTCGATTCTAGATAAGGCGTCCGCATAGGTATTCATGCTGCCCTTCTTGTAAACTATCGTGAAGTTATAGTTGGATAAATCCACACGTATTCTCGTTAATTTTGAATATGGATTCTTGTGACTGAACAGCGATACAAGTGGTCTATGGTCAGTTACCACTACGAATATTCTACCGTAAAGGTAAGGTCTAAAGAAATTTATCGCCCAATGTATTGCTAGTAATTCCTTCTCAATAGTTGGTTTGTTGATATCATGTTTTGCTAACGATTCGCTAGCGTAAGATATCGGTAATTCATTATCTATTTCACCTTGTGACAGAACTGCTCCTGATGCATAATTAGATGCGTCTGTGGGGAGAATAAATGGTTTTTCAAAATTCTAGTATTACAAGATATGTGGTTTAATGAGTTTTACTTTTCAGGTCTCATAAGCTTTTTGATAATCTTCAGTCCAATCGAAGGTAACATTTTTCTTTAGCAGAGAATTAAGACATTTGGCCGTTTGCGCGAAATTGGGGATGAATCACCAGTAATAATAACAGAAAGCTACAAATCTCCGTACTTCATCCGCGTTTCGTGGTACCGGGTAGTTTTTGATGACCTCGTACTTTGATGTGTCGGTTTCGGTAAGTTTATCTGTGATTGAATGCCCTAAGTACACTACTTTCGATCTCAGAAGTTGACATTATGCAGGATTAAACTTTAAATTGTGTTCACACAGCCTACTTAATACCTTGCTAAGATTGTCGTTGTGATCCTTGATACTGCATCCAAATACTACAATGTCGTCGACATATAAGAAGGCTTCATGACTCAAACCACTTAATGCAGTAGTTAACATTCGTTGAAACTGTTAGACGAGATTTTCAAATCAAACGGTGATCTTTTAAATTGATAATGACCATCATTTGTAGAGAATGCTGTAAGTGACCTAGTCTCTTTCTCAAGCTCAATTTGATGAAAAGAGCTAGTCATAGTCGCCTAGACTCTTTCTCAACTTCAACTTGATGAAAAGAGCTAGTCATATCCAAAGTAGAGAAATACTTCTTCCAAGCTTGCCCAAAAGGTCCTCGTCTTGTAAATGAAAATTTTTCGTTAGCGATTTTATCCTCTGCGGAAGTCTACCACTAATCGCCATTTCTGCTCTCCATCAATCGACTTCTTTGACACTGCCAATAGCGGTGAGTTATAAGGGCTAACTGATGGCTCTATGATGACATTCGATTCCAATTATTTAACCTGTTGCAGAATTTCCTCGTTTTGGGCTTGACGCAACCTATAATTTTTACTATATACCGGGTCTCGGTTGGTTGTTTGCAGACGTTGTTTGTATAAGTTGTTTGTAGTTAATTTCTCCCCCTCAAGATAGAATACATCTTAAAATTCTCGAATTATGTTCAATAAATTCTTCATGTATGGTTTATCCAAACTATCTTTGTTTATCGTTCCTAGCAATTTTTTGAAACATTTACTATCCGACATCTGACTTTCCTGATGTCTTTTATCACTCTTATGTAGTGCAAGGATACAGAAGTTGCTCAAGGGTTCAACTTGTGCTTCGAATTTCTTAATGACAACACCATTGTCTGTCCTGTTCAGAACGTTCACATATTGGACTCCTATCGTGGGTACGACAGTATTCTCAACGAAAATACCCTATTTAATTTCTGACTGGAATAAAATGCAGTCTTCATCCAGCTTCAAATTCACCGGAACTATTGCTTCCATTCTTGCAGACACGTTTATCTGGTAACTGTTAGGTTTTCTTGCACTCATAGGCAACACAACTTCATCATCCCTGATACTAAATAAAATGGTGTATGTCTCGTCGTCAAGTTTGCACGTATATTTGACTAGGATATCTCTTCCCAAGATACCATCCATGATCATCGGAATTTTTTCGTTACGATATGAAATGAATGTTTTACTTTATTTCCCTAATCTGTAAATCTAAGTCGAAAGTCCCTAATGAACTAGTTACCTCTTCAGCTATCCCTCAGAGATTAATTTTTTCATTAGATCTAATCCCATATTCTACATTTCTATGAACTTTATATTTACAAATAGATACGTCAGCCCCCGTGTCTACCAGAAACTTGAGGTTTCTACCTGCATTATGGCAATAAATTGTAACATATTTTGCGCAGGTATTTGTAATCCTATGAATTTTGTCCTGTACATCCTCGACCTCGCCGGTTACTTGGCAGTTTCCCTGATACGAGATAACATTTATGTATCTCCTGTTGTTTCGGTTCTGTTTGTTTCTGTAATTGTTACGTCTATTACCTGAATCATTGTTTCCTCTGTAGTCTCCCTTGATAGAACCTCTACCATTATTGTAATTTCTACCCCGTTGATTATCACTATTGTTCCCTTGACTATAGTTATTCCTGCTGTTATAATTATCAGTCCTATCGCTCCTATTGTTATTGCTGTTCCCATAATTCCTACTGACCGTTTCGTTATCGTAGTTTCTATAGTTATTTCTATTATTACGACGTTTGTTTCTATCCTTCCTTTTGTTATTAGCATTAAAATGCATCACACTTGTGACCGATGGAATTCTCTAGTTCCAAGGCCAATGAAATAGCTTCACCAAAGCTCTTTGGTCTAGACGAAAAAAAAAGTAATTCTCAACTGATCATTCAGACCTTTCTTAAATACAGTGAGTGCATAACTGTCATTCAAGTTAGATATAATCTTGTTCTCAGCGCCTGTTACTGAACTACCTTATTCCTCAATTTGCAGTTGATTCAATTTACAAATTAAGGAAGTAATTTTATCCTCATAGATAGAGACTGTTGATTTCTTTGTACTGAGGCATAGTCTTATTGCTCTTAAATTTACGCATTAGAAAATCTTTTAGGTTCTCAAATGAGACAATGTCACTGTCGGTAATTGAAAGTTTAACAGATGCGCTCAATTTAACGTTTTTTAAAAATCTATCAACAAAACTTTACCAGCTTCTGTTAATGATGAATTTAAAAGTTCTACAGTCTTGAGGAATGATTCTAGTTCTTTATGTTTGCTCTCAAAGACGGGAATAACCTTTAATGCAGTTCCTAACGAAAATTCTGCCATTCTGAATTTTTCCTCCAAGTTCGGGAGGCTACTTTCTAAGTCTATTACAATATCTTCTGTGTCTGAAATTTTGATATTCTGACCAGTGTATCCTTGTTGAGTTAACTGAAGCCAAAGTTCTCTCTCTAGAGTTGCAGCTTCTGCTCGAAATTTCAAGTTTAAATGTAAGAGTTTCGAGTCGCCCTCTGAAATACCAGATAATAAAGAGCTAAATGATTCCCTCTGTTTTTTCAAAAAATTTAGTTTTTCACAAAGAGTTTCAACAGTGTTCTTCCCATTTTTCTTTGAGTTCCTAAGGGTCCTTTTTTGTCATCAACAATATCTTTTATCTTGTCCATAAGCTGGGCTGATTAAACAGAACGATAGTTTGGATATAAAATGCAGGGATTAGGAAAGAAAATACTCTAAATGATAATTATTATACATTTACGGATCTATTAACTTTCTTAATCACATAATTCTTATTATATTTATCGTACATGTAGAATATAACTATCGGTGTGGCTATATAACCCGCAACGGCGAAAGGGTAGGTCTCCAAAGTTGCAGCATAACTGGGAGGGACCATACCGAGTTACAAAACGGATCAACCACGTCGTATACCGCATACAAGAACACCGTAAGCCGAGAGCCAAAAAGGAAAATCGTGCACCTGGACCGTCTTGCCCCATATTACATCCAGGGAGAATTGACTACAACTGGCGACACATCTTTTCGGGGCGAAAAAAAACTGAGGTGGGGGCAGTGTTACATGCACGAACAAATTTGCGAGCACTGTCGCAATTGTTTACACAACCATTTAGAACAATTGATCAACAACACGAAAGTACTCGAAAGCACAAGAAACCACCAAGCATGATCAACATCTGAAAGTGACGCCACTGCGCCATTGCTCAAATACTCTAGGTAGTTCGCCAATGTACGAGAAATAGATTGAATGACTAGAGACCCTATATAATGGCGAGCTGAATGAATGAGGGGACTATTATTACAACCGATATAGTAAAACCGCGATTGTAAAACTGCGATTGTAAAACTGCGATAGAGTGGAGCGCAAAGTAACGGTGATATTGATTGATAACTGAAGTCGGTGAAGTGATTGTTAGTGAAGGCAGTTGCAATAAAAATTTATAGACTAGTGAATAACATTTTAATTGATTTTTGTGAAATAGTGAAATTAATAACTGTGGACTCTTAGTTAATAAACTCGTTTAACTTAATTTAAAAGACAGTGCGTTTTCACTTTCCCGGAACATTAAACTTATTGGCCGCGAACCATAACACGCGACAATAGATATCTATATATATATATATATATATATATATATATATATATATATATATATATATATATATATACATATATATATATATATATATATATATATATATATATATATATATGTATATCTATATATATATATATATATATATATATATATATATATATATACATATATATATTTATATATACATATATATATATATATATATATATATATATATATATATATATAGATATTTATTTATTTATATCTAGATATAAATAATTATTTATTTATATCTAGATATATATATATATATGTATATATATATATATATATATATATATATATATATATATATATATTTATATTTATATATATATATATATATATATATATATATATTTATATATAAATACATATATAGATATATATATATATATATATATATATATATATATATATATATAGATATATAGATATATATATATATATATATATATATATATATATATATATATATATATATATATATATATATATATATATATATAGATATATATATATATATATATATATATATATATATATATATATATATATATATACTCGTATATATAAATATTCTTCTTTTTGAAGACTCGTCTGTAGAGTTAAGCTTCACGCATATTGAATTAAAATTGTGGCTTTTAGAGGCCTTTGAAATTGACGCCATTTTGAAATTTCAAACCAGATTGTAAAATTTTTTACATTGTCGATTGGATGGTTTGGTCACGTCTACAAAAACAAATTTTTTAACGTTTTTGACTTTCTAACGGCCGCCATTTGGTTTCAGATGGTTCAACTTTGAATTTTTTATTGTGAGCTTCATCATACATTTTAATGATTATTCGTACGAAATTTCATCCAATTCGGGTCTGCCTTCCATTACAGTATTCAGGATACTTTAGTCATAATTTTTCAGTTTGTTGTTAAGATGAAGGTCACTAACGTCTGCATTGATCAAAAATCAGCATATGTAAATGAGGGTGGATCTATTTTCAACTCAGCAAACATTTTCGTCTATTCTAGTTAAGTTGGGAAA
The DNA here is from genome assembly GCA_963969285.1 of Odontomyia ornata. NCBI lineage: Eukaryota > Metazoa > Arthropoda > Insecta > Diptera > Stratiomyidae > Odontomyia > Odontomyia ornata. The sequence goes on from OZ017738.1 coordinate 282,670,946, forward strand.
TAACGGAAGTTGTCGCTTTGCACAGCTATGTTTTGTTGGGTGGAGAAGGACCATCCAAATAGATGGAACAACACAAAGAGGAAATATAATAGGGGTCACACGATGGAGCAGAAAGCAATTGTAGTGCTTGGTTTATACTGCTTGGAGGACAAAATTGCACATTTTTTCAAAGTCAATTCCAAAAGCAAAGCCGATCTGTGTCCCTGCATTGTTCGTTATACAAACCCCAACTGCGGCCCATTATGCACTGATTCTGCACGCCAGTACGGCAGTGCTGGTGAGTTATTTGGCAGGTAATGTGTTCATCTCTCTACTAACCACAGTAAGGGTCAATTGGTTTCTAAAACCAACCCGATGAACACGATTAAATATTTTTCAAATCAAAACAAACTCCTGAGAAAAACAATCGTTTGCCATAAAAGTACAAAGCTTCTCCATCTATATATGGCGATGTACTTTTATTGGAAACATGACCTAGAAAAAAATCATCCAGAATGAATTCAACAGTTTTTAAATGATATTAAACGTGTATTCCCTCTATTAAAGGATGTGAAATAAACTTGATTCTTCATGCTCATTTTGACTGAATGTTTGTAGGTGAATTATAAATTTATAGTGATTATCCTTGAATCAATTTACCTAACCAGTGGATTGCTACACAGGTAGAGTAGCGAGGACTTGTAAGACTTCGACGCCGTTATTGCTACAGCCTAGCGAAAAATTATCTTCACGACTTTAAGGTTCTTAGTATCAAAGAAACGACTTTTTAGAATACTTTGAACAGAATGTGTTTTATTTAATTCACTAAATCTATTTATACTGCAATTTAACAATCGTCAACAAAAAAAAACTCAATTAATTTTCAATATACATTTCCCACCTTCATTAATTCCGCTCTACAAAATATCCAGCGGTGTTACATGGCTTATTTATGAACCAATAAATTCTACATTCTACTCTACTCTGACCTACTACACTTAGATTACACTTGTCCAATTCTTATTTACAAACATTAAACTCATTGACCATACACACACGTGATGCACCTTAATCACCGAAAATATGAATCCGCACATGAAAACGTATGTGTGCCAGATAATTTATTGTTTTCAGTGATGAGTACTTTGTACGCATATATACGAGTACATATGAAGTCATGTAGATACTTATCGTTTACGGATGATAAGATTGTACATATGAATGCATGGAATGTTTGTATGTTGGTTTGTAGCAAGCATTTCATATGAAGGAAATGCATTGTATTATTGAAACAAAGGTGAGTAATGAAAAATTGGAAAATGTGAGTGAGGTAAATAGATAATATGAAATTGTAATATAGGTATTATGGATATTATAGGTAAGTATGGGAAGTTGTAATATAGGTATTACTCCTCCAACCTGTTTTTGATTAAACTCAGGTGTGAATTTATGCATATATAAGTTGAATCACATAACATTTCTTATTAGGTAAATTATCATTAATCTAAATAGTGTTTTTTTTTTGACATATTTAAGGTTTTTGTTCCATTCATGAATTCTAGCTTACAAAGTATTTATTTTTGACTATATATAAAGCTTAACGTTATTTTGATGTACATATTTTGATTTTCCATCTAATTCTAGGAGAATATTGCTATTTTTTATGTCTAGGACTTCGTAGGGACCTGTATATGGTTTTTGAAGTATCTTACGGTTCTTTTGTCTTAATAAAATTAAATCTCCAATATTTACGTTAATTGGATTTGTATACTTTTGATCACTCACGCGTTTAGTTTTTGCTCTTTCTATGATATTGCGTGCTTTCAGTAGCGATGTCCTCAATCTCATTCTTAGTTCATTCGCGTAATGATCTAAATCATAGATCTTGTCATTATCTTTAACTATCTCATTGGGAAGACATGGAAGTTTTCCAAATATTAGTTCATACGGAGTATATTCCGTGTCGACATGAGATGTTGTATTGTATGCGAATGCATAGTATGGTACCCATTTGTCCCATTCGTAATCATCGGCAAAAGAATGCATATATTTGTTAAGTACTCGATGATTGCGTTCCACTGTTCCTAAGGTTTGGTGATCGTAAGGAGTTGAGAAGATCTGCTCAATGTGTAGTAATTTACATATTTCAGACCTGAGTTTGTTCGAGGATTCAGTTCCCAAACCCGTTTTTAACTTACTAAAATGTCCAAATTTTTTAAATAAACTGATTAACTACACCTACTGCTATAGTATGTGCTTCTTTATTTTCTATGGGAAACGCTACTACAAATTTTGTTAATTCAAACTGTAGTGTCAGTATATATCTGTAACCGCTAGATATGCGAAGTGGACCTACTGTGTCTACTTCTGCCGTTTAAAAACTCGCAGATGGCGTATCCGTTTTCAGCATTTTTTCAGTTGTGTGTCTAACTTGCTTGCTCATGCGACAAGTCTTAAAACCATTCACTAACTCTTTGACCATGTTATTCATGTTCTTCCAACAAAACTTTTGTTTTAACTTCAGTAACGTCTTGCGTACTCCAAAATGTTCTCCATGAGGTGTATCGTGATACTCTTTAATCAAATTCTTTTGTTTTTGTGCATCATTTATTATTTTGGGTGGCTTTTAAATTCATATTTTCAACTTCGTACGCGTACTTCCTTGTTGCAACGTATTAAAGATACTTTTCGATTTGGTTTTGTCCATGGATTTAAATATTTCATCATCTTCAGATAAAGAGAGGTCACTGATATTTTCTTGTCTGGTGAATTCCAACAGCTTTTCTATTATTGAAACGAGACCCAAATCAGACCTATCGCTATTGCTCTCTTCTGAACGTTTATCAGCACTTTTCGTTATGAGCTTAGCATTGGTAGAAATGTGTTTTTTACCAGATTCATCATGTAACGATATTTTTCAGTACGTACTATTTCATTTCCATTATTTGCACCGTGCAACATTATGAATTTCAGTTTTGTTATACCAGTAATGTCAGACAGACTTGTGCAAACCCAACAATAGAGTTGATCAGATTCTTTTTCGGTATGCTTTCAACCGTTGTCGACTTTATTTTCATTCTTTGTATTCTTTGCCATGCCGCTGGATACAACTAGTAACTTTCGTTTAACACTTTAACCAGTGTTTGAAGGTATCATTGATTTGAGTATGTTTGAACCCAACTCGATTCTAGATTAGGCGTCCGCATTGGTATTCATGATTCCCTTCTTGTAAACTATCGTGAAGTTATAGTTGGATAAATCCACACGTATTCTCGTTAATTTTGAATATGGATTCTTGTGACTGAACAGCGATACAAGTGGTCTATGGTCAGTTACCACTACGAATATTCTACCGTAAAGGTAAGGTCTAAAGAAATTTATCGCCCAATGTATTGCTAGTAATTCCTTCTCAATAGTTGGTTTGTTGATATCATGTTTTGCTAACGATTCGCTAGCGTAAGATATCGGTAAGTCATTATCTATTTCACATTGTGACAGAACTGCTCCTGATGCATAATTAGATGCGTCTGTGGTGAGAATAAATGGTTTTTCAAAATTCTAGTATTGCAAGATATGTGGTTTAATGAGTTTTACTTTTCAGGTCTCATAAGCTTTTTGATAATCTTCAGTCCAATCGAAGGTAACATTTTTCTTTAGCAGAGAATTAAGACATTTGGCCGTTTGCGCGAAATTTGGGATGAATCGCCAGTAATAATAACAGAAAGCTACAAATCTCCGTACTTCATCCGCGTTTCGTGGTACCGGGTAGTTTTTGATGACCTCGTACTTTGATGTGTTGGTTTCGGTACGTTTATCTGTGATTGAATGCCCTAAGTACACTACTTTCGATCTCAGAAGTTGACATTATGCAGGATTAAACTTTAAATTGTGTTCACACAGCCTACTTAATACCTTGCTAAGATTGTCGTTGTGATCCTTGATACTGCATCCAAATACTACAATGTCGTCGACATATAAGAAGGCTTCATGACTCAAACCACTTAATGCAGTAGTTAACATTCGTTGAAACTGTTAGACGAGATTTTCAAATCAAACGGTGATCTTTTAAATTGATAATGACCATCATTTGTAGAGAATGCTGTAAGTGACCTAGTCTCTTTCTCAAGCTCAATTTGATGAAAAGAGCTAGTCATAGTCGCCTAGACTCTTTCTCAACTTCAACTTGATGAAAAGAGCTAGTCATATCCAAAGTAGAGAAATACTTCTTCCAAGCTTGCCCAAAAGGTCCTCGTCTTGTAAATGAAAATTTTTCGTTAGCGATTTTATCCTCTGCGGAAGTCTACCACTAATCGCCATTTCTGCTCTCCATCAATCGACTTCTTTGACACTGCCAATAGCGGTGAGTTATAAGGGCTAACTGATGGCTCTATGATGACATTCGATTCCAATTATTTAACCTGTTGCAGAATTTCCTCGTTTTGGGCTTGACGCAACCTATAATTTTTACTATATACCGGGTCTCGGTTGGTTGTTTGCAGACGTTGTTTGTATAAGTTGTTCGTAGTTAATTTCTCCCCCTCAAGATAGAATACATCTTAAAATTCTTGAATTATGTTCAATAAATTCTTCATGTATGGTTTATCCAAACTATCTTTGTTTATCGTTCCTAGCAATTTTTTGAAACATTTACTATCCGACATCTGACTTTCCTGATGTCTTTTATCACTCTTATGTAGTGCAAGGATACAGAAGTTGCTCAAGGGTTCAACTTGTGCTTCGAATTTCTTACTGGCAACACCATTGTCTGTCCTGTTCAGAACGTTCACATATTGGACTCCTATCGCGGGTACCATAGTATTCTTAACGAAAATACCCTATTTAATTTCTGGCTGGAATAAAATGCAGTCTTCATCTAGCTTCAAATTCACCGGAACTATTGCTTCCATTCTTGCAGACACGTTTATCTGGTAACTGTTAGGTTTTCTTGCACTCATAGGCAACACAACTTCATCATCCCTGATACTAAACAAAATGGTGTATGACTCGTCGCCAATTTTGCACGTATATTTGACTAGGATATCTCTTCCCAAGATACCATCCATGATCATCGGAATTTTTTCGTTACGATATGAAATGAATGTTTTACTTTATTTCCCTAATCTGTAAGTCTAAGTCTAAAGTCCCTAATGAACTAGTTACCTCTTTAGTTATCCCTGAGAGTTTAATTTTTTCATTAGATCTAATCCCATATTCTACATTTCTATGAACTTTATATTTACAAATAGATACGTCAGCCCCCGTGTCTACCAGAAACTTGAGGTTTCTACCTGCATTATGGCAATAAATTGTAACATATTTTGCGCAGGTATTTGTAATCCTATGAATTTTATCCTGTACATCCTCGACCTCGCCGGTCACTTGGCAGTTTCCCTGAAACGAGATAACATTTATGTATCTCCTGTTGTTTCGGTTCTGTTTGTTTCTGTAATTGTTACGTCTATTACCTGAATCATTGTTTCCTCTGTAGTCTCCCTTGATAGAACCTCTACCATTATTGTAATTTCTACCCCGTTGATTATCACTATTGTTCCCTTGACTATAGTTATTCCTGCTGTTATAATTATCAGTCCTATCGCTCCTATTGTTATTGCTGTTCCCATAATTCCTACTGACCGTTTCGTTATCGTAGTTTCTATAGTTATTTCTATTATTACGACGTTTGTTTCTATCCTTCCTTTTGTTATTAGCATTAAAATGCATCACACTTGTGACCGATGGAATTCTCTAGTTCCAAGGCCAATGAAATAGCTTCACCAAAGCTCTTTGGTCTAGACGAAAGAAAAATAGTACTTCTCAACTGATTATTCAGACCTTTTTTAAATACAGTGAGTGCATAACTGTCATTCAAGTTAGATATAATCTTGTTCTCAGCGCCTGTTACTGAAATCCCTTATTCCTAAAATTTGCAGTTGATTCAATTCACAAATTAAGGAAGTAATTTTATCCTCATAGATAGAGACTGTTGATTTCTTTGTACTGAGGCATAGTCTTACTGCTCTTAAATTTACGCAACAGAACATCTTTTAGGTTCTCAAATGAGACAATGTCACTGTCGGTAATTGAAAGTTTAACAGATGCGCTCAATTTAACGTTTTTTACAAAATCTATCAACAAAACTTTACCATCTTCTGTTAATGATGAATTTAAAAGTTCTACAATCTTAAGGAATGATTCTAGTTCTTTATGTTTGCTCTCAAAGACGGGAATAACCTTTAATGCAGTTCCTAACGAAAATTCTGCCATTCTGAATTTTTCCTCCAAGTTCGGGAGGCTACTTTCTAAGTCTATTACAATATCTTCTGTGTCTGAAATTTTGATATTCTGACCAGTGTATCCTTGTTGAGTTAACTGAAGCCAAAGTTCTCTCTCTAGAGTTGCAGCTTCTGCTCGAAATTTCAAGTTTAAATGTAAGAGTTTCGAGTCGCCCTCTGAAATACCAGATAATAAAGAGCTAAATGATTCCCTCTGTTTTTTCAAAAAATCTAGTTTTTCACGAAGAGTTTCAACAGTGTGCAAATTCTTCCCATTTTTCTTTGAGTTCCTAAGGGTCCTTTTTTGTCATCAACAATATCTTTTATCTTGTCCATAAGCTGGGCTGATTAAACAGAACCATAGTTTGGATATAAAATGCAGGGATTAGGAAAGAAAATACTCTAAATGATAATTACTATACATTTACGGATCTATTAACTTTCTTAATCACATAATTCTTATTATATTTATCGTACATGTAGAATATAACTATCGGTGTGGCTATATAACCCGCAACGGCGAAAGGGTAGGTCTCCAAAGTTGCAGCATAACTGGGAGGGACCATACCGAGTTACAAAACGGATCAACCACGTCGTATACCGCATGCAAGAACACCGTAAGCCGAGAGCCAAAAAGGAAAATCGTGCACCTGGACCGTCTTGCCCCATATTACATCCAGGGAGAATTGACTACAACTGGCGACACATCTTTTCGGGGCGAAAAAAACTGAGGTGGGGGCAGTGTTACATGCACGAACAAATTTGCGAGCACTGTCGCAATTGTTTACACAACCATTTAGAACAATTGATCAACAACACAAAAGTACTCGAAAGCACAAGAAACCACCAAGCATGATCAACATCTGAAAGTGACGCCACTGCGCCATTGCTCAAATACTCTAGGTAGTTCGCCAATGTACGAGAAATAGATGGAATGACTAGAGACCCTATATAATGGCGAGCTGAATGAATGAGTGGACTATTATTACAACCGATATAGTAAAACCGCGATTGTAAAACTGCAATAGAGTGGAGCGCAAAGTAACGGTGATATTGATTGATAAGTGAAGTCGGAGAAGTGATTGTTAGTGAAGACAGTTGCAATAAAAATTTATAGACTAGTGAATAACATTTTAATTAATTTTTGTGAAATAGTGAAATTAATAACTGTGGACTCTTAGTTAATAAACTCCTTTAACTTAATTTAAAAGACAGTGCGTTTTCACTTTCCCGGAACATTAAACTTATTGGCCGCGAACCATAACACGCGACAAAAGATATATATATATATATATATATATATATATATATATATATATATATATATATATATATATATATATATATATATATATATATATATATATATATATATATATATATATATATATATATATATATATATATATATATATATATATATACATATATATATATATATATATATATATATATATATATATAAATATTTATTTATTTATATCTAGATCTATATATATATATATATATATATATATATATATATATATATATATATATATCTATATATATATATATATATATTTATATATATATATATATATATATATATATATATATATATATATATATATATATATATTTATATATAAATATATATATATATATATATATATATAGATTTATAGATATATATATATATATATATATATATATATATATATATATATATATATATATATATATATACTCGTATATATAAATATTCTTCTTTTTGAAGACTCGTCTGTAGAGTTAAGCTTCACGCATATTGAATTAAAATTGTGGCTTTTAGAGGCCTTTGAAATTGACGCCATTTTGAAATTTCAAACCAGATTGTAAAATTTTTTACATTGTCGATTGGATAGTTTGGTCACGTCTACAAAAACAAATTTTTTAACGTTTTTGACTTTCTAACGGCCGCCATTTGGTTTCAGATGGTTCAACTTTGAATTTTTTATTGTGAGCTTCATCATACATTTTAATGATTATTCGTACGAAATTTCATCCAATTCGGGTCTGCCTTCCATTACAGTATTCAGGATACTTTAGTTATAATTTTTCAGTTTGTTGTTAAGATGAAGGTCACTAACGTCTGCATTGATCAAAAATCAGCATATGTAAATGAGGGTGGATCTATTTTCAACTCAGCAAACATTTACGTCTATTCTAGTTAAGTTGGGAAATAACGGAAGTTGTCGCTTTGCACAGCCATGTTTTGTTGGGTGGAGAAGGACCATCCAAATAGATGGAACAACACAAAGAGGAAATATAATAGGGGTCACACGATGGAGCAGAAAGCAATTGTAGTGCTTGGTTTATACTGCTTGGAGGACAAAATTGGACATTTTTTCAAAGTCAATTCCAAAAGCAAAGCCGATCTGTGTCCCTGCATTGTTCCTTATACAAACCCCAACTGCGGCCCATCATGCACTGATTCTGCACGCCAGTACGGCAGTGCTGGTGAGTTATTTGGCAGGTAATGTGTTCATCTCTCTACTAACCACAATAAGGGGTCAATTGGTTTCTCAAACCAACCCGATGAACACGATAAAATATTTTTCAAATCAAAACAAACTCCTGAGAAAAACAATCGTTTGCCATAAAAGTACAAAGCTTCTCCATCTATATATGGCGATGTACTTTTATTGGAAACATGACCTAGAAAAAAATCATCCAAAATGAATTCAACAGTTCTTAAATGATATTAAACGTGTATTCCCTCTGTTAAAGGATGTGAAATAAACTTTATTCTTCATACTCATTTTGACTGAATGTTTGTAGATGAATTATAAATTTATAGTGATTATCCTTGAATCAATTTACCTAACCAGTGGATCGCTACACAGGTAGAGTAGCGAGGACTTGTAAGACCTCGACGCCATTATTGCTACAGCCTAGCGAAAAATTATCTTCACGACTTTAAGGTTCTTAGTATCAAAGAAACGACTTTTTAGAATACTTTGAACAGAATGTGTTTTATTTAATTCACTAAATCTATTTATACTGCAATTTAACAATCGTCAACAAAAAAAAACTCAATTAATTTTCAATATACATTTCTCACCTTCATTAATTCCGCTCTACAAAATATCCAGCGGTGTTACATGGCTTATTTATGAACCAATAAATTCTACATTCTACTCTACTCTGACCTACTACACTTAGATTACACTTGTCCAATTCTTATGTACAAACATTAAACTCATTGACCATACACACACGTGATGCACCTTAATCACCGAAAATATGAATCCGCACATGAAAACGTATGTGTGCCAGATAATTTATTGTTTTCAGTGATGAGTACTTTGTACGCATATACGAGTATACGAGTACATATGAAGTCATGTAGATACTTATCGTTTAAGGATGATAAGATTGTACATATGAATGCATGGAATGTTTGTATGTTGGTTTGTAGCAAGCATTTCATATGAAGGAAATGCATTGTATTACTGAAACAAAGGTGAGCAATGAAAAATTGGAAAATGTGAGTAAGGTAAATAGATAATATGAAATTGTAATATAGGTATTATGGATATTATAGGTAAGTATGGGAAGTTGTAATATAGGTATTACTCCTCCAAACTGTTTTTGATTAAACTCAGGTGTGGATTTATGCATATATAAGTTGAATCACATAACATTTCTTATTAGGTAAATTATCATTAATCTAAATAGTGTTTTTTTTTTTTTGACATATTTAAGGTTTTTGTTCCATTCATGAATTCTAGCTTACAAAGTATTTATTTTTGACTATATATAAAGTTTAACGTTATTTTTATGTACATATTTTGATTTTCCATCTAATTCTAGAAGAATATTGCTTTTTTTATGTCTAGGACTTTGTAGGGACCTGTATATGGTTTTTGATGTGTCTTACGGTTCTTTTGTCTTAATAAAATTAAACCTCCAATATTTACGTTAATTGGATTTGTATCCTTTTGATCACTCACGCGTTTAGTTTTTACTCTTTCTATGATATTGCGTGCTTTCAGTAACGATGTCCTCAATCTCATTCTTAGTTCATTCGCGTAATGATCTAAATCATAGTTCTTGTCATTATCTTTAACTATCTCGTTGGGAAGACATGGAAGTTTTCCAAATATTAGTTCATACGGAGTATATTCCGTGTTGACATGAGATGTTGTATTGTATGCGGATGCATAGTATGGTACCCATTTGTCCCATTCGTAATCATCGGCAAAAGAATGCATATATTTGTTAAGTACTCGATGATTGCGTTCCACTGTTCCTAAGGTTTGGTGATCGTAAGGAGTTGAGAAGATCTGCTCAATGTGTAGTAATTTACATATTTCAGACCTGAGTTTGTTCGAGGATTCAGTTCCCAAACCCGTTTTTAACTTACTAAAATGTCCAAATTTTAAAATAAATTGATTAACGACACCTACTGCTATAGTATGTGCTTCTTTATTTTCTATGGGGATCGCTACTACAAATTTTGTTAATTAAAACTGTAGTGTCAATATATATCTGTAACCGCTAGATATGCGAAGTGGACCTACTGTGTCTACTTCTGCCGTTTGAAAACTCGCAGATGGCGTATCCGTTTGCAGCATTTTTTCAGTTGTGTGTCTAACTTGCTTGCTTATGCGACAAGTCTTAAAACCATTCACTTACTCTTTGACCATGTTATTCATGTTCTTCCAACAAAACTTTTGTTTTAACTTCAGTAACGTCTTGCGTACTCCAAAATGTTCTCCATGAGGTGTATCGTGATACTCTTTAATCAAATTCTTTTGTTTTTGTGCATCAGTTATTATTTTGGGTGGCTTTTAAATTCATATTTTCAACTTCGTACGCGTACTTCCTTGTTGCAACGTATTAAAGATACTTTTCAATTTGGTTTTGTCCATGGATTTAAATATTTCATCATCTTCAGATAAAGAGAGATCACTGATATTTTCTTGTCTGGTGAATTCCAACAGCTTTTCTATTATTGAAACGAGACCCAAATCAGACCTATCGCTATTTCTCTCTTCTGAACGTTTATCAGTACTTTTCGTTATGAGCTTAGCATTGGTAGAAATGTGTTTTTTTTAGCAGTATCATCACGGTAACGATATTTTTCAGTACGTACTATTCCATTTCCATTATTTGCACCATGCAACATTATGAATTTCAGTTTTGTTATACCAGTAATGTCAGACAGACTTGTGCAAACCCAACAATAGAGTTGATCAGATTCTTTTTCGGTATGCTTTCAACCGTTGTCGACTTTATTTTCATTCTTTGTATTCTTTGCCATGCCGCTGGATACAACTAGTAACTTTCGTTTAACACTTTAACCAGTGTTTGAAGGTATCATTGATTTGAGTATGTTTGAACCCAACTCGATTCTAGATTAGGCGTCCGCATTGGTATTCATGATTCCCTTCTTGTAAACTATCGTGAAGTTATAGTTGGATAAATCCACACGTATTCTCGTTAATTTTGAATATGGATTCTTGTGACTGAACAGCGATACAAGTGGTCTATGGTCAGTTACCACTACGAATATTCTACCGTAAAGGTAAGGTCTAAAGAAATTTATCGCCCAATGTATTGCTTGTAATTCCTTCTCAATAGTTGGTTTGTTGATATCATGTTTTGCTAACGATTTGCTAGCGTAAGATATCGGTAAGTCATTATCTATTTCACCTTGTGGTCCTGAAGCATAATTAGATGCGTCTGTGGTGAGAATAAATGGTTTTTCAAAATTCTGGTATTACGAGATATGTGGTTTAATGAGTTTTACTTTTCAGGTCTCATAAGCTTTTTGATAATCTTCAGTCCAATCGAAGGTAACATTTTTCTTTAGCAGAGGATTAAGACATTTGGCCGTTTGCGCGAAATTTGGGATGAATCACCAGTAATAATAACAGAAAGCTACAAATCTCCGTACTTCATCCGCGTTTCGTGGTGCCGGGTAGCTTTTGATGACCTCGTACTTTGATGTGTCGGTTTCGGTACGTTTATCTGTGATTGAATGCCCTAAGTACACTACTTTCGATCTCAGAAGTTGACATTATGCAGGATTAAACTTTAAATTGTGTTCACACAGCCTACTTAATACCTTGCTAAGATTGTCGTTGTGATCCTTGATACTGCATCCAAATACTACAATGTCGTCGACATATAAGAAGGCTTCATGATTCAAACCACTTAATGCAGTAGTTAACATTCATTGAAACTGTTAGATGAAATTTTCAAATCAAACGGTGATCTTTTAAATTGATAATGACCATCATTTGTAGAGAATGCTGTAAGTGACCTAGTCTCTTTCTCAATCTCAATTTGATGAAAAGAGCTAGTCATAGTGGCCTAGACTCTTTCTCAACTTCAACTTGATGGCAAGAGCTAGTCATATCAAAAGTAGAGAAATACTTCTTCCATGCTTGTCCAAAATGTCCTCGTCTTGTAAATGAAAATTTTTCCCCAATCGCCATTTCTGCTCTCCATCAATCGACTTCTTTGACACTGCTAATAGCGGTGAGTTATAAGGGCTAACTGATGGCTCTATGATGACATTTGATTCCAATTATTTAACCTGTTGCAGAATTTCCTCGTTTTGGGCTTGACGCAACCTATAATTTTTACTATATACCGGGTCTCGGTTGGTTGTTTGCAGACGTTGTTTGTATAAGTTGTTTGTAGTTAATTTCTCCCCCTCAAGATAGAATACATCTTAAAATTCTCGAATTATGTTCAATAAATTCTTCATGTATGGTTTATCCAAACTATCTTTGTTTATCGTTCCTAGCAATTTTTTGAAACATTTACTATCCGACATCTGACTTTCCTAATGTCTTTTATCACTCTTATGTAGTGCAAGGATACAGAAGTTGCTCAAGGGTTCAACTTGTGCTTCGAATTTCTTACTGGCAACACCATTGTCTGTCCTGTTCAGAACGTTCACATATTGGACTCCTATCGCGGGTACCATAGTATTCTCAACGAAAATACCCTATTTAATTTCTGACTGGAATAAAATGCAGTCTTCATCTAGCTTCAAATTCACCGGAACTATTGCTTCCATTCTTGCAGATACGTTTATCTGGTAACTGTTAGGTTTTCTTGCACTCATAGGCAACACAACTTCATCATCCCTGATACTAAACAAAATGGTGTATGTCTCGTAGTCAATTTTGCACATATATTTGACTAGGATATCTCTTTCCAAGATAACATCCGTGATCATCGGAATTTTTTCGTTACGATATGAAATGAATGTTTTACTTTATTTCCCTAATCTGTAAATCTAAGTCAAAGTCCCTAATGAACTAGTTACCTCTTCAGTTATCCCTGAGAGTTTAATTTTTTCATTAGATCTAATCCCATATTCTACATTTCTATGAACTTTATATTTACAAATAGATACGTCAGCCCCTGTGTCTACCAGAAACTTGAGGTTTCTACCTGCATTATGGCAATAAATTGTAACACATTTTGCGCAGGTATTTGTAATCCTATGAATTTTGTCCTGTACATCCTCGACCTTGCCGGTCACTTGGCAGTTTCCCTGAAACGAGATAACATTTATGTATCTCCTGTTGTTTCGGTTCTGGTTGTTTCTGTAATTAGTACGTCTATTACCTGAATCATTGTTTCCTCTGTAGTCTCCCTTGTTAGAACCTCTACCATTATTGTAATTTCTACCCCGTTGATTATCACTATTGTTCCCTTGACTATAGTTATTCCTGCTGTTATAATTATCAGTCCTATCGCTCCTATTGTTATTGCTGTTCCCATAATTCCTACTGACCGTTTCGTTATCGTAGTTTCTATAGTTATTTCTATTATTACGACGTTTGTTTCTATCCTTCCTTTTGTTATTAGCATTAAAATGCATCACACTTGTGCCTGATGGAATTCTCTAGTTCCAAGGCCAATGAAATAGCTTCACCAAAGCTCTTTGGTCTAGACGAAAAAAAAAATAGTACTTCTCAACTGATTATTCAGACCTTTCTTAAATACAGTGAGTGCATAACTGTCATTCAAGTTAGATATAATCTTGTTCTCAGCGCCTGTTACTGAACTACCTTATTCCTCAATTTGCAGTTGATTCAATTCACAAATTAAGGAAGTAATTTTATCCTCATAGACAGAGACTGTTGATTTCTTTGTACTGAGGCATAGTCTTATTGCTCTTAAATTTACGCAACAGAACATCTTTTAGGTTCTCAAATGAGACAATGTCACTGTCGGTAATTGAAAGTTTAACAGATGCGCTCAATTTAACGTTTTTTACAAAATCTATCAACAAAACTTTGC
>OZ017738.1:282690491-282710491 GCA_963969285.1 Odontomyia ornata
AAAACTCAATTAATTTTCAATATACATTTCTCACCTTCATTAATTCCGCTCTACAAAATATCCAGCGGTGTCACATGGCTTATTTATGAACCAATAAATTCTACATTCTACTCTACTCTGACCTACTACACATAGATTACACTTGTCCAGTTCTTATTTACAAACATTAAACTCATTGACCATACACACACGTAATGCACCTTAATCACCGGAAATATGAATCCGCACATGAAAACGTATGTGTGCCAGATAATTTATTGTTTTCAGTGATGAGTACTTTGTACGCATATATACGAGTACATATGAAGTCATGTAGATACTTATCGTTTAAGGATGATAAGATTGTACATATGAATGCATGGAATGTTTGTATGTTGGTTTGTAGCAAGCATTTCATATGAAGGAAATGCATTGTATTACTGAAACAAAGGTGAGTAATGAAAAATTGGAAAATGTGAGTAAGGTAAATAGATAATATGAAATTGTAATATAGGTATTATGGATATTATAGGTAAGTATGGGAAGTTGTAATATAGGTATTACTCCTCCAACCTGTTTTTGATTAAACTCAGGTGTGAATTTATGCATATATAAGTTGAATCACATAACATTTCTTATTAGGTAAATTATCATTAATCTAAATAGTGTTTTTTTTTTTGACATATTTAAGGTTTTTGTTCCATTCATGAATTCTAGCTTACAAAGTATTTATTTTTGACTATATATAAAGCTTAACGTTATTTTTATGTACATATTTTGATTTTCCATCTAATTCTAGGAGAATATTGCTATTTTTTATGTCTAGGACTTCGTAGGGACCTGTATATGGTTTTTGAAGTATCTTACGGTTCTTTTGTCTTAATAAAATTAAATCTCCAATATTTACGTTAATTGGATTTGTATACTTTTGATCACTCACGCGTTTAGTTTTTGCTCTTTCTATGATATTGCGTGCTTTCAGTAGCGATGTCCTCAATCTCATTCTTAGTTCATTCGCGTAATGATCTAAATCATAGATCTTGTCATTATCTTTAACTATCTCATTGGGAAGACATGGAAGTTTTCCAAATATTAGTTCATACGGAGTATATTCCGTGTCGACATGAGATGTTGTATTGTATGCGAATGCATAGTATGGTACCCATTTGTCCCATTCGTAATCATCGGCAAAAGAATGCATATATTTGTTAAGTACTCGATGATTGCGTTCCACTGTTCCTAAGGTTTGGTGATCGTAAGGAGTTGAGAAGATCTGCTCAATGTGTAGTAATTTACATATTTCAGACCTGAGTTTGTTCGAGGATTCAGTTCCCAAACCCGTTTTTAACTTACTAAAATGTCCAAATTTTTTAAATAAACTGATTAACGACACCTACTGCTTTCTTTATTTTCTATGGGAAACGCTACTACAAATTTTGTTAATTCAAACTGTAGTGTCAGTATATATCTGTAACCGCTGGATATGCAAAGTGGACCTACTGTGTCTACTTCTGCCGTTTAAAAACTCGCAGATGGCGTATCAGTTTTCAGCATTTTTTCAGTTGTGTGTCTAACTTGCTTGCTTATGCGACAAGTCTTAAAACCATTCACTTACTCTTTGACCATGTTATTCATGTTCTTCCAACAAAACTTTTGTTTTAACTTCAGTAACGTCTTGCGTACTCCAAAATGTTCTCCATGAGGTGTATCGTGATACTCTTTAATCAAATTCTTTTGTTTTTGTGCATCATTTATTATTTTGGGTGGCTTTTAAATTCATATTTTCAACTTCGTACGCGTACTTCCTTGTTGCAACGTATTAAAGATACTTTTCAATCTGGTTTTGTCCATGGATTTACATATTTCATCATCTTCAGATAAAGAGAGGTCACTGATATTTTCTTGTCTGGTGAATTCCAACAGCTTTTCTATTATTGAAACGAGACCCAAATCAGACCTATCGCTATTGCTCTCTTCTGAACGTTTATCAGCACTTTTCGTTATGAGCTTAGCATTGGTAGAAATGTGTTTTTACCAGATTCATCACTGTAACGATATTTTTCAGTACGTACTATTTCATTTCCATTATTTGCACCGTGCAACATTATGAATTTCAGTTTTGTTATACCAGTAATGTCAGACAGACTTGTGCAAACCCAACAATAGAGTTGATCAGATTCTTTTTCGGTATGCTTTCAACCGTTGTCGACTTTATTTTCATTCTTTGTATTCTTTGCCATGCCGCTGGATACAACTAGTAACTTTCGTTTAACACTTTAACGAGTGTTTGAAGGTATCATTGATTTGAGTATGTTTGAACCCAACTCGATTCTAGATTAGGCGTCCGCATAGGTATTCATGCTGCCCTTCTTGTAAACTATCGTGAAGTTATAGTTGGATAAATCCACACGTATTCTCGTTAATTTTGAATATGGATTCTTGTGACTGAACAGCGATACAAGTGGTCTATGGTCAGTTACCACTACGAATATTCTACCGTAAAGGTAAGGTCTAAAGAAATTTATCGCCCAATGTATTGCTAGTAATTCCTTCTCAATAGTTGGTTTGTTGATATCATGTTTTGCTAACGATTTGCTAGCGTAAGATATCGGTAAGTCGTTATCTATTTCACCTTGTGACAGAACTGCTCCTGATGCATAATTAGATGCGTCTGTGGTGAGAATAAATGGTTTTTCAAAATTCTAGTATTACAAGATATGTGGTTTAATGAGTTTTACTTTTCAGGTCTCATAAGCTTTTTGATAATCTTCAGTCCAATCGAAGGTAACATTTTTCTTTAGCAGAGAATTAAGACATTTGGCCGTTTGCGCGAAATTGGGGATGAATCACCAGTAATAATAACAGAAAGCTACAAATCTCCGTACTTCATCCGCGTTTCGTGGTACCGGGTAGTTTTTGATGACCTCGTACTTTGATGTGTCGGTTTGGGTACGTTTATCTGTGATTGAATGCCCTATGTACACTACTTTCGATCTCAGAAATTGACATTATGCAGGATTAAACTTTAAATTGTGTTCATACAGCCTACTTAATACCTTACTAAGATTGTCATTGTGATCCTTGATACTACATCCAAATACTACAATGTCGTCGACATATAAGAAGGCTTCATGACTCAAACCACTTAATGCAGTAGTTAACATTCGTTGAAACTGTTAGATGAAATTTTCAAATCAAACGGTGATCTTTTAAATTGATAATGACCATCATTTGTAGAGAATGCTGTAAGTGACCTAGACTCTTTCTCAAGCTCGATTTGATGAAAAGAGCTAGTCATAGTGGCCTAGACTCTTTCTCAACTTCAACTTGATGAAAAGAGCTAGTCATATCCAAAGTAGAGAAATACTTCTTCCAAGCTTGCCCAAAAGGTCCTCGTCTTGTAAATGAAAATTTTTCGTTAGCGATTTTATCCTCTGCGGAAGTCTACCACTAATCGCCATTTCTGCTCTCCATCAATCGACTTCTTTGACACTGCCAATAGCGGTGAGTTATAAGGGCTAACTGATGGCTCTATGATGACATTCGATTCCAATTATTTAACCTGTTGCAGAATTTCCTCGTTTTGGGCTTGACGCAACCTATAATTTTTACTATATACCGGGTCTCGGTTGGTTGTTTGCAGACGTTGTTTGTATAAGTTGTTCGTAGTTAATTTCTCCCCCTCAAGATAGAATACATCTTAAAATTCTCGAATTATGTTCAATAAATTCTTCATGTTTGGTTTATCCAAACTATCTTTGTTTATCGTTCCTAGCAATTTTTTGAAACATTTACTATCCGACATCTGACTTTCCTGATGTCTTTTATCACTCTTATCTAGTGCAAGGATACAGAAGTTGCTCAAGGGTTCAACTTGTGCTTCGAATTTCTTACTGGCAACACCATTGTCTGTCCTGTTCAGAACGTTCACATATTGGACTCCTATCGCGGGTACGACAGTATTCTCAACGAAAATACCCTATTTAATTTCTGACTGGAATAAAATGCAGTCTTCATCCAGCTTCAAATTCACCGGAACTATTGCTTCCATTCTTGCAGACACGTTTATCTGGTAACTGTTAGGTTTTCTTGCACTCATAGGCAACACAACTTCATCATCCCTGATATTAAACAAAATGGTGTATGTCTCATAGTCAGTTTTGCACGAATATTTGACTAGGATATCTCTTCCCAAGATACCATCCGTGATCATCGGAATTTTTTCGTTACGATATGAAATGAATGTTTTACTTTATTTCCCTAATCTGTAAATCTAAGTCAAAGTCCCTAATGAACTAGTTACCTCTTCAGTTATCCCTGAGAGTTTAATTTTTTCATTAGATCTAATCCCATATTCTACATTTCCATGAACTTTATATTTACAAATAGATACGTCAGCCCCCGTGTCTACCAGTAACCTGAGGTTTCTACCTGCATTATGGTAGTAAATTGTAACACATTTTGCGCAGGTATTTGTAATCCTATGAATTTTGTCCTGTACATCCTCGACCTCGCCGGTCACTTGGCAGTTTCCTTGATACGAGATAACATTTATGTATCTCCTGTTGTTTCGGTTCTGGTTGTTTCTGTAATTAGTACGTCTATTACCTGAATCATTGTTTCCTCTGTAGTCTCCCTTGATAGAACCTCTACCATTATTGTAATTTCTACCCCGTTGATTATCACTATTGTTCCCTTGACTATAGTTATTCTTGCTGTTATAATTATCAGTCCTATCGCTCCTATTGTTATTGCTGTTCCCATAATTCCTACTGACCGTTTCGTTATCGTAGTTTCTATAGTTATTTCTATTATTACGACGTTTGTTTCTATCCTTCCTTTTGTTATTAGCATTAAAATGCATCACACTTGTGACCGATGGAATTCTCTAGTTCCAAGGCCAATGAAATAGCTTCACCAAAGCTCTTTGGTCTAGACGAATAAAAATAGTACTTCTCAACTGATTATTCAGACCTTTCTTAAATACAGTGAGTGCATAACTGTCATTCAAGTTAGATATAATCTTGTTCTCAGCGCCTGTTACTGAACTACCTTATTCCTGAATTTGCAGTTGATTCAATTCACAAATTAAGGAAGTAATTTTATCCTCATAGACAGAGACTGTTGATTTCTTTGTACTGAGGCATAGTCTTATTGCTCTTAAGTTTCCGCAACAGAACATCTTTTAGGTTTTCAAATGAGACAATGTCACTGTCCGGAATTGAAAGTTTAACAGATGCGCTCAATTTAACGTGTTTTACAAAATCTATCAACAAAACTTTACCAGCTTCTGTTAATGGTGAATTTCAAAGTTCTACAATCTTGAGGAATGATTCTAGTTCTTTATGTTTGCTCTCAAAGATGGGAATAACCTTTAATGCAGTTCCTAACGAAAATTCTGCCATTCTGAATTTTTCCTCCAAGTTCGGGAGGCTACTTTCTAAGTCTATTACAATATCTTCTGTGTCTGAAATTTTGATATCCTTACCAGTGTATCCTTGTTGAGTTAACTGAAGCCAAAGTTCTCTCTCTAGAGTTGCAGCTTCTGCTCGAAATTTCATCTTTAAATGTAAGAGTTTCGAGTCCCTCTCTAAAATATCAGATAATAAAGAGCTAAATGATTCCCTCTGTTTTTTTCAAAACATCTAGTTTTTCACAAAGAGTTTCAACTGTGTACAAATTCTTCCCATTTTTCTTTGAGTTCTTAAGGGTCCTTTTGTTGTCATCAACAATATCTTTTATCTTGTCCATAAGCTGGGCTGATTAAACAGAACGATAGTTTGGATATAAAATGCAGGGATTAGGAAAGAAAATACTCTAAATGATAATTACTAAACATTTACGAATCTATTAACTTTCTTAATCACATATTTCTTATTATATTTATCGTACATGTAGAATATAACTATCGCTGCCAGAAAAACCGTTGAAGTGGTACTAGTTCACCGGTATTCTGTAATGAATCATGCGACGACGCTGGTGACCACTACTAACACACTTTGCTAATAAGTGGCTTGTCATTTTACGTTGGTTGCGACCATTGCACATCCCACGTCTATTTTATCGTGGGATGCCAACCGAATTTTGACACCCACATGGTAGCAAAGTGTGACGCGAGTCAACATGGGGTGGGAGCAGTCTTAGTCCAGGTTGCACAAGACGGCAAGGAGAGACCTATAGCCTTCATGTCCCACAAGCTGAACCAGGCCCAGCGGAACTATACGGTCTCGGAGCAGGAATGCCTAGCGGCGGTGCTGGCAGTGAATCGTTTTCGAGCATATGTAGAAGGACATCCTTTTGAAATCGTCACTGATCATGCGTCACTGAAACGACTGATGAGCCAAACTGATCTCCACGGCCGCCTGGCCAGATGGGCTTTGAAATTACAGGCGTTTGACTTCACGATAAGACACCGCAAAGGGAGTCAGCACGTGGTATCGGACACACTATCAAGGATGTTCGCCCCTGAAGGAGCCGAGTTGGCCCAGGAGGACGATAGCCCCCTATGGATCGACTTGGACCATTCCGCCCTCAAGTCAGCATGTTATACCCAGCTGATGAATACGATTCAGAACCAGTTGCCACAGCTGCCAGAACTACGGGTGACGGAGGAATTTATATACGATTGGACGAGACACGCCTCCGGAGACCCCATTCAAGAAGAGGAACAGTGGAAGTTATGGGTGCCCGAAGAACTGACATGTGAATTGATTAAGCGGGCTCATGATCACCCATTGAGTGCACACGGCGGTTATGGTCGTACGCTCCGGCGACTGAAGACTTACTTCTTCTGGCCTAAGATGGCGCAGCAAGTGAAAAAGTACGTAGCCGCTTGTGAGCTGTGCAAATGCACTAAAGCGCCCAATTCTGTTCTTCGGCCCCCGATGGGAAAGTTTGAACTACCGGAGCGGGTGTTCCAGTGCCTGTATATAGATTTCATCGGTCCGTACCCTCGCTCGACTTCGGGATACACGGGAGCTGTCGTTGTCCTGGGCCACTTGTCCAAATTTCCGATTGTGGAACCTCTTCGAAACCTGCACACCAGCCCCATAGTCAGTTTTCTGGAAAATCTCGTTTTCCATATATTTGGAGTACCGGAGAAGCTGGTCTCTGACAACGGAGTTCAGTTCACCTCGTCCGGATTTCGAGAATTAATGGAGAAGTATGGCATTCCGCAAGCCAATGCGTCCGAGCGATTGAACCGCACCCTCATAGCCGCCATTCGGGCCTACGTCCAACCGGATCAGAAGGATTGGGACCGCAGGATTTCCGCCATCACCTGTGCCCTGCATTCGTCTTATCACTCCACCACAGGCATCTCCCCATACTTTGCCATGTTCGGCCAGCATATGATTTGTCACGGAAACTCGTACCGGCTATTGCGACAGCTGAAAGGGTTGGAAGACCCAATAGTGGTGCTGGAGCCGCACGAGAAGCTCCAAATTCTACGAGAAAAAATCCGGGAGAGGATTGAAGACAGTAGACGGGTGGGGGAGGAGCGGTACAATCTGCGATCCCATCCTTCTGGCTTCAAGGCAGGCGACGAAATCTACCGACGGAATTTTAGACAAAGTGAAGCAGGTCGGCACTACACAGCCAAGCTAGATAAGAAGTTCGTGAAGTGTCGAGTCTTACAAGTTTTAAGTCCCACGCGGTACCTCATTGAGGACATGTCCGGAAAGGAGCTGGGAGTCTACCATGCCAAAGACCTACGTCGCTGAGAAAAGAAAAAAAAACCTCATAGGGCCAAGCAGCGTTTCCTTCAGTCTCCCCATGCCTGATAGGCATCGTGGACACTGCCCTGTAATGAATCATGCGACGACGCTGGTGACCACTACCAACACACTTTGCTGCTAGGTGGCTTGTCATTTTACGTTGGTTGCGACCAGTGCACATCCCACGTCTATTTTATCGTGGGATGCCAACCGAATCTTGACAGTCACATGGTAGCAAGTGTGTGGGTGGTGAGTGCCACCGAAATCGATTACTTTGATCGCAGCGGGATTTTGGTGTGCAAATTCTATTGTGAGTTTTGTGGATGGGGTGAGGATTTTGTGTTGCAGCCTGAACCTAAACGTGAACATTTCAGGTAAATATGCTTTTGGACGAGGTTAACTGGTGATGTAACTTAGTTCTTAATTCTCGCTAGAGCGCTAAAATCCGTGCGCCGCTAATGCTTAGCCAATGTGCGGGTGGTCGTGTATAGGAAGGCGATGGAGATGTGATGCTTTCGCCGGTCCGTCATAGGAAATTCATACGCTCGACACATGTCGGCCACGATTGCAATGAGGATGAAAAATGGCCAGTTCGATTTAGAATTTCTGCGACATAGTTGTGGAGGATGCCTGGTCGAAGAAGGTGACATAGTTATAGATAAATAGACAAATTATTGAATCAAGACATGAAAATCAGCAACCAATTTCCTGGCATTTTGTAAATGTGTGTTACGCAAACAAACAATTGATGGAATGTTTGTGCTGTGGTTGTTTTTACGGATCGACGAAATATCAAGTATTTCCATTCCTAACAAAATATTTCCCGTCACCCGGAAATTCTGAAGGAAAACAAGACTTTGGCATGAATACTACACAAAACAATTCATAACAAATAAAAAAAGGATAAAAGAAAAACAAAAATATTTTTACCGCAGGCATTATGAGGATAATTTTAAACAGTAACTTAATAAAAGTCAAAGAAATCGAGAAAATGTAATAATGTACATTAAGATATGTAAAGTGTCAAATTTTTTATAGAAACAAAACAAAAATAAAGACGTGTATATCAATAAAAATTAAAGGAAACAATTTATCCGATGACAATGAACCGGTAATCCGAAAAAAATAACATCTCGGTATGAAATGTAAACAAGGATAGCAAATTTATAAAAATATGAATATTACACGAAAAATAGTATGAAGCAGACGCAAGCCCGCATGCACTTTCTTGTTAGTTTCTCCAAAGCGATTATTTATATCACTCATGTACCGTAACTTGTATTCACCCGCGTTGCATTCAAGAAATAAATTGAAAATTTCCATCACGGAGAACTCGTTTGATCTGCGTCACATGAAATTACACAATATGTAAAAGTAAATTTAACTCACACACTTTTGGGAGTAACTTAAATCACATGTGGTTTAGCCGAAATCTCAGATTTTTCGCATCCACTATAAATTATAATTCTTGTATTTATCTGAATATGCACATATTTATTAGAACGAAAGAAGAACAATTAATAAGCATATAATTATATAATTAGCAAGAAATCAAACAATTTGAAATTGTAGACATTAAAGAGTAACGGGAAAGGTGTCAGAGAAAGAAAACTAAAAAAGAGTTCAAATGTTTTTCATTTTCTATTTTCCTTGCATTCCACTAAAGTAACGAAAAAGACCGAGAAAAGTAATAAAAAGGGACGTAGATTGTAAAATGAAATGATAATCATTAAAATATCTTTTGACGTATTGATTCCATTTTTTTTTTAAATAAGTCATCAATTACATTGTCGTTGTATCATTCCCAATTTTACTTATTTATATAATGAAACTGAAGAAAGTAAATAATAAACGAGAACATATGTTAAGGTCGAAATCGTTAAACAAATAGTTATTTACACTATTATTCTTTTATTATTGGTAAGTCGCGAAAACACGCAAATATTTTATGTTGATTATTTTACTATATATATACATAAATAATAATATGAATTGCTCACGAAGAAATAGACTTTCCTTTCCAGTGATTCTTCTTTTCAGCGGGAAATGAGGTGCAGGGTAAGTATGCCGTCGCGAGGGTAGGGTTTGAGAAAATCCGCTGAAGTCGGTTTCGCGTTGCGCGCGGTACGCGGTACCTTTGTTGTTTTGCCGTTTTATTAGAGTAGCTTTTGTCGGGATGAGTTAACGTAGTATACTTTTCGGTGCCGCGTCGGAAATTCGGGAACGCGAAATAAAAATTAGATTTTGTTCTTTTGACTGGTTATAGGAAGAAATACGGAGTAACGTAAAATAAGTTTCCTCTCCGTATGGTTTTGTTTTGTAACGCGTTTGAATATTGTAAATGAGCGTAACCCATTCGGACACCCGCGACCGAAATCCTCTCCGATCTAGCTGGCCGACAAGCAGCCACCGCGTGATTGGGTTACGGTGCACGGATTGGTTGACCGGTTGGTACCATCCGTTGGCACAACTCAGATGAGAGGTCGGTTCCGCGCTCGCACGTAGACGTAAAATCATTACAAATGGCGCCCAATGTGGGGCCAAAAACATCCTAAGGGGATAAGAGATTCGCGTCTTCTGACGAGTTGGTCCTTTACGGAGGATGTAAGGTACTTTGGTACTCGAGCCTCACAAACAGGAGCAGTGGAGTTGTGTGATACAAACTAGCAGTCGCTTCACGTGAGTGGTAGCTTCCGCTCTCCTTTGTTTGATTTTTTTTTTTTGCGACAGAATTCTTCCGATGTGTTGTCCCAGGGTAACCCCTGTAAGGACCTTCTATTTTCTTGATGGAACTGTCAGCCAGATGGGGTTTCTCCTGTCGGCCTGGACTCTCAAGAAAATAGAAGGCTACCTTGCCTTTATGTCGCGGAAGGATTCTACTTATTTCGTATGCGTGATAGACGAGTGGTATCGGTTCAACGTTCGGTGGCGTATGCTGGAGTTGCAGAGCCCGGAATGCTCACACGCGTCGAGAATTTTGACCGCGTACAAAACCGTTACGGTAGCTCGACCACGAAGAGTCAATTAACGTAGCTTAGAGACGGTTTTTGTGATGCATGTGGGCTTAGGGGATAAATTTTGTAAATCGACCGAAAGCACCCTTTCTTCGGCAGACTACCACGCACTCTCATTTCCCTGTGGAGGAGTCGACTACTGGAAAGGAAAGTATATACTAAATAAATTTTTTTCCCCCTTATTAATAGCTAAGTTATTTCTAGCTTTCATATATATATTAGGTTAGTAGTAGCTTTCATATATATATAAGGTTAGTAGTAGCTTTCGTATAGATTAGGGATAGTAGTAGGAATAGTTACATTTTTTTTTCTTTCTCTATTTTAGCAATACTTAGCACCCAATCACACGACAATGGCGACAAAGCGGACCCCAGACAAGCGTTGGACCAGATCCAAAACGGTCCAACCAGCTAACTGCGGGATCTGCTTTGAGGACGTAGTGGAGGCCGTACACAGCGTGCGATTGGAGTGTGGACACCTTTTCCACCGTGCCTGTGTCCAACAGCTCCTCTTCTCCGAGCTTTGCCCACTATGCCGGCGACCCATAGAGCGGACCGGCGTAGACGTTCCCCTCGGAACGCCCGTCCCCACGCGTGGAGCAGTGGCGAAAGGGGTCCCAGAGGCCGAACCGCCCCAATCACTGATGGACTTGCAAGGAGCCGTGGGCGGTGAAGTTCCTGCTGCAGTTGTCGCGGCCGAGGTTACACCCGCGCCTTCCACCCACTCCATTGACACCCTCGTGGCGTTAATGTGAGATATGTCGAAGAGGATTGGCAACTTGGAGGGAAGGCTCCAGAACCTCCCCATGAGCCAACCACCCAGCCGCGTGAGAACTCCGCTTGGCTGGGAGCCCAATCCCAGTGTGGCTATGCCCCACTCTCGACCATCTGATCAATGGGCCCTACCTCCAAGGAACTCGGGAATGGATCCTAGAGCTCCCGAGTATAGACCACGACACAGCACCGCACCTCCGTTGGTACCTCCAGTCCCCGAGGCAGTTCCTTACAACAGGTCAATCGAAGATGCGATTCCCCCCGGGAACGCATTGACACCTTTCCGAGACCCGACGCCTCGTATCATGGAGAGTTGGCGCCTGAACTTCACGGGTTTCAACGCTATGATATCAGCAGACCGGTTCCTTTTCAGGATTCAGGCGTTAGTATCCAGCACCCTAGGAGGTGATTTCTCGGCCTTCCTCCGGCATGCACATCTTTTGTTCAGCGGAGATGCTGCCGATTGGTACTGGAGTTTCAAGGAGTCGACGCCACGTCCCACTTGGAATTCTTTCAGTGCAGCCTTCCGCAATCGATTTGATGATGGCTTCACTGGGAGAGAACTAAGGGAACAGATAAAGAAACTGAAACAAGGCGCTCACGAACCGTTCGACCAGTACTACACAAGTATAGTGAGATTGAGCACTCGCTTGCGAACAACCATGCCCGAGGACGAACTGGTAGAAATTATCAGAGAGAATATGCGTTGGGAGCTTCAGAACAGTCTTCTGCATTTTCCCATCAACACCATACAGGGATTGCGCCTCTATGCCCGTAGGCAAGAACAACTGGATGAGCGGCGAGGTACCTTCCGTCCACAACCTCGCATAACGGGACCAAATCCCCGAAATCATCACACCGCAAAGTTGATGGCAGCGGACCACCTACTGGCTGACCCAGTACCAGTACCGAGGAGCGGAGCACCACCGGAGCTTGAGGACCCAGCAATTGCGCAAATTGCAAATCGCGAAAAAACTTGCCAGCGAGTGCCGCGACCACCTGTCGGCACTCCTAAAACCCGACCAAGCCCCAGACATGACTCCAATTCTGCTGACTCGCACCGCCAAACACAGTTCTCCCGAAGTTCCACAACCGACGCCATCCTTTGTCGAGGCAGACGCGCAGGGAAATGATAGCGAGGCGAAGGTTCCTTGGCATGTCAAACCTTTCCACGTCAGACTGCGGAATTATTTGGCTACTCGACAGCGCATCTTCCACGAGGAGTTGGCTACAACTGCCCCACCGCGAAGAAAGCGAGCCACGCGTCGGATGTGGAGCTTCTGGAGAAGGGTCAGGCAGTCGAGGAAGGTGCTGAAGGACATACACTTAGACGAATTTTTGAGGGATGACGTTCGACCATATGCGACAGTACACCTTCTGCAAAAACGTTTGTCAGGTTTAGTCGATACGGGAGCCAGTGTGAATTGCAAACCAGCCGATTTTGCAGGGGAGGTACTGGCAATGCACGTGGACCAAATCCACCATTTTACCACCTGGTTAAGCACGGCGGACGGAACTCGTCACTCTGTAGTGGGAAAAATTACGACGGATGTCACCTTTAAAGGAGTAACTAAGCCTCTGGAATTTTACATCATACCTCAATTAACCCAGAATCTTTATCTAGGAGTGGATTTCGTTCGAAAATTTAACTTGGCCCCGGCACTGTTTTCCGGTACGACCCTGGAGTCCGTCACCACAGTTCCTGACCAAACTCAAACCACTCACTTATAACGACATACACTGGATGTGAATCAGCAACTGAGACTTGACTCGGCTATATCGGCTTTTCCATCGCATGAGAAGGAAGGTCTCGGGCGGACGGGACTGGTGTTACACACTATAGATGTGGGGGATGCTAAGCCCATAAAACAGACACATTTTGCCATATCTCCGGCGAAGGAAAAGTCATTATATGCCGAAGTTGATCGAATGCTAGCATTAGGCGTGATCGAAGAATCGCAGAGCGCGTGGGCTTCCCCGGTCACCTTAGTTGTCAAGCCGAACAAGGTCCGGCTATGCTTAGATGCCAGACGCTTGAACGCCGTCACTGTCAAGGACGCATACCCTCTACCGTTGGTTGAAGGCATTTTGAGTCGGTTGCCTAAAGCCCATTTCATCACGAGCTTAGACCTCAAGGACGCCTTCTGGCGAATTCCTTTAGACCCTGGCTCAAAGGAGAAAACAGCCTTCACAGTCCCAGGTCGGCCCCTGTATCAATTTGTGACCATGCCATTCGGATTGTGCAATGCCCCTCAAACAATGACGCACCTTATGGATAAGGTGATACCACCTCATTTACGGCACCAAGTTTTCGTGTATTTGGACGACCTGCTGCTTATAACCGAGACCTTTAACGAACACATCGACCTGCTCCAGAAGGTGGCTCTACACATCCGGAGGGCAGGGTTAACCATCAACATACAGAAGAGTCAGTTCGTGATGACGGAGGTGAAGTATTTAGGTCACATCATTGGGCATGGCAATATCAAAACCGATCCGGACAAGACTCAAGCGATTGACATTTTTCCATTACCCAAGACCACCAAGCAGTTACGCCGATTCCTAGGCTTATGCGGATGGTACCAGCGTTTTATGCGTGACTATGCCACCATTACCACTCCTTTGACCGACATGCTGCGTAAGGGACGTAAGTTCGTCTGGGAAGAGCCCAGCTTGCGAGCATTTGAAGAGCTAAAGAAGAGTCTGACTACAGCCCCCGTACTGCACAGCCCGGACTTTGACAAACCGTTCTCAATCCATTGTGACGCGAGTCAACATGGGGTGGGAGCAGTCTTAGTCCAGGTTGCACAAGACGGCAAGGAGAGACCTATAGCCTTCATGTCCCACAAGCTGAACCAGGCCCAGCGGAACTATACGGTCTCGGAGCAGGAATGCCTAGCGGCGGTGCTGGCAGTGAAACGTTTTCGAGCATATGTAGAAGGACATCCTTTTGAAATCGTCACTGATCATGCGTCACTGAAATGGCTGATGAGCCAAACTGATCTCCACGGCCGCCTGGCCAGATGGGCTTTGAAATTACAGGCGTTTGACTTCACGATAAGACACCGCAAAGGGAGTCAGCACGTGGTATCGGACACACTATCAAGGATGCTCGCCCCTGAAGGAGCCGAGTTGGCCCAGGAGGACGACAGCCCCCCTATGGATCGACTTGGACCATTCCGCCTTCAAGTCAGCATGTTATACCCAGCTGATGAATACGATTCAGAACCAGTTGCCACAGCTGCCAGAACTACGGTTGACGGAGGGATTTATATACAATTGGTTGAGACACGCCTCCGGAGACCCCATTCAAGAAGAGGAACAGTGGAAGTTATGGGTGCCCGAAGAACTGACATGTGAATTGATTAAGCGGGCTCATGATCACCCATTGAGTGCACACGGTGGTTATGGTCGTACGCTTCGGTGACTGAAGACTTACTTCTTCTGGCCTAAGATGGCGCAGCAAGTGAAAAAGTACGTAGCCGCTTGTGAGCTGTGCAAATGCACTAAAGCGCCCAATTCTGTTCTTCGGCCCCCGATGGGAAAGTTTGAACTACCGGAGCGGGTGTTCCAGTGCCTGTATATAGATCTCATCGGTCCGTACCCTCGCTCGACTTCGGGATACACGGGAGCTGTCGTTGTCCTGGGCCACTTGTCCAAATTTCCGATTGTGGAACCTCTTCGAAACCTGCACACCAGCCCCATAGTCAGTTTTCTGGAAAATCGTGTTTTCCATAAATTTGG
Organism: Odontomyia ornata; assembly: GCA_963969285.1. Classification (NCBI taxonomy): domain Eukaryota; kingdom Metazoa; phylum Arthropoda; class Insecta; order Diptera; family Stratiomyidae; genus Odontomyia; species Odontomyia ornata. The sequence goes on from OZ017738.1 coordinate 282,705,717, forward strand.
AGTACCGGAGAAGCTGGTCTCCGACAACGGAGTTCAGTTCACCTCGTCCAGATTTCGAGAATTAATGGACTGTTCCGTCATAGGAAATTCATACGCTCGACACATGTCGGCCACGATTGCAATGAGGATGAAAAATGGCCAGCTCGATTTAGAATTTCTGCGACATAGTTGTGGAGGATGCCTGGTCGAAGAAGGTGACATAGTTATAGATAAATAGACAGAGGATATTTTGAGGTTAGTAAAGCGCGTTTAAAATTATTGAATCAAGACACGAAAATCAGCAACCAATTTCCTGGCATTTTGTAAATGTGTGTTACGCAAACAAACAATTGATGGAATGTTTGTGCTGTGGTTGTTTTTACGGATCGACGAAATATCAAGTATTTCCATTCCTAACAAAATATTTCCCGTCACCCGGAAATTCTGAAGGAAAACAACACTTTGGCATGAATACTACACAAAACAATTCATAACAAATAAAAAAAGGATAAAAGAAAAACAAAAATATTTTTACCGCAGGCATTATGAGGATAATTTTAAACCGTAACTTAATAAAAGTCAAAGAAATCGAGAAAATGTAATAATGTACATCAAGATATGTAAAGTTGTCAAATTTTTTATTGAAACAAAACAAAAATAAAGACGTGTATATCAATAAAAATTAAAGGAAACAATTCATCCGATGAAAATGAACCGGTAATCCGAAAAAAATAACATCTCGGTATGAAATGTAAACAAGGATAGCAAATTTATAAAAATATGAATATTACACGAAAAATAGTATGAAGCAGACGCAAGCCCGCATGCACTTTCTTGTTAGTTTCTCCAAAGCGATTATTTATATCACTCATGTACCGTAACTTGTATTCACCCGCGTTGCATTCAAGAAATAAATTGAAAATTTCCATCACGGAGAACTCGTTTGATCTGCGTCACATGAAATTACACAATATGTAAAAGTAAATTTAACTCACACACTTTTGGGAGTAACTTAAATCACATGTGGTTTAGCCGAAATCTCAGATTTTTCGCATCCACTATAAATTATAATTCTTGTATTTATCTGAATATGCACATATTTATTAGAACGAAAGAAGAACAATTAATAAGCATATAATTATATAATTAGCAAGAAATCAAACAATTTGAAATTGTAGACATTAAAGAGTAACGGGAAAAGGTGTCAGAGAAAGAAAACTAAAAACATATTTTCAACTGAAACTCTCGAATGGCTCTTACCGCCAAAAGTAGTAACCTGCATGTTACACGTAGATGTACAATATAAATAGAGAACCACACAAGAAACAAAACAGACACGTTTATCTAAAGACTTTTTATAATAACCAATATTTTACTTATGCATAACCTAATCAAATTTGCTAGAAACAAATCGTGAAACAGAAAAACGCATGATTACCTATTCATTTTTTTTTTGAAACAAACAGTGTTTCAAGGTATTTTATAGGGTAACAGAAAGGAGATCTCCTATCATTATTGCATAGTGTGTAAACTAAAGAATTCTTATTTTAGAGATGCTGAAAGAGAAAAATTTAGTGCATTTATTCTCGTCCTATTGGCTTGCAATATCAAAGAAATATTTAAGTAAGAAAAGATTGCGAGTTAAACTCTTTCGTAGCTTATCGTTTTTTCGGTGCTTGTTAGATTGATTTGCAGTAACGTTAACTTCAAATTAATCTCTATTTTTAATAATGTTGTCATATAAACTTTACGTCACTTTCCATTTGTGCTTCATAAGCTTAAGTTGTCCTCAAATCATCAAAATGTTAATAGCGTGTGCAAGTTGAGGGCAAGTATTATTAACGCTTGAATAAATCGTAGTCCTTTATCGAAATGGCAAATACATCGCGAAAATTGCCTATTAATAATAATCAATCGTTTGGCAAGTAGTGAGAGTTCAAATGTTTTTTATTTTCTATTTTCCTTGCATTCCACTAAAGTAACGAAAAGTAATAAAAAGGGACGTAGATTGTAAAATGAAATGATAATCATTAAAATATCTTTTGACGTATTGATTCCATTATTTTTTTTTTAAATAAGTCATTAATTATATTGTCGTTGTATCATTCCCAATTTTACTTATTTATATAATGAAACTGAAGAAAGTAAATAATAAACGAGAACATATGTTAAGGTCGAAATCGTTAAAAAAATAGTTATTTACACTATTATTCTTTTATTATTGATAAGTCGCGAAAACACGCAAATATTTTATGTTGATTATTTTACTATATATATATATATATACATAAATAATAATATGAATTGCTAACGAAGAAATAGACTTTCCTTTCCAGTGATTCTTCTTTTCAGCGGGAAATGAGGTGCAGGGTAAGTATGCCGTCGCGAGGGTAGGGTTTGAGAAAATTCGCTGAGGTCGGTTTCGCGTTGCGCGCGGTACGCGGTACCTTTGTTGTTTTGCCGTTTTATTAGAGTAGCTTTTGTCGGGATGAGTTAACGTAGTATACTTTTCGGTGCCGCGTCGGAGATTCGGGAACGCGAAATAAAAATTAGATTTTGTTCTTTTGACTGGTTATAGGAAGAAATACGGAGTAACGTAGAATAGGTTTCCTCTCCGTATGGTTTTGTTTTGTAACGCGTTTGAAAACGGGCATGTATAGGTGGCTGAATATTGTAAATGAGCGTAACCCATTCGGAGACCCGCGACCGAAATCCTCTCCGATCTAGCTGGCCGACAAGCAGCCACCGCGTGAATGGGTTACGGTGCACGGATTGGTTGACCGGTTGGTACCATCCGTTGGCACTACGCAGACTTAACGTCTAGAACCGATGGGAGGTCGGTTCCGCGTTCGCATGTAGACGTAAAATCATTACAATTCTTCGACAATTCCTACGTTGTTATTTTTTGAACACTTGTTGCCCATCTTAATGATGTTTCCAGTATTCTGGTCGTAAATTATCCAGTTGTCTCTGTACAAGCTTCTTTGATTCGTCGAGCGTTAATTTAATTACACGTTGCAACTCCGCACAGGCTTCCTTCAATTTCTTTTAGATTCCTCCCCTTGCACGCCTTCTCTTCGATATCACCGTCAAGTCAATCTGTTTTGGCCGCTTTATAAATTCCTCCAGATATTCAAGGTTTTGGGCCAACATGCTGCAAATCCTCAATTTTTGTTGGGATGTATATTGGCACAACGTTGCTTGAGGATGCTTTCGGTACGTACTCTAATTCCTTCTCTGCCAGGTTGCAACATCTATCAAAAATTGCAGGGAAGTTTTCTTCCGAATGCAGGTCCAGAAAATCCTCGTATAATTCTTCTGACGGCTCTGTCGTTGGAATTTTCGGTCTCTCAGCGTTGTTCACAGGATCGCCATGAAATGAACCTGATTCCTCATACTCATTTTGACTGAATGTTTGTAGATGAATTATAAATTTATAATTATTATCCTTGAATCAATTTACCTAACCAGCGGATTGCTCCACAGATAGAGTGACGATGACTTGTAAGACCACGGCAAAAAATCATCTTCGCAACTTTAAGGTTCTTAGTATCAAAGGAATGACTTTTTAGAATACTTTGAACAGAATGTGTTTTATTTAAATTCACTAAATCTATTTGTACTGCAATTTAACAATCGTCAACAAAAAAAAACTCAATTAATTTTCAATATACATTTCTCACCTTCATTAATTCCACTCTGCAAAATATCCAGCGGTATCACATGGTTTACTTATGACCCAATAAATTCTACATTCTACTCTACTCTGACCTACTACACTTAACCAATTCGTATTTACAAACATTAAATTCATTGACCATACACACACGTGATGCACCTAAATTACCGGAAATATGAATCCGCACATGAAAACGGATATATGCCAGATAATTTATTGTTTTCAGTGATGAGTACTTTGTATGCATATGTACATATGAAATCATGTAGATACTTATCGTTTAAGAATGATAAGATTGTACATGTGAATGCATGGAATGTTTGTATGTTGGTTTGTAGCAAGCATTTAATATGAATGAAATGCATTCTATTATTAGAACAAAGGTGAGTAATGAAAAATTGGAAAAGATGAGTCAGGTAAATAGATAATATGAAATTGTAGTATAGGTATTATGGATATTATAGGTAAGTATGGGAAGTTGTAACATAGGTATTACAGATAGAGTGATCAAGAAACATTGGAATCAAGAAAAACTGCTGCTCCAAGTTCTCTAGAAAGACCAGGTTTTGTAAAAGATAACCAAGGCACTTCCTCAAAAGAATGTTATGTTGAGATGCTGAAGCAATATTCTATGGGGATAAAGTACCGCAAAAACTAACGTAAATATTTCATAAATTTTAATTATATTCAAGAATATTTACATTTATTTTTGCTGACGCCTCAATGAACCCATTTTGATAATTTTTTCAGTTTCGCATCTGTTCAACTTTCTCTCTTTTTGAAGTAGTTTGATTAATTATCCGTTTTCCTTTTATCGGGCATAAATCCTCCTCTGTATTATTCATTTGAAAATCTTGCTAATTGATCTTAATCTATTTATAAGATTGTTGTTTCAGTGTTTGACAGTAATATAGTAGAACATATATATATATATATATATATATATATATATATATATATATATATATATATATATATATATATATATATATATATATATATATACATATATATGTATATATATAAACATATATATATATATATATATATATATATATATATATATATATATATATATATATATATATATATATGTATATAGGGTGCGTACAGTATT
>OZ017738.1:282715491-282727991 GCA_963969285.1 Odontomyia ornata
CTGATGCCCTACCTCGTCATCCATGTCCAGCTAACTGCAAGCATTGCCGACGGGTTGAGGAAAAGGAGCCGCCCGTTGATCTGCGATTGATAACGACCGAACTCGATGAAGGTTGGTCATCGGAGGAGATTCGAAACGCCCAGTTAGCCGATGGAGACATCGGACCATTGCTCGTATGGAAGGAGACAACTGGGCGACCTGAGTGGAAAGATGTTTCAACGCATGGCGCAATCCTGAAAAGCTATTGGGCACAATGGAACTCCCTTCAGGTGGAGGGTGGCGTACCCAAGTGGAAATGGGAAACGGCGGATGCTAGCTCCTATAGGATGCAAACTATACTACCCAAAAGCCGAATCCACGATGTGATTAAAGAAATGCATGAAGGATCCTCGGGAGGCCACCCTGGTGTTATCAAGACCTTAGCGAAATTGCGGGAAAAGTTTTACTGGCTCCACGCTCGAGAAGACGTAGAGGACTGGTGTCGCAGATGCACAATTTGCGCTCCCGTCAAAGGTCCAAGGCGACGACTGAGAGGACAAATACAAACCTATAACGTAGGCGTGCCATTCGAAAGGATTGCTGTTGACATCGCAGGACCCTTTCCTGAATCCGAATGGGGAAATCGATATACGCTGGTTGTAGCCGATTATTTCAGCAAGTGGCCCGAGGTCTACCCCATTCCCAACCAGGAAGCAACTACCATAGCTGAACAGCTAGTGTTAAATTGGGTCAGTACGTACGGCGTACCTTGCGAACTACATTCAGATCAAGGCCGAAACTTTGAGTCACTAGTTTTTGGCGAAATGTGTGAACTACTGGGAATACGGAAAACGAGGACAACACCGCTGCATCCCCAATCCGATGGAATGGTCGAACGGTTCAACGGCACGCTCAATAAAAATCTGGCCAAGATGGTCGACGAGAACCAAAAGAACTGGGACCGACATATCTTACTATTTTTGATGGCGTGCAGAGCTGCCGAACATGCATCGACGGGCCAAGCCCCAGCCAAAGTCATTTTTGGTTAGGCTATTCGTCTGCCAGCCTATATAAAGCTCGGAACACCCCCTGAGAAACCCCAAACGATCTCGGAGTGCGCAAGTGAGCTAAGACAACGGTTGAACCAGACACATTGGACAGTGCGAAAACACCTTGAATCGGCTACTGACCGCATGAATACCAGGTATGATATAATGGCAAATTCTATCGGCTTCTAGCAAGATGACTTGGTATGGTTATATAACCCACAGCGACGGAAGGGTAGCTCTCCAAAGTTGCAGTATATTTGGGAGGGACCATACCGAGTTACAAAGCGAATCAACGACGTCGTATACCGAATACAGGAACATCGTAAGCCAAGAGCCAAAATGAAAACCGTGCACCTGGACCATCTTGCCCCATATTACATCCAGGGAGAATTGACTACAACTGGCGACACATCTTTTCGGGGCGAAAAGAACTGAGGTGGGGGCAGTGTTACGTGTACAAATAATTCTGCGAGCTACTGTCGCAATTGTTTTCACAACCATTAAGAACATCAACAAATGAATTTACTCGAAACCACGAGAACACAACAAGCATTATCAACATCTGAAAGTGAGTCACTGCTCCTCGAATGTTCCCGCTAATTCACCAATGAACGAGAACTGAGTTGAATGATTGAAGACCCTATATAAAGGCGAGCTGAATGAATGGGGGAATGATTCATTACAACCGCGATAGAAAACTGCGATGGGCGAAGTACAGGCGATATTGATTGTTTGAGTGTGAAGTGATTTTAAGTAGACAATTGCGATAGAAATTTATGGACAAGTAGAAGGTTGAATTTTAATAGTGAAAATTAAAGTTGTGAAATTGTTAGTGAAGTGATTGTGCATTTTTGACGAATTAAATAAACTCTTTTAATTTAATTTAAAAGACATTGCGTTTTCACTTTCCCGGAACATTAAAATTATTGGCCGCGAACTAAAACACGCGACAATATACTCGTATATATATATATATATATATATATATATATATATATATATATATATATATATATATATATATATGTATATATATATATATATTGTCGCGTGTTATGGTTCGCGGCCAAAAATTTTAATGTTCCGGGGAAGTGAAAACGCAATGACTTTTAAGTTAAATTAAAAGAGTTTATTAAATTACTTAAAAATGCACAATCACTTATTTGGTCTATTTCACAATTTTAATTTTCACTATTAAAATCTAACTTCAACTTGACCATAAATTTCTATCGCAATTGTCTTCTAAAATTACTTCACTATTACTCGATCAATATCGCTTTCCACACACTATTGCCGTTTTTACTATCGCGATTGAATGAATGAATGATCCCCCCATTCATTCAGCTCGCCTTTATATAGGGTCTCCATCCATTCAGTGCATTTCTCGTACATTGGCGAATGCTCTGCCGAGAGGTACCTGGTATATTCGAGCAGATGAATGGAGCAGTGACTCACTTCCAAATGTTGATCATGCTTGGTGGGTTCTCGTGGTTTCGAGTAAATTCATTTTGTTGATGTTCGCAATTGTTGTGAAAACAATTGCGATAGTAGCTCGCAGAATTCTTTGTACATGTAACACTGCCCCCACCTCAGTTCTTTTCGCCCCGAAAAGATGTATCGCCAGTTGTAGTCAATTCTCCCTGGATGTAATATGGGGCAAGATGGTCCAGGTGCACGATTTTCATTTTGGCTCTTGGCTTACGGTGTTCCTGTATTCGGTATACGACGTCGTTGATTCGCTTTGTAACTCGGTATGGTCCCTCCCAATTATGCTGCAACTTCCGAGACCTACCCTTCCGTCGCTGTGGATTATATAGCCAGACCAAGAATTTGCCTTGAGATCATACCTGGTCTTCATGCGGTCAGTAGCCGATTCGAGGTGTTTTCGCACTGTCCGATGTATCCGGTTCAACCGTTGTCTTAGCTCACTTGCGTACTCCGAGATCCTTTGGGGTTTCTCAGGGGGTGTTCCAAACTTTATATGAGCTGGCAGACGAATAGTCTTTCAAAAAATGACTATGACTAGGGCTTGACCCGTCGATGCATGTTCGGCAGCTGTACGCCATCAAAAATAGTGAGATATGTCGGTCCCAGTCCCTTTGTTTCTCGTCAACCATTTTGGCCAGATGTTTATCGAGCGTGCCGTTGAACCGTTCGACCATTCCATCGGATTGGGGATGCACCGGTGTTGTCCTCGTTAACAATTTATATATATATATATATATATATATATATATATATATATATATATATATACATATATACATATATATATATATATATATATATATATATATATATATATATATATATATATATATATATTTATATACATACATACATATGTACATTTATATTTATATATATACAAATGTCAGGTTACCACTGATGAAGAAAACAACTTGTTTTCGAAATACATGTATGTGGGAAGTATTGCTATACAATAAACTAAATAGCGTTTTTAAAAAGAATATTTTTAATTTTAATTTTTTCATTTAATTATGTTATATTATTTATTTATCGTAAATCTGAAATAAATTTTTTTCCTAAAAAAAGTACAGAAAATAATCCAAAATTAATTAATTTACATACCTTCAACCCCCTCAAGATAATGATATTTTTGATGCCGCCATGCATTTAGAGGGCCAAGATATTATGTCACTCAATATTGTTTGACATTTTATTCCGAAACGTAAACAAAAATTAGCACCATCAATTTCAAACCGGAACCGTTAAGTACGCGGCTTATCTAAATTAACAAAATTCACGGCACGAGAAAATAAACAAGTTAATTAATTAATTTCGTTATTAGTTTCATCTAAAATATGAGTTTTCACTAACGCGCGGTTAATATTTTTTCGCACTTCTTCACGAACCACCTTATTTTCCACGATTTCTTTTTCACTTTCAATTAAAAGCACCGATATTTGAAGCCAATTTGAAACGAACACCATGCTTTGCCACTTTCGAATGTTTCCCGAATTCACGATGCGTTAATCAAACGAAATTCACCAAATTAACGTAAGTTTTTATTCGATTTCGCGATTTGTTTACATTGTTACCTGACACTTATCACAGTAGAACAGCCAACATGACATTAGTAGCCCATTCTGTGTCTCTTTTCTTCCTATGTACGCTATCCTTGTCATTCAACTTCTCCTCCGTTTGATTTTACTTCACTCATGCACACTGTATATGTGCTATATCGGGCTTCCTGTAGTACTTATTCTTAGGGTTACCGGAAATCTCATAGAGATATACTCAAATCGATAAGAAGTGGATGGGCTTAGCTCATATAAAATGCATGAGAGAGCATGCGGCCTGTTTCTGCTCTCTCTCGCAAACGATCTGTCTGTCATTTCCTCCCCGTCTGCCTCTTGCTGGTAACTTCTTGTTCCAGAAACTGACTAGATGCGATCTGTCTGTCAAGTTGACTGATGCAAATTGGACGCCAAATTGACCAATGTGTAAGTTTCAACGCGAATTTTTTTCCGATATTAAAACTGTGGAAAGTGTTTGCGATCTAAATTCTTTCCAAGTGTTTAAACATTCGATTGCGGTTTGTGATTCAAGTAACTTTAACGTTTGACATTGTGAAATTAATTTGGAATTTAAAAATGAAATGTGTAGTGCCTTCGTGTAAAAATCATAGCAGAAAAGGATCTTTAGGTGTTTCCTTTCACAAGTGAGTAGTTAATATATTAATTTTTTGCATGTTTTTCATACAATGCTGAAGGTTTTTCAAATAGAAAACAAATTTTTGGTATTGTATGAAAATTTGTTTACATTGAGCAGCAGCCATGTTTGCTTGTGCAATTTGGCTCTCTCTAAGGTTGTAAACAAGAGCGCAGCAGTAGGAAAAGTGGTCGCAGGGGTTGTTGCGACCATATTGTCACGTGGTTGTCAACTCCAGTATTATTTAATTACTCAATGGAGATATATACAGCAGACGACGAATGATCAAATTGATGAAATCACGAGCTTTTGCCTTTGCTATTGTAATAACTAGCTTTGGCTCGAAGTTAATTTCGAAAGTGGGGTCAACATTTTGTTCATCATATCATGAGGTTTATCATATTCTTGGCGATAAACTTTATGAGAATGCAGCGTTCGCAAATTAATTGTTTGCTACAGAAAGATAGCCAAAAATTGTCATATGTGCTGATATTATTATTCTGTGACGTACGGACGGACAGACAGTCGTTTAAAATGACCGCCGTTTTGTTTTCCCTCAACCGATTTAGTTGGTTAAACCACTTGACTAAGATATTTACCCAATACGCCTTTCCTAAAAATTTTGTGAAAATTGTGATCTCTAGCATGATCACGATTTTCTTTATATCCCATATATACGAGTATATATACAAGCATATATATATATATATATATATATATATATATATATATATATATATATATATATATATATATATATATATATATATATATATTTGTATATATATAAATATAAATGTATATATGTATGTATGTATATAAATATATATATATATATATATATATATATATATATATATATATATATATATATATATATATACATATATATATATATATATATATATATATATATATATATATATATATATGTTGTTAACGAGGACAACACCGCTGCATCCCCAATCCGATGGAATGGTCGAACGTTTCAACGGCACGCTCAATAAACATCTGGCCAAAATGGTTGGCGAGAACCAAAGGGACTGGGACCGACATATCTCACTATTTTTGATGGCGTACAGCTGCCGAACATGCATCGACGGGTCAAGCCCCAGCCAATGTCATTTTTGGAAAGACTATTCGTCTGCCAGCTGATACAAAGTTCGGGACACCCCCTGAGAAACCCCAAACGATCTCGGAGTACGCAAGTGAGCTAAGACAACGGTTGAACCGGATACATCGGACAGTGCGAAAACACCTCGAATGGGCTACTGACCGCATGAAAACCAGGTATGATCTCAAGGCAAATTCTTGGTCTGGCTATATAATCCACAGCGACGGAAGGGTAGGTCTCGGAAGTTGCAGCATAATTGGGAGGGACCATACCAAGTTACAAAGCGAATCAACGACGTCGTATACCGAATACAGGAACACCGTAAAGCCAAGGTCCAAAATGAAAATCGTGCACCTGGACCATCTTGCCCCATATTACATCCAGGGAGAATTGACTACAACTGGCGATACATCTTTTCGGGGCGAAAAGAACTGAGGTGGGGGCAGTGTTACATGTACAAAGAATTCTGCGAGCTACTATCGCAATTGTTTTCACAACAATTGCGAACATCAACAAAATGAATTTACTCGAAACCACGAGAACCCACCAAGCATGATCAACATTTGGAAGTGAGTCACTGCTCCATTCATCTGCTCGAATATACCAGGTACCTCTCGGCAGAGCATTCGCCAATGTAAGAGAAATGCACTGAACGGATGGAGACCCTATATTAAGGCGAGCTGAATGAATGGGGGGATCATTCATTCATTCAACCGCGATAGTAAAAACGGCGATAGTGTGTGGAAAGCGATATTGATCGAGTAATAGTGAAGTGATTTTAGAAGACAATTGCGATAGAAATTTATGGACAAGTTGAAGTTAGATTTTAATAGTGAAAATTAAAATTGTGAAAAAGACCAAATAAGTGATTGTACATTTTTAACTAATTTAATAAACTCTTTTAATTTAACTTAAAAGTCATTGCGTTTTCACTTCCCCGGAACATTAAAATTATTCTCCGCGAACCATAACTAGTGACAATGGTGTCAAGAAGTGAGAAAGAAAACTTTGGAAGTGAAAACTTTTAAACATTTTTAAAGTGCATAATAGTGTAAATTAACGTGGAAACTGGTGGAAAAATAGCCGAAACAATAAAAATGCCAGGAAACTTACATCTAAAAATTAATCAATTGAGCATATTGGAGCTCAAAGAGGAGCTGGAACAGCGAAATCTGGCCACGCAAGGTACAAAGGCCATACTGATTGCACGCTTGCGTGACGCGATCGAGTCGGAAGGCGGGAATCTGGATTCGGGAGAGCTCTCAGATGCAGAAAAAGACGCAGAAGGTGGTGAAGCCGAAACACCAAAGCCAAAGGAACCAGAAAATGCACTGCTGCAAATGTTGATGCTGATGCAGCAAGAGCAGGGACAACAGTCATCCAATTTAACTGCGAAGCTAAATGAACAATCAGCGCAGCTAAATGAACAGACATCCAGTTTAGCTGTGAAGCTAAATGAACAATCAGCGAAGCTGGACCAACAAGCGTTCGAAATCAAGGCAGGCATCAAACGGAAGCTGGAAAAACAGTTAACCGAAATAAAAGCGGAGCTCAGTAGTCTCAACAGCCAAATTAAATGCGTCGAGGAAAAGGTTGATCAGGTCGAGGAGAGAATCAACCTTCAGATCAGCCAGGTCGAAGAGAGGATCAACCATGAGATGGAAAAAGTGAAAAAGGACTTGGAAGCAGCGAAGGCAGTAGTAACCGCCTCACCAGCCCCGCTTATAACTGCAGCGCAAAGCACATCCAGAAATGTGCAAGCACCAATATTCGACGGGCAAACGGTCTGGAGTATTTACAAAATCCAGTTTGAAGCCACCGCTAGGATAAACCACTGGACTGAGCAGGAACGAGCAACTGCATTCATTCTTGCTCTAAGAGGCCCAGCTGCCGAGCTTTTGCAGACGATCCCCGTTGAGTTGCATTCAAACCCGGCTGCTATAATGAATGCGCTCGACATGCGTTATGGAGACGATCATCTGAAGCAGATTTACCAGGCACAGCTACGGCATCGGATGCAGAAGTCTGGCGAAACCTTACAGCTGCTAGCCCAAGACATTGAGCACCTAGCATTTTTGGCTTATCCAGCTTACGACCCAGAACATCGAGATGATGCAGCAACAGAAGCATTCGTCAGCGCCTTAAAGGACCAGGATTTGCAACAAGCCGTGCGTTTAGCTCAAAAGCAAACGATTAAGGACGCATTGATTTATAGTTTTAACTTTGAGGCAGCGAAAAATGCAACTCGTACCACTGCCCGCGTACGTGTAATAGTGGCAGACGGGTGCAGGTGTAAGCGCGTGGAAAATGAGTGAGAGCTGCAGGTGAATGGTGCGCCTAGATGCTGGGATTGCGGAGAGAAGGGGAACCTGCAAAGAGACTGCAAGAAGCGAAGAAAACGGAGCTTTTGTCCAGGATGGTGCAGATCCAGACCGTGTCAGGAGCCTAGAATGGAGGCCCATTAAACTAGAGGGGCCAACTTCGTGGGGCGGACGTTGGCTAGGAGGATCGACATCCCCAGCACCTGCATCACCGTGTCAAGGCAAAATCGTGGAGAAGCAGACTTATACCTTCCTGGTCAAGTTGATGAAGAACATTGCACCATAATAAACGACACTGGTGCAACCCGATCGGCGATCCGACCAGACCTAGTGAGGCCCCAACTACTTCACAAGGGCAGAGTTTATGGAAATGCTGATGCCCTATCTCGTCATCCATGTCCAGCTAACTGCAAGCATTGCCGATGGAATGAGAAGAAGAAACCGCCCGTTGATCTGCGATTGATAACGGCCGAATCCGATAAAGGTTGGTCATAGGAGGAGATTCGAAATGCCCAGTTAGCCGATGAAGACATCGGACCATTGCTCGAATGGAAGGAGACAACTGGGCGACGTGAGTGGAAAGACGTCTCAATGCATGGCGCAACCCTGAAAAGCTATTGGGCACAATGGAACTCCCTTCAGGTGGAGGGTGGCGTACTCAAGCGGAAATGGGAAACGGTGAACGGCAGCTCCTATAGGATGCAAGCTATATTTCCCAAAAGCCGAATCCACAATGTGGTTAAGGAGATGCACGAAGGATCCTTGGGAGGCCACCTTGGTGTTAACAAGACCTTAGCGAAATTGCGGGAAAGGTTCTACTGGCTCCACGCTCGAGAAGACGTAGAGGACTGGTGTCATAGATGCACAATTTGCACTTCCTTCAAAGTTCCAAAGCGACGACTGAGAGGACAAATGCAAACCTACAACGTGGGTGTACCGTTTGAAAGGATTGCTGTTGACATCGCAGGAACCTTCCCTTAATCCAAATGGGGAAATCGATACACGCTGGTTGTAGCCGATTATTTCAGCAAGTGGCCCGAGGTCTACCCCATTTCCAACCAGGAAGCAACTACTGTAGCCGAACGGCTAGTGTTAAATTGGGTCAGTAGGTACGGCGTACCTTGCGAACTACATTCAGATCAAGGCCGAAACTTTGAGTCACTAGTTTTTGGCGAAATGTGCGAGCTGCTGGGAATACGGAAAACGAGGACAACACCGCTGCATCCCCAATCCGATGGAATGGTCGAACGGTTCAACGGCACGCTCAATAAACATCTGACCAAAATGGTTGGCGAGAACCAAAAGAACTGGGACCGACATATCTCACTATTTTTGATGGCGTACAGCTGCCGAACATGCATCGACGGGTCAAGCCCTAGCCAAAGTCATTTTTGGAAAGACTATTCGTCTGCCAGCTGATATAAAGTTCGGGACACCCAATGAGAAACCCCAAACGATCTCGGAGTACGCAAGTGAGCTAAGACAACGGTTGAACCGGATACATCGGACAGTGCGAAAACACCTCGAATCGGTTACTGACCGCATGAAGACCAGGTATGATCTCAAGGCAAATTCGACTGGCTTCCAGCAAGATGACTTGGTCTTGGTATATAATCCATAGCGACGGAAGGGTAGGTCTCCAAAGTTGCAGCATAATTGGGAGGGACCATACCGAGTTACAAAGCGAATCAACGACGTCGTATACCGAATACAGGAGCACCGTAATCCAAGAGCCAAAATGAAAATCGTGCACCTGGACCATCTTGCCCCATATTACATCCAGGGAGAATTGACTACAGCTGGCGATACATCTTTTCGGGGCGAAAAGACCTGAGGTGGGGGCAGTGTTACATGTACAAAGAATTCTGCGAGCTACTGTCGCAATTGTTTTCACAACAATTGCGAACATCAACAAAATGAATTTACTCGAAACCACGAGAACCCACCAAGCATGATCAACATTTGGAAGTGAGTCACTGCTCCATTCATCTGCTCGAATATACCAGGTACCTCTCGGCAGAGCATTCGCCAATGTACGAGAAATGCACTGAATGGATGGAGACCCTATATAAAGGCGAGCTGAATGAATGGAGGGATCATTCATTCATTCAATCGCGATAGTAAAAACGGCAATAGTGTGTGGAAAGCGATATTGATCGAGTAATAGTGAAGTAATTTTAGAAGACAATTGCGATAGAAATTTATGGACAAGTTGAAGTTAGATTTTAATAGTGAAAATTAAAATTGTGAAATAGACCAAATAAGTGATTGTGCATTTTTAAGTAATTTAATAAACTCTTTTAATTTAACTTAAAAGTCATTGCGTTTTCACTTCCCCGGAACATTAAAATTTTTGGCCGTGAACCATAACACGCGACATATATATATATATATATATATATATATATATATATATATATATATATATATATATATATATATATATATATATATATATATATATATATATATATCTATATATTGTCGCGTGTTTTAGTTCGCGGCCAATAATTTTAATGTTCCAGGAAAGTGAAAACGCAATGTCTTTTAAATTAAATTAAAAGAGTTTATTTAATTCGCCAAAAATGCACAATCACTTCACTAACAATTTCACAACTTTAATTTTCACTATTAAAATTCAACCTTCTACTTGTCCATAAATTTCTATCGCAATTGTCTACTTAAAATCACTTCACACTCAAACAATCAATATCGCCTGTACTTCGCCCATCGCAGTTTTCTATCGCGGTTGTAATGAATCATTCCCCCATTCATTCAGCTCGCCTTTATATAGGGTCTTCAATCATTCAACTCAGTTCTCGTTCATTGGTGAATTAGCGGGAGCATTCGAGGAGCTGTGACTCACTTTCAGATGTTGATAATGCTTGTTGTGTTCTCGTGGTTTCGAGTAAATTCATTTGTTGATGTTCTTAATGGTTGTGAAAACAATTGCGACAGTAGCTCACAGAATTATTTGTACACGTAACACTGCCCCCACCTCAGTTCTTTTCGCCCCGAAAAGATGTGTCGCCAGTTGTAGTCAATTCTCCCTGGATGTAATATGGGGCAAGATGGTCCAGGTGCACAATTTTTATTTTGGCTCTTGGCTTACGATGTTCCTGTATTTGGTATACGACGTCGTTGATTCGCTTTGTAACTCGGTATGGTCCCTCCCAAATATGTTGCAACTTTGGAGACCTACCCTTCCGTCGCTGTGGGTTATATAACCATACCAAGTCATCTTGCTAGAAGCCGATAGAATTTGCCATTATATCATACCTGGTATTCATGCGGTCAGTAGCCGATTCAAGGTGTTTTCGCACTGTCCGATGTGTCTGGTTCAACCGTTGTCTTAGCTCACTTGCGTACTCCGAGATCGTTTGGGGTTTCTCAGGGGGTGTTCCGAGCTTTATGTCGGCTGGCAGACAAATAGCCTTTCCAAAAATGACTTTGGCTGGGGCTTGGCCCGTGGATGCATGTTCGGCAGCTCTGCACGCCATCAAAAATAGTAAGATATGTCGGTCCCAGTCCCTTTGGTTCTCGTCGACCATCTTGGCCAGATTTTTATTGAGCGTGCCGTTGAACCGTTCGACCATTCCATCGGGTTGGGGATGCAGCGGTGTTGTCCTCGTTTTCCGTATTCCCAGTAGTTCACACATTTCGCCAAAAACTAGTGACTCAAAGTTTCGGCCTTGATCTGAATGTAGTTCGCAAGGTACGCCGTACGTACTGACCCAATTTAACACTAGCTGTTCAGCTATGGTAGTTGCTTCCTGGTTGGGAATAGGGTAGACCTCGGGCCACTTGCTGAAATAATCGGCTACAACCAGCGTATATCGATCTCCCCATTCAGCTTCAGGAAAGGGTCCTGCGATGTCAACAGCAATCCTTTCGAATGGCACGCCTACGTTATAGGTTTGCATTTGTCCTCTCAGTCGTCGCTTTGGACCTTTGACGGAAGCGCAAATTGTGCATCTGCGGCACCAGTCCTCTACGTCTTCTCGAGCGTGGAGTCAGTAAAACTTTTCCCGCAATTTCGCTAAGGTCTTGTTAACACCAAGGTGTCCTCCCGAGGATCCTTCATGCATTTCTTTAATCACATCGTGGATTCGGCTTTTGGGTAGTATAGTTTGCATCCTATAGGAGCTACCATCCGCCGTTACCCATTTCCACTTGAGTACGCCACCCTCCACCTGAAGGGAGTTCCATTGTGCCCAATACCTTTTCAGGGTTGCGCCATGCGTTGAGACGTCTTTCCACTCAGGCCGCCCAGTCGTCTCCTTCGATACGAGCAATGGTCCGATGCCTTCATCGGCTAACTGGGCGTTTCGAATCTCCTCCGATGACCAGCCTTCATCGAAT
>OZ017738.1:282732991-282768598 GCA_963969285.1 Odontomyia ornata
AGCGTTGTTCGTGCGTTTTGCAACGGAATTTGTATCGCCTCCTGATGCTTCCAATTCACGGCGAACATTATGCACGAATGAACGGGCGGAATTAAGAAAATTAGAGATCTCTAGATCTATATGGTTTGCACATATAACGACGATAACAGCATGTCTCTTCATTTCTTGAGTGATGTTGTAGTCCGTCATTTCTTATCTGAAGAGGAAAAAAAAATAGTCACATTTATGCATGTCCTCAAATACTGTACGCACCCTATATACATATATATATAAATATAGATATATATTTATATGTATGTATGTATATATATATATATATATATATATATATATATATGTATATATATATATGTATGTATATATATATATATATATATATATATATATATATATATATATATATATATATATACATATGTTCAACTATATTACTGTCAAACACTGAAACAACAATCTTATAAATAGATTAAGATCAATTAACAAGTAGTCGTTCTCGTCAACCATTTTGGCCAGATGTTTATTGAGCGTGCCGTTGAAACGTTCGACCATTCCATCGGATTGGGGATGCAGCGGTGTTGTCCTCTTTAACAATATATATATATATATATATATATATATATATATATATATATATATATATATATATATATATATATATATATGTATATATATAAATATAGATATATATATATATATATATATATATATATATATATATATATATATATATATATATATATATATATATATATATATTTATATACATACATACATATATACATTTATATTTATATATATACAAATATATATATATATATATATATATATATATATATATATATATATATATATATATGCTTGTATATATACTCGTATATATGGGATATAAAGAAAATCGTGATCATGCTAGAGATCACAATTTTCACCAAAATTTTAGGAATGGCGTATTGGGTAAATATCTTAGTCAAGTGGTTTAACCAACTAAATCTGTTGAGGGAAAACAAAATGGCGGGCATTTTAAACGACTGTCTGCCCGTCCGTACGTCACAGAATAATAATATCAGCACATATAACAATTTTTTGGCTATCTTTCTGTAGCAAACAATTAATTTGCGAACGCTGCATTCTCATAAAGTTTATCGCCAAGAATATGATAAACCTCATCATATGATGAACAAAATGTTGACCCCAATTTCGAAATTAACTTCGAGCCAAAGCTAGTTATTACAATAGCAAAGGCAAAAGCTCGTGATTTCATCAATTTGATCATTCGTCGTCTGCTGTATATATCTCCATTGAGTAATTAAATAATACTGGAGTTGACAACCACGTGACAGTATGGTCGCAACAACCCTTGCGACCACTTTTCCTACTGCTACGCTCTTGTTTACAACCTTAGAGAGAGCCAAATTGCACAAGCAAACATGGCTGCTGCTCAATGTAAACAAATTTTCTTACATTACTAAAAATTTGTTTTCTATTTGAAAAACCTTCAGCATTGTATGAAAAACATGCAAAAAATTAATATATTAACTACTCACTTGTGAAAGGAAACACCTAAAGATCCTTTTCTGCTATGATTTTTACACGAAGGCACTACACATTTCATTTTTAAATTCCAAATTAATTTCACAATGTCAAACGTTAAAGTTACTTGAATCACAAACCGCAATCGAATGTTTAAACACTTGGAAAGAATTTAGATCGCAAACACTTTCCACAGTTTTAATATCGGAAAAAAATTCGCGTTGAAACTTACACATTGGTCAATTTGGCGTCCAATTTGCATCAGTCAACTTGACAGACAGATCGCATCTAGTCAGCTTCTGGAACAAGAAGTGACCAGCAAGAGGCAGACGGGGAGGAAATGACAGACAGATCGTTTGCGAGAGAGAGCAGAAACAGGCCGCATGCTCTCTCACGCATTTTATATGAGCTTAGCCCACCCAGTTCTTATCGATTTGAGTATATCTCTATGAGATTTCCGGTAACCCTAAGACAGAGCATATCTACTAAATAGCAGCTGCAATTAAAACAAATTTTATTTCTTACGGTACTTATGGAGTTGAGAGAATTAGACTAAAAGTGCGTATGTATGGTAAACAAAAACTTGAATTTGCTTGCAATTTTACCAACACATGGTAAACTTTAATCCATCTTTTACACGTTTATTTGCCTCTCTTTTCATTTTGACAGCTCCTCGATTGCAGGTGCTAGTTAGTATATATGCTCTGCCTAAGAATAAGTACTACAGGAAGCCCGATATAGCACATATACAGTGTGGATGAGTGAAGTAAAATCAAACGGAGGAGAAGTTGAATGACAAGGATAGCGTACATAGGAAGAAAAGAGACACAGAATGGGCTACTAATGTCATGTTGGCAGTTCTACTGTGATAAGTGTCAGGTAACAATGTAAACAAATCGTGAAATCGAATCAAAACTTACGTTAATTTGGTGAATTTCGTTTGATTAACGCATCGTGAATTCGGGAAACATTCGAAAGTGGCAAAGTGGTGTTCGTTTCAAATCGGCTTCAAATATCGGTGCTTTTAATTGAAAGTGAAAAAGAAATCGTGGAAAATAAGGTGGTTCGTGAAGAAGTGCGAAAAAATATTAACCGCGCGTTAGTGAAAACTCATATTTTAGATGAAACTAATAACAAAATTAATTAATTAACTTGTTTATTTTCTCGTGCCGTGAATTTTGTTAATTTAGATAAGCCGCGTACTTAATGGTTCCGGTTTGAATTTGATGGTGCTAATTTTTGTTTACGTTTCGGAATAAAATGTCAAACAATATTGAGTGACATAATATCTTGGCCCTCTAAATGCATGGCGGCATCAAAAATATCATTATTTTGAGGGGGTTGAAAGTATGTAAATTAATTAATTTTGCATTATTTTCTGTACTTTTTTTAGGAAAAAAAATTCAAAAACTGATATTTATTTCAGATTTACGATAAATAAATAATATAACAAAATTAAATGGAAAAAATTAAAATTAAAAATATTCTTTTTAAAAACGCTATTTAGTTTATTGTATAGCAATATGTAATGTGACGCCTACGCACGGGAATCGGAGTGATTCCGATCCCGAACCCTGGCACCCGGCCAGATATGTATGACTTCAAAATGCAAGCAGACTTTATCTTTCGTGCAGCCAGCACTGCGCCGAAAATATTTTTCTGCAAATATTTATATTTGTGGAGAAATATTTTCTGTCAATGTGAGCCGCTGAAGTAAAACACTGATACATTTCAAAGCATATCTATCTGGCAATGCCTCCCACAGCTGCCATCCAAACGTCAAAGAGGCAGAAGGCATTCGCGGTTAACTGTCCGTTCACAAAACCAATAAAGAAAAACTAGAAAAGAGCACTATATTACCATAAGTCCCTAGAGGATATTAATCGATACATCGGTGGCTTGTGCTAATAAGCCATAGCCAATACAAGCCTAACGAAGGTTAGGTAGAGAAGGTGTTCGCGGTTAACTGTCCGTTGAGGAGAAGTCTCGCGAGGGTTAGCGGATTAGCGGTAAGTCCGAAGAAAATTAGCGTGGCGTGAATAGATAACGAATCTAAATTTATCAACAGGAGGAAATGCTCCACGTAAACAATTGGCAACAAAAAGAACGCGTAAAAGTGCGCCATCGACAGGAGGTGTAAGGAAACCACATCGTTATCGTCCCGGTACGGTTGCTCTTTGAGAGATTCGTCGTTACCAGAAGTCCACAGAATTGTTGATCCGTAAATTACCGTTCCAACGTTTGGTTCGTGAAATTGCTCAAGATTTCAAAGCTGATCTTCGTTTCCAATCAGCTGTTTGGCTGGGATCCATCGGCAAACAATTTGCATCATTTGGATCATCATTCAATTCCACATCAACATAATAGACCTGGCGTTGCGGTCTATGTTTAAGGATTTGGACAAAAGGAGTGAAGGTAAAGCGATCTCGAGGTATGTAGGTTTTGTTGTTCTTGGCTATAACAAAAGAACGAGGGAATCAAGATCAGATCTAGGCCGGCTCCTAGATTTGTGTTGGATAGTGTACCTGGGAGTTGAAATGGTTTGGGGACAATAATAAGAGCTTTGATTCGTCGGGGCAAAATAAACAGACAGCATTTGATTAGAAATTGTTGCGAATTTTAGTATAATCAATTTATTGTAAGAACGCGAGGGGTTCGTGGGGAGAGCGTGCTAATAAAGACTTAAAGTTCACTCGTGGCAAATCTTTCCGGCACGAAAAGACGAAAAAGAAACGAGGAAGCTATAGGGGCGGACAAATTGATGTCAGTGTTAACTCTATCAAATTTGAAGATTGATTTCAAAGACTAAATATAGAACACAGCTTTAAAAAAAAAAAAAAACCTTTATATTAATAATCGTATTTTGTCTTACGATTTTATATAGATTTCATTTTCATACTTTTTAAAGTACAGTACAATAAGTAATATAGTAGTTTCAGAATTGACCTCAGTTTCTACCAACGTTTTTTATATTCAAATGCCTTCAATGGACCGTTCGCAGTGTTAAATTGTAAGAAAATATTTAATATTATTTTATATTTCTTTATCCCATAAATCCTTTACTCTTGGATTATTGGAATACTGATGCCGATCTTATAATATTCATAGTTTTGCTAGTTGTAACTTAATGAGAGTTATTTACAAAAGATTCTAATCTGAAGTCAGTACAGTTTCTTTTCGTTCTATTTGACGTTGATAAATTAATGTTTAAGTATCATTACTTTTAGTTTTAATATGTTTCTAGACTTGATGTGCTGTAGTTTTGAGCTCAAACTACATACTCGTACATAGCATGAATGTGAATTTTACACACATTATCGAATGTGAATGATATTTTAAAAAGTTAAAAACACCCTAAGGACACTAAAAAAGAAAAATAAATCAATAAGAAATGTACAATAAATGATCTTACTACTAAAAAAAGTAACATGACTTGAGGATCGAAAAAATAATACCTTCCATAAATGTGCAATTAGTGCCAAAGAGCATCGGAAACTAATATGTTTGCCAAGTTTTTATATCTATACTAAATACAATATATTAGCAGCTGCAGAAAATAAAGCACAACCAGAAGAATGTTTAACAAATTTTAGCCAAATTTTGATGTTTATATTAATAAGTGTATTTGAACAATTTTCTCAAAGAGTACAACATTTGCAACATTGTAAACGATTGATAAAGAAAGAAGTAATCGCAAGTGCCGTTTCGTTAGCTACTTTTCTAACTAGATCTAGAGTGTTTTAATAGGAGTTATATTATTGTTATCAATTTCTTATAATTTCATTGAATTTGTGAATGCTTGAACTGTTGCGTTTAGATAATTTCCTTATTTTCGTTTTAATTCATAAAATTTAAAACACCGAAAGTGCTTCGGTCTTGTAAATAACTTTGATATTTTGGCTTTTAAGAGCAAATATGCAAATGCTATTTAATAAGAGAACAATTGATAACGATGAAAACTATGTTCAGTGGGTGCCTAAATTTCTCTAAAAAAATGTTTTGTATAAAATAATTAAAAAGCTAACAATTTGACACTATAGGTATGCTAAGATATTCAAAACTTTATTGCAACGTTGAAGATACTATTGAAATCGACTATTTTTGCTTATTGTTAGTGATACTTTCGTTTATTAAAAAGCATAATGATAGCGCACCGCGTCCTCGACCATTGTTTTGCCAATTGTATTAAAATTTATTAAAAACATAAGAAATTCGTATGGAGAAAGAAAAAAGAGAGGAGCTTATAGTTTGCTAATAATTCTAAAACTATTAATTTTTATTAATTATTGTAAATGAAATATCTGAACATTAAAGATGGAGTACTAAAGAAGCCATAAGCCTTTCCGTTCCGCATGCTCTTTCTTTTGCAGCGGAAGTGATGACCGAGGGTAAGTATATCTTGAAGAGGGTTATGTTTTCATAATCTGCGGATGATTGATTTCTAGTCGGTTACGGTCCGCGGTACCCTTGTTTGCGCTCGTTTTTTTTTTATTAGAGTAGGTTATTTTGGACTTGAGGTAGTTTAGCTTATTTTCTGGTACCGCGTCGGTGATTCGGTAACGCGCCTATGGTGATTTTGTAGTGTTTTGATTTGAGATCTGTGGAGAGATCACATCCAGAACTAACGTAACGTAGGTTTCCTGTTCTGGATGAGTAGTTGTTGACGCGTTTGTAAATCGGGCATGTGAATCGGTGGCTGAGTTACGTAACTCGGACTTAGTCTGCTCGCGTAAGACCCGCGACCGAAACTCCTCTCCGAACTAGCTAGCCTACAAGCAGCCACCACGGAGTAGACTAAGTGTGACCGGACTTGTTGACCTGAAGGGTACAGTCTGTTGTCATTTCCAAGACTGCACGTCTCGAACCGATGAGAGGTCGGTTCTGATTGCGATCGAACGAGACGGAGGTAGGAAACCGTTACAAATGGCGCCCAACGTGGGGCCTAAAACATCCTAAGGGGGAAAGAAATTCGCGTCGTCTGACGAGTTGGTTCTTTACGGAGGATGTAAGGTACTTTGTTACTCGAGTCCCACTATCAGGAGCAGTGGAGTTGTGTGATACACACTAGCAGTCGCTGCACGTGAGTTGTAGCTTCCGCTCTCCTTTGTTTGATTTTGTTTTTGCGACAGAATCCTTCCGATGTGTTGTCCCAGGCTAACCCCTGTAAGGACCTTCTATTTTCTTGATGGAACTGTCAGCCAAATGGGGTTTCTCCTGTCGGCCTGGACTCTGAAGAAAATAGAAGGCTACCTTGCCTTTATGTCGCGGAAGGATTCTACTTATTTCGTATGCGTGATAGACGAGTGGTATCGGTTCAACGTTCGGTGGCGTATGCTGGAGTTGCGGAGCCCGGAATGCTTCCACGCGTCGGGAATTTTGACCGCGTACAAAAATCGTTACGGTAGCTCTACACTTGTCTCGTAGAGTCATTTAACGTAGATTAGAAACGGTTTGTAACGTACGGGAAATGGGGAAAATAAAGTAGAAATCAATCTGAAGCACCCTTCTCTTGACAGGCCACCATCGGTCATCATTTCTGCACGAAGGAGTTGGAGTTGCGGAACTGAAAGGCTGCCCTAAAATATTTTTTTTTTGTGAGGAAAATTTTAGCTCGCCACTTTCGGCTACTAGTAACTTTATAGGCATACCATATAAGTTTTCATACATATTAGTACGATGGCGTTCCGTATGCCGAACAAAACCAAACACAACACAAGATCCCAGACATATCAAGCGGCGATCTGCGGAATCTGCCAACAGGAGGACCTCAGCGATAACAACACCTGCAGGCTGGAATGTGGACACGTGTTCCACAGCACCTGTATTCAAGATCTACTTTCAACACCAAACGCTCGATGCCCCAATTGCCGTCGTCCCATCGATCCGGCTAATGTCGCTGTTCCACCTTTGCCACCGATTAGCCATCCAGGAGCAGTGCCGAAAAATAGTCCAAAGACTAACCACAAAAGCTCGTCCCGAGGAGGAGAAGGAGCTGTCGGAGGCGAACACTTGGATGCAAACCAGCAACCAGCGCTCCAGTCCCCACCGCAAACAACAGCAGTCCCAAATGAAGTGTTCCTGCGGGTGTTACAGGGTATAACCGAACAGATGGCGAAAATGGAGCAAAGCATCCAGACCCTACAAGCCAACCAGTCCATCCAGTCGGAACCTCAGCGAGCAGTCTGGGAACCGACCCGACGGCGCGACAACGACCTCGTTAGACCACTCGATGAGGGAATTCCTCCACGACCAAGTCTAGGAATGGATCCAAGTGCTCCCGAATATAGACCAAGGTTCAGTACTATGTTACCTCTACGTCAGTCAGGACTGGAAACCCAGCCACAGAACATGTCACTACCACCTCAAGATCCAACACCACGGATAATGGAGAGTTGGCACTTGAAATTCTCCGGATTCAATGCCTCCACTCCGGTAGACCGTTTCCTCTTCAGAGTGCACTCACTAGTGATGAATACCCTAGGGGGGAATTTCCATGCATTCTTGCGCCACGCACACCTTCTGTTCAGTGGAGAAGCCACGGAATGGTACTGGCGTTATAAGGAGTCTGTGCCTCTTCCGGACTGGAACTCCTTTTCCAGGGCGTTCCGTGATCATTTTGATGACGGTTTAACCGAACGAGACCTACTGGAGTTAATTAGGAAACGAAAGCAAGGACCTCAAGAGACATTTGACCAATTTCACGACAGCATGCTACGACTCGTGTCGCGTTTAAGGACACCAATGGGTGAAGAGGAATTGGTAGAGAGCTTACGTGAAAACTTGCGCTGGGAGTTGCAGACACGACTACTACACGTACCAATCCACGACATCCAATCGCTGCGCAGGCATGTCCGGAGGGAAGAACGACACGAAGAGAGAAGGAGGATGTTCCGAGCAACTCCTATTCCAACTGATACTCACCGCAGACACCATGCAGAACTTTCGATCGAGGATGATCCGTCCTACGAAGCCGCTCTAGTTATGCGTACTGGCGTTTCCGGCACTCCGGAACCAAGGCTTGAAATTAAACCACCAAGCATCGAAGCGCTCACCAGTCCGACGACTTGTTGGAACTGCAAGCAACCTGGAAATCGGTTCGCTGTATGTCCGGTGGAGCTGACTCTTTTTTGCTTCCGATGCGGTAAAGCTGACACTTATGCAACGGATTGCTCCGATTGTAAACAACGAAAAAACTTGCCAGCGAGTGCCGCTACCACCCGTCGACACTCGTAAGTTCTGAACAAATTGACCCGGAGCCGGTTGCTAGCTGCGACCAAACTCCAGACCCGACCCCAACCTTACTGACCCACACCGCCAAAGACACTACTCCTGAAGTTCCGCCACCGGCATCACACGTTGTCGAGCAGAACGAAAACAATAATGGGGGCGAGTCAAACATTCCTTGGCATCGCAAGCCCTTCCATATCAGACTGCGTGACTATCTAGCTACGCGTCAGCGTATCTTCAGTGAGGAGATTTTTACGGCACCTCGTCCCAGAAGAAAGTGATCCACACGTCGGATGCGGAGCTTCTGGAGAAGGGTCAGGCAATCCAGGATGGCCTTACGAGCAATACATCTGGACGAATTGATGAAAGATAACGTTAGGCCCTATGCGTCAGTATACCTTCTACAGAGGCGACTGATGGGCCTAGTTGATACTGGAGCCAGTGTGAACTGCATATCCGGCAATTTTGCGGAAGAGATTCTGACGTCCCACGCCAATCAAATTCAGCATTTTACCACCTGGTTACGAACTGCAGATGGAACCCGACACTCCGTAAGAGGACGAATTACGACGGAGGTTACTTTCAAGAGCGTGTCAAAATCTCTGGAATTCTTCATAATACCTCAGCTCACACAGGATCTTTACTTAGGAGTGGACTTCGTCCGGAAATTTAATTTAGCCCCGGCACTATTTCCCGGTGCGACACTCGAAACTATCGACACAGTCCATGATTCGACCAACCCTTCTCACACACTAAGACATGCTCTGAGTGCACATCAACAGCTGCGATTGGACTCGGCTATATCGGCTTTTCCATCGCATGAGAAGGAAGGTCTTGGCAGGACCACCCTGGTGTCGCACGCCATAGACGTAGGTGAAGCAAAACCCATAAAACAGAGGCATTTCGCCATATCTCCGGCGAAGGAAAAGTCGTTATATGCCGAAGTTGATCGGATGTTAGCACTAGGCGTGATCGAAGAATCACAGAGTGCATGGTCCTCCCCAGTCACTTTAGTCGTTAAACCGAACAAGGTCAGATTATGTTTGGACGCAAGACGTTTGAATGCCGTCACAGTCAAGGACGCATACCCTCTACCTTTAATTGAAGGCATATTGAGTCGATTACCGAAGGCCCATTACATTACCAGTCTGGACCTCAAAGACGCTTTTTGGCAAATTCCATTAGATCCTGAATCCAAAGAGAAAACAGCTTTCACGGTCCCCGGTCGGCCACTGTACCACTTCGTGACCATGCCATTTGGGTTATGTAATGCCCCTCAAACGATGACGCACCTTATCGATAAGGTGATACCACCGGATTTACGACATCAGGTTTTCGTCTATTCAGATGACCTACTGCTCATAACCGAGACCTTTGACGAACACATCTGTCTGCTCCAGGAAGTAGCCTTGCAAATCCGGAAAGCTGGTTTAACCATCAACATACAGAAGAGTCAGTTTGTAATGACGGAGGTTAAGTATCTGGGTCACATCATTGGCCATGGCAACATCAGAACGGACCCGGAAAAGACTATGGCAATTGACAATTTTCCTCTACCACAAACCACCAAACAGCTGCGTCGATTCTTAGGATTATGTGGATGGTACCAACGCTTCGTGCGGGATTATGCCACCATCACCACACCTCTGACAGACATGCTGCGAAAGGGACGTAAATTCGTCTGGGAAGAGAACAGCTTGCGAGCCTTTGAAGAACTCAAGAAGAAGCTAACCACCGCTCCCGTATTGCACAGCCCTGACTTTGATAGACCGTTCTCACTCCAATGCGACGCGAGTCAACATGGAGTAGGGGCCGTCTTAGTTCAGGTTACGCACGATGGCGAGGAGACCCCGATAGCCTTCATGTCTCACAAGTTGAACCCAGCCCAGCGAAATTACATGGTCTCCGAGCAGGAATGTCTAGCTGCGGTGTTGGCAGTGAAACGCTTCCGAGCCTATGTGGAGGGACACACCTTTGAAATCGTTACGGACCACGCTTCTCTGAAATGGCTGATGAGCCAGACTGATCTCAACGGCAGATTGGCCAGGTGGGCACTGAAATTACAGGCATTTGACTTCACAATTCGCCACCGAAAAGGAAGCCAGCATGTAGTCCCAGACACCCTATCCAGAATGTTCGCTCCTGAAGGAGCCGAGTTGGTCCAGGAGGACGACAGCCCCCAATTGATCGATCTGGACCATCGTGCCTTCAAGTCAGCCAGCTACACCCAACTGATTCACACTATCCAGAATCAACTGTCCCAGCTTCCTGAACTGCGGGTGACGGATGGATTTATTTATAAGCGGATGGGACACGCATCCGGAGACCCCATACAAGAAGAAGAACAGTGGAAGTTGTGGGTGCTGGAAGAATTAACCACTGATCTTATCAGACGGGCTCATGACCACCCATCAAGTGCGCACGGCGGGTACGGTCGTACACTTAGGCGGTTGAAAACCTGTTTCTTTTGGCCTAAGATGGCACAACAGATAAAAGCGTACGTAGCCTCCTGTGAGCTATGCAAGTGCACTAAAGCGCCCCACACCATTCTTCGGCCTCCCATGGGTAAGGTTGAGGTCCCCGAACGCGTGTTCCAGCGCTTGTACATTGATCTTATCGGTCCTTACCCTCGATCCACTTCTGGTCACATGGGAGCTGTCGTGGTCCTGGACCAGCTCTCGAAATTCCCTATCATAGAACCACTACGTAACATGCACACTGGACCTATACTCAGCTTCTTGGAGAACTGAGTCTTTCACATGTTTGGAGTTCCGGAGAAACTTGTCTCCGACAACGGGGTCCAGTTCACCTCAAGCAAGTTCCGAGACCTAATGTCCAAATACGGCATCATCCACCAACGAACCGCCATCTATTCACCACAAGCCAACGCATCCGAACGACTGAACCGTACGCTCATAGCGGCCATTCGCGCCTATGTCCATCCGAATCAGAAGGACTGGGATCGCAAGTTGTCCGCCATCACTAGTGCTCTGCGCTCGTCGTACCACGCCACAACCGGCATTTCGCCGTATTTCGCATTGTTCGGCCAGTACATGATCTGTCATGGAAGCGCTTACCGGCTATTGCGGCAGCTGAAATCGCTAGAGGACCCAATCGTGGTTCTGGAACCGCACGAAAAGCTCCAACTTCTGCAAGATCAACTGCGGGAGAAGATTGAAGAAAGTAGACGGATGGGAGAGGAGCGGTACAATTTGCGATCCCATCCTTCTGGCTTTAAGGCAGGCGACGAAATATACCGTCGAAACTTCCGGCAGAGCGATGCCACCCGACATTACAATGCCAAACTAGACAAGAAATTCGTGAAGTGTCAAGTCCTACAAGTAATAAGCCCCACACGATACCTCATCGCGGACATGGCTGGTAAAACCCTGGGAATTTACCACGCAAAAGACCTTAGACGATGAAGTGCAACTATTTCACGCGAAAAACTATGGCTTACCTAAATCTCTGCCTGGACGAAGACCTCCGAGTAACACCTGACTCCCTACTGTATAGTCACTGTCGAGTCTTCACTGAAATTGTGGTGGCCTATTCCTCGAAATCGACCTTCGACCCGCCACGGCCCTTACCAAGACCTTTTACATAGGAGTCGGGATCGGAATTACTTCGATTTTGGGGGGGGGGGGATGTGTAATGTGACGCCTACGCCCGGGAATCGGAGTGATTCCGATCCCGAACCCTGGCACCCGGCCAGATATGTATGACTTCAAAATGCAAGCAGACTTTATCTTTCGTGCAGCCAGCATTGCGCCGAAAATATTTTTCTGCAAATATTTATATTTGTGGAGAAATATTTTCTGTCAATGTGAGCCGCTGAAGTAAAACACTGATACATTTCGAAGCATATCTATCTGGCAATGCCTCCCACAGCTGCCATCCAAACGTCAAAGAGGCAGAAGGCGTTCGCGGTTAACTGTCCGTTCACAAAACCAATAAAGAAAAACTAGAAAAGAGCACTATATTACCATAAGTCCCTAGAGGATATTAATCGATACATCGGTGGCTTGTGCTAATAAGCCATAGCCAATACAAGCCTAACGAAGGTTAGGTAGAGAAGGTGTTCGCGGTTAGCGGATTAGCGGTAAGTCCGAAGAAAATTAGCGTGGCGTGAATAGATAACGAATCTAAATTTATCAACAGGAGGAAATGCTCCACGTAAACAATTGGCAACAAAAAGAACGCGTAAAAGTGCGCCATCGACAGGAGGTGTAAGGAAACCACATCGTTATCGTCCCGGTACGGTTGCTCTTTGAGAGATTCGTCGTTACCAGAAGTCCACAGAATTGTTGATCCGTAAATTACCGTTCCAACGTTTGGTTCGTGAAATTGCTCAAGATTTCAAAGCTGATCTTCGTTTCCAATCAGCTGTTTGGCTGGGATCCATCGGCAAACAATTTGCATCATTTGGATCATCATTCAATTCCACATCAATATAATAGACCTGGCGTTGCGGTCGATGTTTAAGGATTTGGACAAAAGGAGTGAAGGTAAAGCGATCTCGAGGTATGTAGGTTTTGTTGTTCTTGGCTATAACAAAAGAACGAGGGAATCAGGATCAGATCTAGGCCGGCTCCTAGATTTGTGTTGGATAGTGTACCTGGGAGTTGAAATGGTTTGGGGACAATAATAAGAGCTTTGATTCGTCGGGGCAAAATAAACAGACAGCATTTGATTAGAAATTGTTGCGAATTTTAGTATAATCAATTTATTGTAAGAACGCGAAGGGTTCGTGGGGAGAGCGTGCTAATAAAGACTTAAAGTTCACTCGTGGTAAATCTTTCCGGCACGAAAAGACGAAAAAGAAACGAGGAAGCTATAGGGGCGGACAAATTGATGTCAGTGTTAACTCTATCAAATTTGAAGATTGATTTCAAAGACTAAATATAGAACACAGCTTTAAAAAAAAAAAAAAAAACCTTTATATTAATAATCGTATTTTGTCTTACGATTTTATATAGATTTCATTTTCATACTTTTTAAAGTACAGTACAATAAGTAATATAGTAGTTTCAGAATTGACCTCAGTTTCTACCAACGTTTTTTATATTCAAATGCCTTCAATGGACCGTTCGCAGTGTTAAATTGTAAGAAAATATTTAATATTATTTTATATTTCTTTATCCCATAAATCCTTTACTCTTGGATTATTGGTAATACTGATGCCGATCTTATAATATTCATAGTTTTGCTAGTTGTAACTTAATGAGAGTTATTTACAAAAGATTCTAATCTGAAGTCAGTACAGTTTCTTTTCGTTCTATTTGACGTTGATAAATTAATGTTTAAGTATCATTACTTTTAGTTTTAATATGTTTCTAGACTTGATGTGCTGTAGTTTTGAGCTCAAACTACATACTCGTACATAGCATGAATGTGAATTTTACACACATTATCGAATGTGAATGATATGTAAAAAGTTAAAAACACCCTAAGGACACTAAAAAAGAAAAATAAATCAATAAGAAATGTACAATAAATGATCTTACTACTAAAAAAAGTAACATGACTTGAGGATCGAAAAAAATAATATCTTCCATAAATGTGCAATTAGTGTCAAAGAGCATCGGAAACTAATATGTTTGCCAAGTTTTTATATCTATACTAAATACAATATATTAGCAGCTGCAGAAAATAAAGCACAACCAGAAGAATGTTTAACAAATTTTAGCCAAATTTTGATGTTTATATTAATAAGTGTATTTGAACAATTTTCTCAAAGAGTACAACATTTGCAACATTGTAAACGATTGATAAAGAAAGAAGTAATCGCAAGTGCCGTTTCGTTAGCTACTTTTCTAACTAGATCTAGAGTGTTTTAATAGGAGTTATATTATTGTTATCAATTTCTTATAATTTCATTGAATTTGTGAATGCTTGAACTGTTGCGTTTAGATAATTTCCTTATTTTCGTTTTAATTCATAAAATTTAAAACACCGAAAGTGCTTCGGTCTTGTAAATAACTTTGATATTTTGGCTTTTAAGAGCAAATATGCAAATGCTATTTAATAAGAGAACAATTGATAACGATGAAAACTATGTTCAGTGGGTGCCTAAATTTCTCTAAAAAAATGTTTTGTATGAAATCATTAAAAAAGCTAACAATTTGACACTATAGGTATGCTAAGATATTCAAAACTTTATTGCAACGTTGAAGATACTATTGAAATCGACTATTTTTGCTTATTGTTAGTGATACTTTCGTTTATTAAAAAGCATAATGATAGCGCACCGCGTCCTCGACCATTGTTTTGCCAATTGTATTAAAATTTATTAAAAACATAAGAAATTCGTATGGAGAAAGAAAAAAGAGAGGAGCTTATAGTTTGCTAATAATTCTAAAACTATTAATTTTTATTAATTATTGTAAATGAAATATCTGAACATTAAAGATGAAGTACTAAAGAAGCCATAAGCCTTTCCGTTCCGCATGCTCTTTCTTTTGCAGCGGAAGTGATGACCGAGGGTAAGTATATCTTGAAGAGGGTTAGGTTTTCATAATCTGCGGATGATTGATTTCTAGTCGGTTACGGTCCGCGGTACCCTTGTTTGCGCTCGTTTTTTTTTTATTAGAGTAGGTTATTTTGGACTTGAGGTAGTTTAGCTTATTTTCTGGTACCGCGTCGGTGATTCGGTAACGCGCCTATGGTGATTTTGTAGTGTTTTGATTTGAGATCTGTGGAGAGATCACATCCAGAACTAACGTAACGTAGGTTTCCTGTTCTGGATGAGTAGTTGTTGACGCGTTTGTAAATCGGGCATGTGAATCGGTGGCTGAGTTACGTAACTCGGACTTAGTCTGCTCGCGTAAGACCCGCGACCGAAACTCCTCTCCGAACTAGCTAGCCTACAAGCAGCCACCACGGAGTAGACTAAGTGTGACCGGACTTGTTGACCTGAAGGGTACAGTCTGTTGTCATTTCCAAGACTGCACGTCTCGAACCGATGAGAGGTCGGTTCTGATTGCGATCGAACGAGACGGAGGTAGGAAACCGTTACAAATGGCGCCCAACGTGGGGCCTAAAACATCCTAAGGGGGAAAGAAATTCGCGTCGTCTGACGAGTTGGTCCTTTACGGAGGATGTAAGGTACTTTGTTACTCGAGTCCCACTATCAGGAGCAGTGGAGTCGTGTGATACACACTAGCAGTCGCTGCACGTGAGTTGTAGCTTCCGCTCTCCTTTGTTTGATTTTGTTTTCGCGACAGAATCCTTCCGATGTGTTGTCCCAGGCTAACCCCTGTAAGGACCTTCTATTTTCTTGATGGAACTGTCAGCCAAATGGGGTTTCTCCTGTCGGCCTGGACTCTGAAGAAAATAGAAGGCTACCTTGCCTTTATGTCGCGGAAGGATTCTACTTATTTCGTATGCGTGATAGACGAGTGGTATCGGTTCAACGTTCGGTGGCGTATGCTGGAGTTGCGGAGCCCGGAATGCTTCCACGCGTCGGGAATTTTGACCGCGTACAAAAATCGTTACGGTAGCTCTACACTTGTCTCGTAGAGTCATTTAACGTAGATTAGAAACGGTTTGTAACGTACGGGAAATGGGGAAAATAAAGTAGAAATCAATCTGAAGCACCCTTCTCTTGACAGGCCACCATCGGTCATCATTTCTGCACGAAGGAGTTGGAGTTGCGGAACTGAAAGGCTGCCCTAAAATATTTTTTTTTTGTGAGGAAAATTTTAGCTCGCCACTTTCGGCTACTAGTAACTTTATAGGCATACCATATAAGTTTTCATACATATTAGTACGATGGCGTTCCGTATGCCGAACAAAACCAAACACAACACAAGATCCCAGACATATCAAGCGGCGATCTGCGGAATCTGCCAACAGGAGGACCTCAGCGATAACAACACCTGCAGGCTGGAATGTGGACACGTGTTCCACAGCACCTGTGTTCAAGATCTACTTTCAACACCAAACGCTCGATGCCCCAATTGCCGTCGTCCCATCGATCCGGCTAATGTCACTGTTCCACCTTTGCCACCGATTAGCCATCCAGGAGCAGTGCCGAAAAATAATCCAAAGACTAACCACAAAAGCTCGTCCCGAGGAGGAGAAGGAGCTGTCGGAGGCGAACACTTGGATGCAAACCAGCAACCAGCGCTCCAGTCCCCACCGCAAACAACAGCAGTCGCAAATGAAGTGTTCCTGCGGGTGTTACAGGGTATAACCGAACAGATGGCGAAAATGGAGCAAAGCATCCAGACCCTAGAAGCCAACCAGTCCATCCAGTCGGAACCTCAGCCAGCAGTCTGGGAACCGACCCGACGGCGCGACAACGACCTCGTTAGACCACTCGATGAGGGAATTCCTCCACGACCAAGTCTAGGAATGGATCCAAGTGCTCCCGAATATAGACCAAGGTTCAGTACTATGTTACCTCTACGTCAGTCAGGACTAGAAACCCAGCCACAGAACATGTCACTACCACCTCAAGATCCAACACCACGGATAATGGAGAGTTGGCACTTGAAATTCTCCGGATTCAATGCCTCCACTCCGGTAGACCGTTTCCTCTTCAGAGTGCACTCACTAGTGATGAATACCCTAGGGGGGAATTTCCATGCATTCTTGCGCCACGCACACCTTCTGTTCAGTGGAGAAGCCACGGAATGGTACTGGCGTTACAAGGAGTCTGTGCCTCTTCCGGACTGGAACTCCTTTTCCAGGGCGTTCCGTGATCATTTTGATGACGGTTTAACCGAACGAGACCTACTGGAGTTAATTAGGAAACGAAAGCAAGGACCTCAAGAGACATTTGACCAATTTCACGACAGCATGCTACGACTCGTGTCGCGTTTAAGGACACCAATGGGTGAAGAGGAATTGGTAGAGAGCTTACGTGAAAACTTGCGCTGGGAGTTGCAGACACGACTACTACACGTACCAATCCACGACATCCAATCGCTGCGCAGGCATGTCCGGAGGGAAGAACGACACGAAGAGAGAAGGAGGATGTTCCGAGCAACTCCTATTCCAACTGATACTCACCGCAGACACCATGCAGAACTTTCGATCGAGGATGATCCGTCCTACGAAGCCGCTCTAGTTATGCGTACTGGCGTTTCCGGCACTCCGGAACCAAGGCTTGAAATTAAACCACCAAGCATCGAAGCGCTCACCAGTCCGACGACTTGTTGGAACTGCAAGCAACCTGGACATCGGTTCGCTGTATGTCCGGTGGAGCTGACTCTTTTTTGCTTCCGATGCGGTAAAGCTGACACTTATGCAACGGATTGCTCCGATTGTAAACAACGAAAAAACTTGCCAGCGAGTGCCGCTACCACCCGTCGACACTCGTAAGTTCTGAACAAATTGACCCGGAGCCGGTTGCTAGCTGCGACCAAACTCCAGACCCGACCCCAACCTTACTGACCCACACCGCCAAAGACACTACTCCTGAAGTTCCGCCACCGGCATCACACGTTGTCGAGCAGAACGAAAACAATAATGGGGGCGAGTCAAACATTCCTTGGCATCGCAAGCCCTTCCATATCAGACTGCGTGACTATCTAGCTACGCGTCAGCGTATCTTCAGTGAGGAGATTTTTACGGCACCTCGTCCCAGAAGAAAGCGATCCACACGTCGGATGCGGAGCTTCTGGAGAAGGGTCAGGCAATCCAGGATGGCCTTACGAGCAATACATCTGGACGAATTGATGAAAGATGACGTTAGGCCCTATGCGTCAGTATACCTTCTACAGAGGCGACTGATGGGCCTAGTTGATACTGGAGCGAGTGTGAACTGCATATCCAGCAATTTTGCGGAAGAGATTCTGACGTCCCACGCCAATCAAATTCAGCATTTTACCACCTGGTTACGAACTGCAGATGGAACCCGACACTCCGTAAGAGGACGAATTACGACGGAGGTTACTTTCAACAGCGAGTCAAAATCTCTGGAATTCTTCATAATACCTCAGCTCACACAGGATCTTTACTTAGGAGTGGACCTCGTCCGGAAATTTAATTTAGCCCCGGCACTATTTCCCGGTCCGACACTCGAAACTATCGACACAGTCCATGATTCGACCAACCCTTCTCACACACTAAGACATGCTCTGAGTGCACATCAACAGCTGCGACTGGACTCGGTTATATCGGCTTTTCCATCGCATGAGAAGGAAGGTCTTGGCAGGACCACCCTGGTGTCGCACGCCATAGACGTAGGTGAAGCAAAACCCATAAAACAGAGGCATTTCCCCATATCTCCGGCGAAGGAAAAGTCGTTATATGCCGAAGTTGATCGGATGTTAGCACTAGGCGTGATCGAAGAATCACAGAGTGCATGGTCCTCCCCAGTCACTTTAGTCGTTAAACCGAACAAGGTCAGATTATGTTTGGACGCAAGACGTTTGAATGCCGTCACAGTCAAGGACGCATACCCTCTACCTTTAATTGAAGGCATATTGAGTCGATTACCGAAGGCCCATTACATTACCAGTCTGGACCTCAAAGACGCTTTTTGGCAAATTCCATTAGATCCTGAATCCAAAGAGAAAACAGCTTTCACGGTCCCCGGTCGGCCACTGTACCACTTCGTGACCATGCCATTTGGGTTATGTAATGCCCCTCAAACGATGACGCACCTTATCGATAAGGTGATACCACCGCATTTACGACATCAGGTTTTCGTCTATTTAGATGACCTACTGCTCATAACCGAGACCTTTGACGAACACATCTGTCTGCTCCAGGAAGTAGCCTTGCAAATCCGGAAAGCTGGTTTAACCATCAACATACAGAAGAGTCAGTTTGTAATGACGGAGGTTAAGTATCTGGGTCACATCATTGGCCATGGCAACATCAGAACGGACCCGGAAAAGACTATGGCAATTGACAATTTTCCTCTACCACAAACCACCAAACAGCTGCGTCGATTCTTAGGATTATGTGGATGGTACCAACGCTTCGTGCGGGATTATGCCACCATCACCACACCTCTGACAGACATGCTGCGAAAGGGACGTAAATTCGTCTGGGAAGAGAACAGCTTGCGAGCCTTTGAAGAACTCAAGAAGAAGCTAACCACCGCTCCCGTATTGCACAGCCCTGACTTTGATAGACCGTTCTCACTCCAATGCGACGCGAGTCAACATGGAGTAGGGGCCGTCTTAGTTCAGGTTACGCACGATGGCGAGGAGACCCCGATAGCCTTCATGTCTCACAAGTTGAACCCAACCCAGCGAAATTACACGGTCTCCGAGCAGGAATGTCTAGCTGCGGTGTTGGCAGTGAAACGCTTCCGAGCCTATGTGGAGGGACACACCTTTGAAATCGTTACGGACTACGCTTCTCTGAAATGGCTGATGAGCCAGACTGATCTCAACGGCAGATTGGCCAGGTGGGCACTGAAATTACAGGCATTTGACTTCACAATTCGCCACCGAAAAGGAAGCCAGCATGTAGTCCCAGACACCCTATCCAGAATGTTCGCTCCTGAAGGAGCCGAGTTGGTCCAGGAGGACGACAGCCCCCAATTGATCGATCTGGACCATCGTGCCTTCAAGTCAGCCAGCTACACCCAACTGATTCCCACTATCCAGAATCAACTATCCCAGCTTCCTGAACTGCGGGTGACGGATGGATTTATTTATAAGCGGATGGGACACGCATCTGGAGACCCCATACAAGAAGAAGAACAGTGGAAGTTGTGGGTGCCGGAAGAATTAACCACTGATCTTATCAGACGGGCTCATGACCACCCATCAAGTGCGCACGGCGGGTACGGTCGTACACTTAGGCGGTTGAAAACCTGTTTCTTTTGGCCTAAGATGGCACAACAGATAAAGGCGTACGTAGCCTCCTGTGATCTATGCAAATGCACTAAAGCGCCCAACACCATTCTTTGCCCTCCCATGGGTGAGGTTGAGGTCCCCGAACGCGTGTTCCAGCGCTTGTACATTGATCTTATCGGTCCTTACCCTCGATCTGCTTCTGGTCACACGGGAGCTGTCGTGGTCCTGGACCAGCTCTCTAAATTCCCTATCATAGAACCACTACGTAACATGCACACTGGACCTATACTCAGCTTCTTGGAGAACTGAGTCTTTCACATGTTTGGAGTTCCGGAGAAACTTGTCTCCGACAACGGGGTCCAGTTCACCTCAAGCAAGTTCCGAGACCTAATGTCCAAATACGGCATCATCCACCAACGAACCGCCGTCTATTCACCACAAGCCAACGCATCCGAACGACTGAACCGTACGCTCATAGCGGCCATTCGCGCCTATGTCCATCCGAATCAGAAGGACTGGGATCGCAAGTTGTCCGCCATCACTAGTGCTCTGCGCTCGTCGTACCACGCCACAACCGGCATTTCGCCGTATTTCGCATTGTTCGGCCAGTACATGATCTGTCATGGAAGCGCTTACCGGCTATTGCGGCAGCTGAAATCGCTAGAGGACCCAATCGTGGTTCTGGAACCGCACGAAAAGCTCCAACTTCTGCAAGATCAACTGCGGGAGAAGATTGAAGAAAGTAGACGGATGGGAGAGGAGCGGTACAATTTGCGATCCCATCCTTCTGGCTTTAAGGCAGGCAACGAAATATACCGTCGAAACTTCCGGCAGAGCGATGCCACCCGACATTACAATGCCAAACTAGACAAGAAATTCGTGAAGTGTCAAGTCCTACAAGTAATAAGCCCCACACGATACCTCATCGCGGACATGGCTGGTAAAACCCTGGGAATTTACCACGCAAAAGACCTTAGACGATGAAGTGCAACTATTTCACGCGAAAAACTATGGCTTACCTAAATCTCTGCCTGGACGAAGACCTCCGAGTAACACCTGACTCCCTACTGTATAGTCACTGTCGAGTCTTCACTGAAATTGTGGTAGCCTATTCCTCGAAATCGACCTTCGACCCGCCACGGCCCTTACCAAGACCTTTTACATAGGAGTCGGGATCGGAATTACTTCGATTTTGGGGGGGGGGGGGATGTGTAATGTGACGCCTACGCCCGGGAATCGGAGTGATTCCGATCCCGAACCCTGGCACCCGGCCAGATATGTATGACTTCAAAATGCAAGCAGACTTTATCTTTCGTGCAGCCAGCATTGCGCCGAAAATATTTTTCTGCAAATATTTATATTTGTGGAGAAATATTTTCTGTCAATGTGAGCCGCTGAAGTAAAACACTGATACATTTCGAAGCATATCTATCTGGCAATGCCTCCCACAGCTGCCATCCAAACGTCAAAGAGGCAGAAGGCGTTCGCGGTTAACTGTCCGTTCACAAAACCAATAAAGAAAAACTAGAAAAGAGCACTATATTACCATAAGTCCCTAGAGGATATTAATCGATACATCGGTGGCTTGTGCTAATAAGCCATAGCCAATACAAGCCTAACGAAGGTTAGGTAGAGAAGGTGTTCGCGGTTAACTGTCCGTTGAGGAGAAGTCTCGCGAGGGTTAGCGGATTAGCGGTAAGTCCGAAGAAAATTAGCGTGGCGTGAATAGATAACGAATCTAAATTTATCAACAGGAGGAAATGCTCCACGTAAACAATTGGCAACAAAAAGAACGCGTAAAAGTGCGCCATCGACAGGAGGTGTAAGGAAACCACATCGTTATCGTCCCGGTACGGTTGCTCTTTGAGAGATTCGTCGTTACCAGAAGTCCACAGAATTGTTGATCCGTAAATTACCGTTCCAACGTTTGGTTCGTGAAATTGCTCAAGATTTCAAAGCTGATCTTCGTTTCCAATCAGCTGTTTGGCTGGGATCCATCGGCAAACAATTTGCATCATTTGGATCATCATTCAATTCCACATCAACATAATAGACCTGGCGTTGCGGTCTATGTTTAAGGATTTGGACAAAAGGAGTGAAGGTAAAGCGATCTCGAGGTATGTAGGTTTTGTTGTTCTTGGCTATAACAAAAGAACGAGGGAATCAGGATCAGATCTAGGCCGGCTCCTAGATTTGTGTTGGATAGTGTACCTGGGAGTTGAAATGGTTTGGGGACAATAATAAGAGCTTTGATTCGTCGGGGCAAAATAAACAGACAGCATTTGATTAGAAATTGTTGCGAATTTCAGTATAATCAATTTATTGTAAGAACGCGAGGGGTTCGTGGGGAGAGCGTGCTAATAAAGACTTAAAGTTCACTCGTGGTAAATCTTTCCGGCACGAAAAGACGAAAAAGAAACGAGGAAGCTATAGGGGCGGACAAATTGATGTCAGTGTTAACTCTATCAAATTTGAAGATTGATTTCAAAGACTAAATATAGAACACAGCTTTAAAAAAAAAAAAAAAAACCTTTATATTAATAATCGTATTTTGTCTTACGACTTTATATAGATTTCATTTTCATACTTTTTAAAGTACAGTACAATAAGTAATATAGTAGTTTCAGAATTGACCTCAGTTTCTACCAACGTTTTTTATATTCAAATGCCTTCAATGGACCGTTCGCAGTGTTAAATTGTAAGAAAATATTTAATATTATTTTATATTTCTTTATCCCATAAATCCTTTACTCTTGGATTATTGGTAATACTGATGCCGATCTTATAATATTCATAGTTTTGCTAGTTGTAACTTAATGAGAGTTATAAAAGATTCTAATCTGAAGTCAGTACAGTTTCTTTTCGTTCTATTTGACGTTGATAAATTAATGTTTAAGTATCATTACTTTTAGTTTTAATATGTTTCTAGACTTGATGTGCTGTAGTTTTGAGCTCAAACTACATACTCGTACATAGCATGAATGTGAATTTTACACACATTATCGAATGTGAATGATATTTTAAAAAGTTAAAAACACCCTAAGGACACTAAAAAAGAAAAATAAATCAATAAGAAATGTACAATAAATGATCTTACTACTAAAGAAAGTAACATGACTTGAGGATCGAAAAAATAATACCTTCCATAAATGTGCACTTAGTGCCAAAGAGCATCGGAAACTAATATGTTTGCC
Source organism: Odontomyia ornata (assembly GCA_963969285.1). Taxonomy (NCBI): domain Eukaryota; kingdom Metazoa; phylum Arthropoda; class Insecta; order Diptera; family Stratiomyidae; genus Odontomyia; species Odontomyia ornata. The sequence goes on from OZ017738.1 coordinate 282,756,705, forward strand.
AAGTTTTTATATCTATACTAAATACAATATATTAGCAGCTGCAGAAAATAAAGCACAACCAGAAGAATGTTTAACAAATTTTAGCCAAATTTTGATGTTTATATTAATAAGTGTATTTGAACAATTTTCTAAAAGAGTACAACATTTGCAACATTGTAAACGATTGATAAAGAAAGAAGTAATCGCAAGTGCCGTTTCGTTAGCTACTTTTCTAACTAGATCTAGAGTGTTTTAATAGGAGTTATATTATTGTTATCAATTTCTTATAATTTCATTGAATTTGTGAATGCTTGAACTCTTGCGTTTAGATAATTTCCTTATTTTCGTTTTAATTCATAAAATTTAAAACACCGAAAGTGCTTCGGTCTTGTAAATAACTTTGATATTTTGGCTTTTAAGAGCAAATATGCAAATGCTATTTAATAAGAGAACAATTGATAACGATGAAAACTTCTGCAAGATCAACTGCGGGAGAAGATTGAAGAAAGTAGACGGATGGGAGAGGAGCGGTACAATTTGCGATCCCATCCTTCTGGCTTTAAGGCAGGCAACGAAATATACCGTCGAAACTTCCGGCAGAGCGATGCCACCCGACATTACAATGCCAAACTAGACAAGAAATTCGTGAAGTGTCGAGTCCTACAAGTAATAAGCCCCACACGATACCTCATCGCGGACATGGCTGGTAAAACCCTGGGAATTTACCACGCAAAAGACCTTAGACGATGAAGTGCAACTATTTCACGCGAAAAACTATGGCTTACCTAAATCTCTGCCTGGACGAAGACCTCCGAGTAACACCTGACTCCCTACTGTATAGTCACTGTCGAGTCTTCACTGAAATTGTGGTAGCCTATTCCTCGAAATCGACCTTCGACCCGCCACGGCCCTTACCAAGACCTTTTACATAGGAGTCGGGATCGGAATTACTTCGATTTTGGGGGGGGGGATGTGTAATGTGACGCCTACGCCCGGGAATCGGAGTGATTCCGATCCCGAACCCTGGCACCCGGCCAGATATGTATGACTTCAAAATGCAAGCAGACTTTATCTTTCGTGCAGCCAGCATTGCGCCGAAAATATTTTTCTGCAAATATTTATATTTGTGGAGAAATATTTTCTGTCAATGTGAGCCGCTGAAGTAAAACACTGATACATTTCGAAGCATATCTATCTGGCAATGCCTCCCACAGCTGCCATCCAAACGTCAAAGAGGCAGAAGGCGTTCGCGGTTAACTGTCCGTTCACAAAACCAATAAAGAAAAACTAGAAAAGAGCACTATATTACCATAAGTCCCTAGAGGATATTAATCGATACATCGGTGGCTTGTGCTAATAAGCCATAGCCAATACAAGCCTAACGAAGGTTAGGTAGAGAAGATGTTCGCGGTTAGCGGATTAGCGGTAAGTCCGAAGAAAATTAGCGTGGCGTGAATAGATAACGAATCTAAATTTATCAACAGGAGGAAATGCTCCACGTAAACAATTGGCAACAAAAAGAACGCGTAAAAGTGCGCCATCGACAGGAGGTGTAAGGAAACCACATCGTTATCGTCCCGGTACGGTTGCTCTTTGAGAGATTCGTCGTTACCAGAAGTCCACAGAATTGTTGATCCGTAAATTACCGTTCCAACGTTTGGTTCGTGAAATTGCTCAAGACTTCAAAGCTGATCTTCGTTTCCAATCAGCTGTTTGGCTGGGATCCATCGGCAAACAATTTGCATCATTTGGATCATCATTCAATTCCACATCAATATAATAGACCTGGCGTTGCGGTCGATGTTTAAGGATTTGGACAAAAGGAGTGAAGGTAAAGCGATCTCGAGGTATGTAGGTTTTGTTGTTCTTGGCTATAACAAAAGAACGAGGGAATCAGGATCAGATCTAGGCCGGCTCCTAGATTTGTGTTGGATAGTGTACCTGGGAGTTGAAATGGTTTGGGGACAATAATAAGAGCTTTGATTCGTCGGGGCAAAATAAACAGACAGCATTTGATTAGAAATTGTTGCGAATTTTAGTATAATCAATTTATTGTAAGAACGCGAGGGGTTCGTGGGGAGAGCGTGCTAATAAAGACTTAAAGTTCACTCGTGGTAAATCTTTCCGGCACGAAAAGACGAAAAAGAAACGAGGAAGCTATAGGGGCGGACAAATTGATGTCAGTGTTAACTCTATCAAATTTGAAGATTGATTTCAAAGACTAAATATAGAACACAGCTTTAAAAAAAAAAAAAAAAACCTTTATATTAATAATCGTATTTTGTCTTACGACTTTATATAGATTTCATTTTCATACTTTTTAAAGTACAGTACAATAAGTAATATAGTAGTTTCAGAATTGACCTCAGTTTCTACCAACGTTTTTTATATTCAAATGCCTTCAATGGACCGTTCGCAGTGTTAAATTGTAAGAAAATATTTGATATTATTTTATATTTCTTTTTCCCATAAATCCTTTACTCTTGGATTATTGGTAATACTGATGCCGATCTTATAATATTCATAGTTTTGCTAGTTGTAACTTAATGAGAGTTATTTACAAAAGATTCTAATCTGAAGTCAGTACAGTTTCTTTTCGTTCTATTTGACGTTGATAAATTAATGTTTAAGTATCATTACTTTTAGTTTTAATATGTTTCTAGACTTGATGTGCTGTACTTTTGAGCTCAAACTACATACTCGTACATAGCATGAATGTGAATTTTACACACATTATCGAATGTGAATGATATGTAAAAAGTTAAAAACACCCTAAGGACACTAAAAAAGAAAAATAAATCAATAAGAAATGTACAATAAATGATCTTACTACTAAAAAAAGTAACATGACTTGAGGATCGAAAAAAATAATATCTTCCATAAATGTGCAATTAGTGTCAAAGAGCATCGGAAACTAATATGTTTGCCAAGTTTTTATATCTATACTAAATACAATATATTGGCAGCTGCAGAAAATAAAACACAACCAGAAGAATGTTTAACAAATTTTAGCCAAATTTTGATGTTTATATTAATAAGTGTATTTGAACAATTTTCTAAAAGAGTACAACATTTGCAACATTGTAAACGATTGATAAAGAAAGAAGTAATCGCAAGTGCCGTTTCGTTAGCTACTTTTCTAACTAGATCTAGAGTGTTTTAATAGGAGTTATATTATTGTTATCAATTTCTTATAATTTCATTGAATTTGTGAATGCTTGAACTGTTGCGTTTAGATAATTTCCTTATTTTCGTTTTAATTCATAAAATTTAAAACACCGAAAGTGCTTCGGTCTTGTAAATAACTTTGATATTTTGGCTTTTAAGAGCAAATATGCAAATGCTATTTAATAAGAGAACAATTGATAACGATGAAAACTATGTTCAGTGGGTGCCTAAATTTCTCTAAAAAAATGTTTTGTATAAAATCATTAAAAAAGCTAACAATTTGACACTATAGGTATGCTAAGATATTCAAAACTTTATTGCAACGTTGAAGATACTATTGAAATCGACTATTTTTGCTTATTGTTAGTGATACTTTCGTTTATTAAAAAGCATAATGATAGCGCACCGCGTCCTCGACCATTGTTTTGCCAATTGTATTAAAATTTATTAAAAACATAAGAAATTCGTATGGAGAAAGAAAAAAGAGAGGAGCTTATAGTTTGCTAATAATTCTAAAACTATTAATTTTTATTAATTATTGTAAATGAAATATCTGAACATTAAAGATGAAGTACTAAAGAAGCCATAAGCCTTTCCGTTCCGCATGCTCTTTCTTTTGCAGCGGAAGTGATGACCGAGGGTAAGTATATCTTGAAGAGGGTTATGTTTTCATAATCTGCGGATGATTGATTTCTAGTCGGTTACGGTCCGCGGTACCCTTGTTTGCGCTCGTTTTTTTTTATTAGAGTAGGTTATTTTGGACTTGAGGTAGTTTAGCTTATTTTCTGGTACCGCGTTGGTGATTCGGTAACGCGCCTATGGTGATTTTGTAGTGTTTTGATTTGAGATCTGTGGAGAGATCACATCCAGAACTAACGTAACGTAGGTTTACTGTTCTGGATGAGTAGTTGTTGACGCGTTTGTAAATCGGGCATGTGAATCGGTGGCTGAGTTACGTAACTCGGACTTAGTCTGCTCGCGTAAGACCCGCGACTGAAACTCCTCTCCGAACTAGCTAGCCTACAAGCAGCCACCACGGAGTAGACTAAGTGTGACCGGACTTGTTGACCTGAAGGGTACAGTCCGTTGTCATTTCCAAGACTGCACGTCTCGAACCGATGAGATGTCGGTTCTGATTGCGATCGAACGAGACGGAGGTAGGAAACCGTTACAAGTACTTCCCGTATACATGTATTTCGAAAACAAGTTGTTTTCTTCATCAGTGGTAAGGGTATGAAAAACTCAATCCTTTTGTTCTTTATCCTTTTGAGTATAAATAGCAGCCGTTCTTCATTGAGGTTTTTACACCCTTACCACTGCTGAAGAAAACAACTTGTTCTCGAAATACATGTATATGGGAAGTATTGTTATACAATAAACTAAATAGCGTTTTTTAAAAGGAATTTTTTTAAATTTGAATTTATTTCATTTAAATTTGTCATTCGCTATCATCTCCGAAATGAATATCATAAATAATATATCTCAGATAATCCTTTTACCCAAAAGGAATCTCGGTTTTCTTGCTTCAAATTTAAATTAAATATATACATATGTACTAGTATATATATATATACATATATATATAGGTTTATATACAAACATATATATATATATATATATATATATATATATATATATATATATATATATATATATATATATATATATATATACTCGTATATATGTGTGTGTATATATATATTTATACATACATATATAATTATATATATATATATATATATATATATATATATATATGTATGTATATATATACAAATGTGTATATATATATATATATATATATATATATATATATATATATATATGTATGTGTGTGTGTACTTATATATATATATATATATATATATATATATATATATATATATAGGTATATATATATATATATATATATATTTATGTGTGTACTTATATATATATATATATATATATATATATATATATATATATATGTATATATAATTATATATACATATATAATTATATATATGTATGTATATATATACATGTGTGTGTATATATATATATATGTATGTGTGTGTGTACTTTTATATATATATATATATATATATATATATATATATATATATATATATAGATATACTTATATATATATATATATATAATATATATATACATACAGTTATGTATGTATATATAAACAGTTATATTTATATATATATACATATATATATATATATATATATATAGATATATATAGTGGAATTTCAACTATCCGAACCCCAATCATCCGAATCGATTTTCGGCGAAATAAATATTTAAAAATACAGCGCAAGCGCGTGCAATAGGATAGTGTACAGGCAATGCCTATGTGTCATTATTATAGCAACGACGCTTTCACTATCCACCATTCCTCTAACATGCGCTCCCTGCATTCCCACCAGTCTGCCTTATCTGCTTTGCTGTTCTCATCTTTGTTGGTTAAGTTCACCTGCACCTGCGCACCAGAGTAAGTTTTGTAGGTGCATTAGATGGTAAAATGGATGTTCATCTAGGAAAATGGTGAAAAAAGCTAAAAATGGACAGCTTGAAATCGCGGTTTTCACGTGGTTCCTACGGCAACGTTCAATTGGACAAACGATTTCAGGTCAAATTTCATATGAAGGAGCACTGATATTTAGTGAAAAATGGGCATGGTTGAGTTTAAAGCAAGCCAAGGTTGGCTCCACAATTTTAAATCTAGGCATGGCATTTGGGAGTTAGATGTAGCGGGAGAAAAACTGTCTGCCGATCGTGAAGCTGCCAATAGCTTTTTGGAAACTTTTGAAAAGCAAACAAGACTACGATCCGGATCTTGTTTATAATGCCGATGAAACTGGTTTAAATTAAAAGGCGTTGCCTAGGTAACCATTGGCATCTAAAAGAGAGGTAAGTGCTCCAGGGCATAAGGTCAGTAAGGAACGCGTCAACATTCTCGTTTGTGCTAGCTCTACAGGCAATCACCGGCTACCTTTGCTAATGATTGGCAAAGCAAGGAAGCCAAGAGCTTTTAAAAATGTTAGGAACTTGCCAGTGACCTATACAAACCAAAAAAGTGCGTTAATGGACTTGGAATAGAATAAACGCCACATCAACAAAGGAACAACTGGAAGCCGCAAACCAAAGTAAACACTAACAACAGCAAACAACAGCTGCCGTTGATGAAAATGAACACGGTCTCTCCATGGTAGGATTTGTTGACATTGCCAAGGAAATGACGGGCTGTTAAGAATGCGATGTTGATGATGTGGGGGAGTGGCTTCAATGTAATAAAGACGACGAAGGATTTCCTGTTATGATAGATGATGAAATTGCAGAGAGTGTTATTAACGAACGTTAAGATGATACCCACGACAACGATGAAACCAGGGAAGAAACTAAGGATGAAAATGTTCCCACGCACGAAGAAGCGTTTATTTGTTTTGAAAACGCCTTAAAGTGGATGGAGCGGCAACCGGAATGTGATACAGTACAACTTTAAGCCATCAAGCGCCTGTGGAACCTCGCCGCTCGGAAACGTTCTACTACGTCGAGGCAACGTACTCTCCTCGAAATGTTCAAAAAATAAAATCCTGTGACAACAGTATATTTTCAAGAGAATTACATATTAAGGTATGTATGTAACACTTATCATATAACATTTTGTGTACTGTAGCGTTCATAATATATTCTATACGTTGTTAGTGTAGGTACACTAGAGTAATTAATTATAATCCAACAGTACCGAAAACAAGCTCTTTTTCTTTACAATATACCCTTTTTTATCCGAATTTTCGGTTATCCCAATGGGGTCCGGTCCCAATTGATTCGGATAATTGGAGTTCTACTGCATAGTTTATATATATATATATATATATATATATATATATATATATATATATATATATATATATATATATATACAAGTTAATATATATTTATGAACATACACATTTATGTATTACATATATATATATATATATATATATATATATATATATATATATATATATATATATATATATATATATATATATATTATATATATATATATATATATTGTTTATATATAGCAAATAAAGCGATTAATTTCTCCTTAGTATTCCTTACGCTAAAATTAGATCTAAATAATTTTGCCCCTACTCAAAATAACTTTATTCCTTACGGCACTGATGCACCAATATTATGAACACGTTTTACTAAACCTAAAAAAAATTCTACTACGCGTGAAGGGGAATACTGGGCTTCCTGTAGTACCTATTCCTAGCGGTAACCTGATAATCCCTTTGAGGAACAAGATAGAACTGGCGTGGACATGCATAAGTACACGTTGTCGCAATAACCCCTGCGACCGCCTGCCTAAGTACGTGCCTTTTTGCACCTACCCCTGCCACCGTGATTCTAAAGCTGGTTAAGGGAACCCAATGGGTTGTCACAAAAAAGTAAACAAACGCTTACGCACTCGTAAGTATGATTTTATTGCAAATAACACTTCACAAAACCAGAAAATAGCATTAAATACAAATAAAACATTATGGCTATTCGGGATAGAAAACACTTTCGTATCGATAACCCATCGTTTTCTAGCAATAATGCACATTACACTTTTAATTGATTTCGTCGCTCCGATTTACAATGTCACTCCTTAAAATGCTTTTATCCCTAAACCAGGAGTAATATTACTTTCATTACAGTCAATATGTACCTTCGGACACGTTCTCGAACCGAAAGAATGATTAAATTCCGAATCGTATCTCACGCGCCAGGTAAATTTCGCGTCCATGTCTAGTCGCCAAATTGACAATCGGACTCCCGAGAGTAGAAATTGTGGAAATTATTGGAAATGAAATGACAATCAGGCTCAGAACGAGTCAGAACTTTGAGGAACGGAACAAATGGAGAGGCTATGCTCATATAAGCTCCATAGAAAATGATACGACCTAAGAGAGAGAGAAGAGGAGTAAGTATATCCGTGTAAAACCCTGTATGTGAATTTCGATATTTTGCTTGTACAGGCGGTTTTTGCGAGGGAAGGGGAAATCATAACAAACGTCAAAATTTTGTTTACGGCTTCGTGCATTCATCGTTGTCAATATGCGGAAAGTATCATTTTCTCGCGATTTTCGTGAAAACGGTAGTGAATATTTAAGTGGTGAACGTAATACATACTGCTTCGGTTCGTTTCACACGATATATAGTGAAAATTTATCAAATCAGGTGACTCAAAAATTAGAAAACGACAATGCACTGTTCGGTTCCGTGTTGCCCGAATTTCAATAGTGGCTCGAGCGGAAAATCGTACTTTTGGTAAAAATTGATAGTTTCATTGATTTATAATCGTGAGAAAGTTTATTTTCAATAGTTTCAATTTGTGAATCGCAAGAAAACTGCTCAAAAATATTTGCAATTTATTGTTTTGATTGCTTCATATTTTGCCGCATATCTTGTGGCTTCAGGTAGAAGCGGCACAAAATTGGAGCATTTTTAAGGGGGTCATAATTCATTGTAACTTTTTATCATTTTAGAATTCTGAATGATATATGTGCAAAAATGGAGTGGCGCTGAATTCTCGGGATAAATTCGGAAATAAAACGTTCGCAAGTTTGCGAAGATCATTTCAAGGATGATGACGTCGTTTAATTGAATCTAAGCTAAAAGTATAAGATAGCTATTCTTAAAATAATCTTTTGCACAAAATTCAAGTATCTCATATTTTTAGACTCGATGTGGAATTGAATATATTAACACCTTTACATCCACTTTTGGACATGTAAGTATATTTCATAATTGATTAAAATGCCGATTTCAAATTTTTTATTTTAGAATTCAACTACGGATAGGACAAAGTTTTGTTTAAATTCCGAATTTAATTCAGGATGTGTAAGTTTACATGTATTTGCCGTTTTTGTTCCTAAGTATCTAATTTTAGTGCGATTATGAAACGATTTCTTCGGTTTCGGGGAATAAGTCCATTGGCCTGAATAGGGTAAGTGTCATTTAGTTTCCCGAGCATTACATTTAGCCCGCTCAATTTCAGGACTCTTGGACCAGAAACGACGAAATTGTGAGCATGTCATCTGAATGATTTAGTGGGCTCTAAATCAAATTCGAAGAACGCGTATATTTCTTACATTCTTACATTAGATGTGACAGCTGCAAAAAAATGTAAATTAATATTCGCACAAAATAAAATATATATTTTAGAGTCGATGTGAAGTTGAAGATACTAACATCTCTCCAGCTACTTTTGGACATGTAAGTATATTTCATGTTTGATTATTTTTTTATTTATATTTATCTTTATTTCAGAAATCAACTTCAGAGGTTAAGCTAAGTTTAGTGCGGTTTCCAAACAATTCCTTCAGTGGCGAATAAGTTGATTGCCCTGGATAGTTCAAGTGTCATATAGTTGCCAGCACCTTACATTTAACACCCTCAATTTCAGGACTCTTTGACCGGAAATGACGAAATCTCCAATTGTCTTCACCCAAATATTTTAGTGGAATCTAAACGGAATTTGGAGAAGGTATGAATTCCTTATCCTAAATTTTAATGTAAATTTTAATCCCCTCTATTTTAGAACATGCTTTTGACGAAGCCCATGATACCTTTTCATATTTTGTATAATGTCGTCATTAATCAGCAGCAACGTTGTCTATGGAAAGCCTTGAAAGTGTAAGTTATAATATATGATACGTAGCATCAATTATGACATTTTTTATTCAGGCTTCTAAACGAAAAAAGTCAACGGGAGATGGTTCATACGGCTTGCAGTACTAATGTAAATTTAAATACATCACCTTAAATTTGGACATAATAAACAAAAATAAAGAAGTAAAAGGTACCATTTTGCATTTCATTCTTATAATGGTTTTTTATATAATATAAGTAATTTAATCAAAAAGATGGAAGATTGATTTTATCTAAGCATTATGATTCACTTTCAAGCTTGAACAAATAAAAGAAAATTTTTTTGCAGGATTTTATTTTAGGGTAGATAATTTTTCCGCTTGTTTAATACTAACAATAGTGTTTTACTAAAGTATGCCACGTGAGCATTGTATGTGATTTCTTCTGTTTAATTAGGATGGTAATTAAATGCTACATTTTTTCTAAAAAGGCGAATAACATATCAATCAAAGAACGTTTTTTAGAGAAGCTGTTATTCACTAAGTACAAACAATGTATGATCATAAGTGGTCATTATTACTCCCTTTTATGTTTGTTCATCAAAAAGTATCTCAACACCAGGTATTATTTTATGTCTAAAAAAAAGTCAAAAAGATATTCTATCCACCAAAAATTGAATAAAACAATTCGCTTTTACGGTATGTTAGAAAAAAATATTCAACAGAAAGAGTATTGCCGTTAATATTATTTTATCAATAAAATACCAAAAACAATTCCAACGGCCTGGAAATAACTCAGAATAATTTACATAGCATTTTGATTTAGTTAAAGAGTATGTTGGCTATTTACGAATGTATTTATACATTATTATCATTATAAATTATTATCAGATTAATGTTCAATAATAAGCATGAAGGCGATTGGAATCTGCTGAAAAATAAACCTCAGAAAACTAAACAGTGGCTCTTCATTATCTAATTCAAATTTTTCACTAACCTCTAAAAATACATCTTCTTTGATTGCATTTTAATCCAAAGTTTAGTTACTTATCAAACTAATAAAATAGTAAATTTATTTTTAGTTAAATATTTTCGGCATGGTGCTATCAATTTGAATTTTCCCGCCATATGATTAAGTTTGCCCCTCTTGTGATGAGACTACCCATGCTTTAAGCCACTACCACTACAATCAAAGAAACCTTACAAACACAAAGCCGACATTCGGAAATTTTTGGAGCTATCATTTACTCCTTTTCTTCCCTCCCTAAGGATACGACCACCTTCTGAGCATGATTGTCATTTCATTTCCAATAATTTCCACAATTTCTCCTCTCGAGAGCCCGATTGTCAATTTGACGACTAAACATGGACGCGAAATTTACCTGGCGCGATTACGATTCGGAATTTAGTCGTTTTTTTCGGTTCGAGAACGTGTCCGGAGGTACATATTGACCGTAGTGAAAATAATATTTCACCTGGTTTAGGGATAACAACATTTTAAGGAGTGACATTGTAAATCGGAGCGAGGAACTCAATTAAAAGTGTAATGTGCATTATTGCTAGAAAACGATGGGTTATCGATACGAAAGTGTTTTCTATCCTAAATAGCCATAATGTTTTATTTGTATTCAATGCTATTTTCTGGTTTTGTGAAGTGTTATTTGCAATAAAATCATACTTACGAGTGCGTAAGCGTTTGTTTACTTTCTTGTGACAACCCATTGGATTGTGATTGGGATAGCTGGTCAAGGGGTAGGTGCAAAAAGGCACGTAGTTTGGCAGCGGTCGCAGGGGTTATTGCGACAACGTGTACATATGGATGTCCACTCCGGTTTTATTTTGTTCCTCAAAGGTTTCAAACGGATACTTGAGACATCCTGGTAATCTATTATCAAAGTTTATTTCTCCTTAGTTTATCTTCGGATCTGGGCGCCAATTTAGTACAATGCCCGTAGTTTGATGTCGTAAATAGAGGCCGAGATGTTTCAAAAATCTATTTCATCATATTATAGTAGTAGGAAGCGAATTGGAGATAGTAAATTTTCACAAGAGAAAGTTTTATTGGTGAGTATTATGTAGCAGGGTAAATATTTGGTGGTATATCGTAGTGTTTCAGGTTGA
>OZ017738.1:282768798-282778798 GCA_963969285.1 Odontomyia ornata
GAACATTGGTGGAAAAGACGGAGAAAATGGTAAAGCAGGAGATTGCCATGGGACCGCTACAGAAATATGCCAATTCCTTAAGAAAGCACCCATTGAAAACCCCACTGATTCGGGAATTCTTTCTCACACGGCTGCATCTGCAGTTCCAGCATACACATGTTCCAGGATGAACTCATACTTGCCTGAACCCAATGAGGTGAGTAAAGACCGGTTTTATTAGTCAGCACTTTGAGGTAGTTTTTGGATCCATATCTCAGTGATGATTGAATTTGGGAGATAGTCTGCAAAAATCAAATCCGAGGGGCACGATGTCAACTATCGAGGGCCCCAAGTAGTTATTAGTCTTCCTCTCCCGCGCAAAATCTATAAACCGGGAACCGCGACTTGCCAATCCTGTGCAAGTAAGACACCAATGAACTCATACTTGCCTGAATTCAATGAGGTGAGTAAAGACCGGTTGTATTAGTCAGCACTTTAAGGTAGGTTTTAGATCCATATCAGGGATAACTGAATTTGGGAGATAGTCTGCAAACATCAAATCCGAAGGGCACGATGTCAACTATCGGGGCCCCAAGTTGTTATTAGTCTTTCTCTCCCGCGCTCAATCTATAATCCGGGAACCGCGACTTGCCAATCCTGTGCAAGTAAGACACCAATGCCCGCTCAAGAGCTGGGTTAGGTAGAAGCAGTTAATTCATCATGGCATAAATAAACGCACACCCCAAATCAGCTGCACTACCACCACCACCATCAGATAGCTTCAGGGACAATTTAAATGTAACTTTCGTGGTAAAATATTTTTCCAAAAATAAAATATCCCACAAATGTACGGATTATAGTACATACTATATCTGGGCTCTGGTATATTTGGCGAGTTTTATTATATTGTTCACATTAACAGAGCACGAAAAAATTGCCGATGCACCGATGGTCTCACCCGTTTTACGTACCTGTTGTTGAACACATGGTGTACGCATAGACATATAAGATATAGGCTGATGGGACTGGAGAATAGCTTACATCGAATGCCTCCTCACCTTATATATTCTATCCATAGGTATAAAGAGTACTAACTCTGCCATAGACGCTCCCAAGCCCGTTTGAGAAAGGAGGAGGAAACCGCTTGTTTCCACAATCCATAGCTTCCATGATTCCTCATCCCAAACCCCCCAATTAAATGGTAGTAAATGCTCTCGGGGTGCACATTGGGTTTACTGGTTCCCCAATAATGTAACATTAAATGTCGAGAAATGCTAATAACTGTAAATACATCTACAGCTCTGCTACTAAGTCCTACTTACACCTCCTTTGTGTGGACGTAAGAGGGTGAAGGCGAATCTTCCGCGCCTGATAACGGAATCGACGTAATAACCATACCGCCGGAATGGAGGTTGGGCGACGGGCTAACTCCCCGTCCCTGGAAAACCATTAACTGTTTCGAAACCTGCAGATAGGCCTCGGAATGGATTGGACTCACGGCAACGACCTCGCAAACGAAAAAAAGACTGGCATTGGATCCTGGAATGTCAGATCACTCAATTATCCTGGCGCTGTTAAGGACCATTTACAACAGGCCAGTCAATATCAATTAAAAATACTGGCAGTCCAGGAAACGAATTGGACTGGAAACGACATTCAAGACATGAGATCGCACACAATATTCAAAAGTGGGAAGCCTACTGGAAAACGAGAATTCGGAGTGGCCTTCATTGTGGATAGGGAGTTCAAATCGCACGTTATTGATTTTAAGGCAGTCAATGAGCGGTTGTGTGCGATCCGCATAAAAGCGAAATTCGTCAAAATCTGGCTGATTAATGTTCACGCCCCGACCGAAGAAATGAAGTAAACGTTTTACAATCACCTGGAAATACTGGTCGACTCATTGCCCACAAATCACACAAAAATAATTCTGGGTGATTTCAACGCTAAGGTTGGCAATGAGCTATCTCATCGGGGAACGACTGGAGGATTTAGCCTCCACGATGAAACAAATGACAATGGCCAGCGCCTGATTGACTTTGCATGTAGCAAAAATCTAGTCATACGTTCGACTTGCTTCCCACATCGACGCATTCATAAAATGACCTGGGTATCACCGGATGTCAACACATAAAACCATATCAATCATGTTCTGATCCAACAACGTTGGGACTCGAGCATACTTGACGTCCGTACATACCGAGGAGCCAATTGTAACTCGGATCATTGCTTGATCAAATTAACCTATCGATGTCGTATATATTCAGCGAAGACCAGCTCCCTACAAAAATTTGACATCGAAAAGCTCCAAACGGCGTCTGTGGCCGAAAATTTCACGGAGACCCTCGACAACCAGCTGGCTCCTATCTTATTAGACGCATCGTTAAAGACGAGCAACGAGCTCTGGATGGAAGTGAAAGCGGCTATCAGGACCGTGGCAGAACAGACGATCGGACATCAAGCCCGGAGCAAGAGGAATGGTTGGTTCGATGACGAGTGCCAGAATGCGTTAGATGAAAAGAATCAGGCGTACAAAGAATACGTAGGTAGGAAAACCAGGACGAAGAGAAAAGACTTTGAAAATCTCAGAAGAGTAGCGAATAAGATAATTAGGATTAAGAAAAGAAAATACTAAGACCATAGATGTAAGTTTAGCGAGCAACAACACAAGGCAAGCATACAAAGTAGTGAAAAGTCTGAAAGGTAGTTATTAGCCCAAAACCACCCTCTGTCATGATGAAATCGGCAATATAATCGCTGATTAAACCAAGATAAAGGAAAGATGGGCATCATATTTCAAGCACCTCCTTAATCCTCCGCACAGCTCCGGTACATCGGAGCCTATAGATGTCTGCGGAGAGCTTCTATTTGCGCCACCTACTCTGGATGAAGTTTGTTCCATCATCAAAGCCCAAAAGAATAATAAAGCGCCGGGCATTGATGAGATTCCAGTGGAGCTCATCAAATATGGTGGCAGTAGTGTTCATCAAGCTATTCACAAAGTCATCCAGTACATTTGGCAACAACAACATATGCCGAAAGAGTGGAGCCAATCAATTATATTCCCTATCCACAAAAAAGGTGACAAGCTACAGTGCGAAAATTATAGAGGCATATCAGTACTTTATACGCCGTAGAAAATATTTTCTAAAATGTTAGAAAATAAAATTGGATCATACGCCAACTGTATTATTGGGGTGTATTAAGGTGGTTTTAGAGCAGGTAGAACAACAACAGACCAATTGTTCACAGTCAAGCAGGTACTTGAGAAATTCTGGGAGTTCAACATAGACGCACACCAAATTTTCGTTGACTTCAAGCAAGCATACGACAGTATTGATCGTAACGTACTGTACCAAATAATGCTTTACTTTGGCATCCCAGCCAAATTAGTCCATCTTACCAAAATCACAATGACGTCGACAACCTCCCAAGTTCGCATCAATAACCAACTCACCGATGCCTTTGACACAAATATCGGACTTAAGCAGGGAGACGGGCTGGCCTCATTGCTATTCGATTTGGCTCTGGAGTACGTCATAAGGAAGCTACCTGTCGATACGCGAGGTACATTACTGTACAAGTCGAGCCAAGTAGTGGCCTATGCGGACGACATCAATATTCTGTCACGGTCATGAACAACTGCCAAAGAAATCTTCCTGAAACTCGACCGCGAAGCAAAACTAGTAGGGCTACAAATCAACGAAAATAAAACAAAGTTCATGACGCAGTCGAGGAAAAATACCTCAAATACACAAAATATTACACTTGGCGAATACAGTCTCGAGAATGTTAGCGAATTTGTGTATTTAGACGCCAAAATAATGAAAACGGGCAATGAAAGAGACGAAATACGCCGAAGAATACTGCTCGCAAGTAAAATATTCTATTCAGTATTGACGATCTTGAAGACCAGCTGCATACACAGGAAAACAAAGCTCCAAGTATACAAATCTGTCATGAGACCTGTGTTATGCTATGGGTGTGAAACATGGACCCTAACCCAAGCATCCGCAAATATATTGAACGCCTTTGAGCGACGGGTCCTGAGGCGAATAATCGGAGCGAAGCTAGACGGGGACCAATGGTGAATTCGATACAACCATGAGCTGTATGAAGATTTTGACGAACCGGAGGTCTCAAGGATTGTAAGATTGCGGAAGCTGCAGTGGGCTGGACACATGAATCGTATGAACGAACAACGGATACCCAAGAAGGTATTCGTTGGGAGAACTGAAGGCCGAAGACCTGTGGGGAAACCGAGGAAACGCTGGTCTGACTCGGTCGATGAAGACAGTTCATCGCTGCATCGTTGGCCCGAAAGGGGCTGTAGTGCTAAAAATAATAATAATAAAGAGTACTGGATCCGCAACCGGTCGCACTTAATTCACTCCGAAATACGTTCACGTTTATAAAGGTTTTAATTTTGAAGATCGCGTGTACGAAATCGGCACTTTAGTTCTCTGTTTTTATTAAAAACTTACGAATTGTCCATCGGCTTTGACACTATGAGTTTTCTCGCCTCTACGAATTTCATCAGCTTTGACGTTCGAGTTTTCTGTGAGAGAACGTTTGTTGTGTTGTACTCAAACTGCTCTACGAATGATAACGAAGGCGCGATCGTGTGCACGTGAAATGAAATTTTGTCGGTGTGCGCGGGTGTCAGTGGGGGAAGTGATTCTTTTGAAGAGAGGAAAGAAAAAATTGTATGGAAACAAAGGGGGAGGAGAAGTAGAGGGAATCATATCGTTTCGAGTGCGTAAGTTATTTATAACTTATGTATGTGTTAAATTTGCTTCCCACATGGACGAGTACACAGATTCTCTTTGCTCGTCCATTTATTTATATGTCTTTGATTGTAACTTAAGCCCGATGGAGCAGAAATAGTTTAAATGGCAAATATATCACGATGAGACATTCGATGATAACTATTTTTCTTTAGAAGGGCACCCGCTTATTTTTTAGAAACACACCTTTTTTTCCTTTCGAATGACACCCTTCTAAAGGATTAGAATGACACCCTTCTAAAGGAAGGAAATAAAATTGGTAGCTGTAAACTGAGGACAGAATGTGGTGCATCTTATCTGTCATGTCAAAACTAAAATACATTAAATTTAATTGAAAAAATGCTTAAATCTAATTTTTCCTCACCTCATCGATTTTGTAATCAAAAAGTGCTCCAGAATATTAAATTTCAGCCCAATCAGTCTAGCGGTTACCATTTGATAAAACAGGGCTCCAACCGGCTGATGGTCCAGCATAGAGAAATTGTGCTCGGAATGTGGAAGACAAAGCAATTAATAGGCATCCCTTCGCTCTCTGCTCCGAAAATAGCATCGTATAATCATTGGCATATGATGCTATTTGCGGGGCAGAAAGAGATCGAAGAGTCTCTTTCACACTCCGAGCGCAATTTCTCTATACTGGATCGCCAGTCTATATCTTATATGTCTATGGGTTTACGCCGTTCGGTCAAAGCGTATTAACTAACAAGTAAGTTCACTTCAAACAATTTTCCAATATTACGGTATTCAACCTTCAAAATCCATTTGAATCTATACGCATTCGCAAACCCTTTAATGAAGAAATTTAAGATAGAATTGGAATCAAATTAGGTAACATGACCGCTTGACAGGAATGTAGCACGATGAGCTTAATTTTGATCAGATGGGCAAACGCTTAGCCTTTCATTAGGTGTACGTCCACGAGAACACATGAGCAAGTGGATTTTGTGGTTGAAAGATTGGTCCCAGGTGGATAGCGCTATTTATCGTGTGTGAGTTCTTGCTTGTTTCGTTCGAACATTTTATCTTCTTAATTTGACCAATTATCTGGTGAACTTACTTGATAGTGTATTGGGTTGTTCGATCATTAATGTTGTTTTTTTTTTTCAAAGTAAGTTTATTTACAGTAAAAACAATAACTAATCAATGAAATATTGACCATTTTGTTGGATGACCTTTTGTCATCTTTTGGTAAGTAGAAAACTGCGACGTTCGAAGAAGCCTTTGTTTTTAGAAGCGAAGAACTGGTCCAACTCTGGCGTTATCATAATGGGACATCACGCCTTTGCGATTGGCCAGTTAAAGGCATTTTTTCTTAATTTCTTCGCTCAATTTCAATAGTTGACGATAGTAGACATTTAAATCAATAGTTTGGTTTCTTGGAAGCAGCCCAAAGCGGACTATACATAATCTTCTTTTAGTGAATACTGGCTTTGGATGTCGATTGCGAGGGCTCATCTTGCTGGTCCATGATCGTTTTCGGACTACGTTATCGTAAACAATCCCTTTTTCATCATTCATTAGAAATGGGTCGTTTTAGTTACGATTCAGTAAAAAATCGCATATGTTAATGCGTGTGGTGAGGTGGATTTCCTTTAATTCGTGAGGAACCCAAACATCCAGTTTGTTTACGTAACCAAGCTGTTGTAAGTGCAAGTAAACGGTTGAATTCGATATGTCGAGCTTCTCTGCTATCTCTGGGAGTTGTCATATGCCGGTTAGTTTCGATTAACGCCTTTTTTTCCGTCATCAGTATTGGTTGGACGACCAGTATGCGATGCATTTTTTTAACTCTACAGTCCCCCCTCGGGCCTTCGCTTAGAGTATCTGATTATCATGATCGATTTTGTGGCGGCACTCCACAAGGTATATGGTCAGTATGAGGGTTTGGCCGTGTATCCGTCCCCCAACTGCGTAACGTTCTGATTTAAACCAGCACGTATCATCACTGAACAGGCTTATAGTCCGTCCGAAAGATTACTCGACCTAAATCTCGTTGCCGCCAATGAGATTCGAACGAGAGACCTTCGGCTTACGGGATAAGTGCTCTAACCACTACACCACGCGGTCTACATGCGGTGCATCTTGCAGATTAAAATTTCCAGAACGAAAGCGAGCAAACCAACGCTGACACTGGCGTTTGTCACCATATTCCTCACCATAAACTTCACTCAATTTCTTTCGAGCTTGCATCGCATTTTTGCCCTTTCGGAAGTAAAACAAAATATGCTGATAATGCTCTTTTTGATTGTCCATTTTCAAGTTTATTTGTTAAACAACTTGTTTACTAATGACGTTCATTTTTTGACTGGAGATAGTCTAAAGTTTAATCTTTAAAATAGTATATAATAATATAAGCCACGCAATCACTTCTACATGAAATATGCAGTTCACGTTATATATGAGAAAAAAAAACGATATGAATTATCGAACAACCCCATATATCAGGGATGGACGCGACAACAATTCCATGTAAAGAACGTCATCATATACGTGCCAACAAAAGAATTCTCGACAAAAGATTTTTCGTGCGTCCATAATTTGGGGCGTGAACCAGGTCAATATTCCTAAATTCCAAATATATAGCTGATCAAAATCAACATTTAAAATAAATTAAAGAAAACAAAACACGCTTTCAAAAGTAAATTTTATTTTCAATAAATCTCATTAAGTTTAATGGGAACACAGCCTTTAAAACACATGAACGAGAACACATCCTTTAAAAAATTAAAATAACAATACAATAACAAACAAGTCGGGTTGATAGAACTACGCTCTTGTCAGAAAGGTTTTGCACTGAACTTACGATATGCAGGTACTCGTATATAGAATGATTTAATTCAAGAAAAATTTTAATGACATGCACAACAAATATATTTTTGCGTTAAAAGAAAAATCAGTGTTACTTCATTTTAACCGGCCAACATTTTGTTGCAATATTGTAAAATCATTGACTAAGCCATATCTTAAATGTCTTTTGGTTATGTATATTAAATATTTGAAGAAAATACAATCAAAAGTGTAGTGTGTGGTCCGATGGAAAGCCTATTTAGTAGAAAAACCATGTGTGATTGTTGTAATCGGAGAAAATTCGAACGGCAATAACTTCTGTTAATTCTATTAAAACTTATAGAATAAAAGAACTTTTAAAGGACTAGTTAAATGTCTAATCTCATCCAATTTAATGATACTAATACAATTTTATGTACGAAAATGTTTAATTTACATATCATACTATTATCAGCAAAGTTCAAAGTTCACTTTTAAAGTTATTTGTTATTGGATCTACCTCCATGATTTTTTCGCATATTATTTTTAGCTGCTCATCTTCCGTTATTCATTAATAAATTCAATCAAGTGTTAATAGCATTTACCTTAAATGTTGACGAACAAACGAACACAGTTACAGATTTCAATAGGATTTGTATTTTAGTGCAAACCCATAAAAAGTAAAACCAAAATTATTTCTTTGGATAAATTATAACAACTTTGATCTTTTTCAATATAAACTTGAATTGTTTTTCAATGGGTAATGAGTACATGAAGAAGTTTTTTTGGATTTGTCAGAGGACAATCTATTTCAGATCAAAGAGTGTGCATGCGACCAATTACAAAATATTTTTTCTATTTGCGCAGAAGATGCTGGAATGAGCAGCAATTTTATGGCTAGTGAGGCTAACTTAGGATGCCTGATTTCTCCTGCTTCCCAGTACCAAACAGCTTCTGGATACATTTGCTGCGTTCAATCTTCATCATCATCTACGCTAAGCTCAGCGATAAGGAATTTCTTTGCTGAAGATATTTCATTATTTAGTGCATTAGAATCATATGCCGGATCCACGAATGCCATATTTTTTGGCGAGGAAACCAAATCGATGTGTTGTTATTAAGTAAATTTACCCATAACTTCACTGTATCTGCTAATGAACACTTTTCTCCCTGGGTTTGATTGAGGAACTCAAAAATGTATCAAATAGTTTTATTTTCTTGCTGCAACGCTCAATAAATTCGTTGTTAAACAAAAGTTGCTTGATATTTTGCTTTACGGTATATTTCTCTTCTGTTTTTCATATGATGCAAATTACTCAAAAAGCATACAAATGAATCTCTACACCGAACACCAGCGTGTATTGCACGGAGTTTTCATTCTGTAATTTCACTTTCCCAATCAGGATGTTTAAATTCTTTTAATATAGATGCTACTTCGATGAGGCAGTTATCTATGGTAGACCTTGCCAAAATATCTTTTGATGAAAGATTAATATATATGCCACAGAAAAGACGATCTGCCTATTTTTTTCATGTTGGCACCGTTATCCGACAACTGCGAAAATATTCGTTTCGTACAGCGATTGAGCTAAAGTAATAGACTCGGAAACGACTTCACAACGTGCTTACCCAGTTTCAGAATCTCCAGTAAAATCCCAAGCATTCAAAAATCCCTTCATTACACTTGCATTGTGAATCATAGTCACATTTTTCAAGTTGACGTGTTATTTCAGCCGTCAGTAAGAAGCACAATTTGATTGCCACAGCTCTTAGCTACATTTTCAATGCAATTTTTAACCGACTTTCAAAGGAACAAAGAATGTTTCATATATCGGCAACGAATTGTAATCCTTTCAAAGCCTGTCGATGTTGAGGAATTGAATTTTAATTATCTTTCGTACGAAATATGCCAATAATTTCTCTATAAAGGAAACATTTTACTCAATCATTTCTACCGGAATCATTTCAACCGGAAGTAACCACTAAATCTATATATATATATATATATATATATATATATATATATATATATATATATATATATATATATGTATATATATATATATATATATATATATATATATATATATATATATAATAATATATATATATATATATATATATATATATGTATATATAATAATATATATATATATATATAAATATATATATATATATATACTTATATATATATATATATATATATATATATATATATATATATATACATATATATATATATATATATATATTTATATATATAGATATATATATATATATATATATATATATATATATATATATGTATATATATATATATATATATATATATATATATATATATCTATATATATATGTATATATATATATGAATATATATATATATATATATATATATATATATATATATATATCTATCTATATATATATATATATATATATATATATATATATCTATATATATATAT
>OZ017738.1:282786298-282791298 GCA_963969285.1 Odontomyia ornata
TGCGAAAGAAAAATTTTGAAAGTGAATATTTGAACATTTTTATAGTGCACAATAGGAAAATTAAAAATTCCACGAAGCTTAAACTTAAAAATTAATGAATTGACCATGTCGGAGCTTAAGGAAGAGTTGGAACAGCGAAACTTGGCTACGCAAGGTACAAAGGCCACACTGATTGCACGCTTGCGTGACGCAATTGAATCGGAAGGCGCGTATCTGGATTCGGGTGAGCCCTCAGATGCAGAAAAAGGCGCAGAAGGTGGTGAAGCAGAAACAAAAAAAAAACAAAGGAACCAGAAAATGCGCTGATGCAAATGTTAATGCTGATGCAGCAAGAGCAACGACAACAGTCATCCAATTTAACTGCGAAGCTCAATGAACAGTCGTCCAATTTAACCACGAAGCTAGATGAGCAATCAGCGAAGTTAAATGAACAAACAACGAAGCTAAATGAACAATCAGCGAAGCTAGACCAACAAGCAATCGAAATCAAAGCAAACATCGCACAGAAGCTGGAGAAACAGTCAACCGAAATAAAAGCGGAGCTCGGTAGTCTCAACAAACAAATTAAAGAGGTCGTGGAAAAGGTTTACCAGGTCGAGGAAAAGGTCAGCCAGGTCGAGGAGAGAATCAACAATAAAGTGGAAAACATGAAAAAGAAATTCGAAGCAGCAAAGGCAGTAGTAGCCACCTCACCAGCCCCAATTATAACCGCAGCGCAAAGCTCATCTAGAAATGTGCAAGCACCAATATTCGATGGGCAAACGGTCTGGACTATTTACAAAACCCAATTCGAAGCAGCCGCTCGCATAAATCACTGGAATGAGCAGGAACGAGCAACTGCATTGATTCTTGCTCTAAGAGGCCCAGCTGCCGAGCTGTTGCAGACGATCCCCGTTGAATTGCACTCAAACTTGAATGCTATAATGAATGCGCTCGACATGCGTTATGGAGATGATCATCTAAAGCAGATTTATCGGTCACAGCTAAGGCATCGGGTGCAGAAGTCTGGTGAAACCCTACAGCAGCTAGCCCAAGACATTGAGCGACTAGCACTTTTGGCTTACCCGGCCTACGACCCAGAACATCGAGATGATGCAGCGACAGGAGCATTCATCAGCGCACTAAAGGACCCGGAATTGCAACAAGCCGTGCGTTTAGTCCAAAAGCAAACGGTTAAGGACGCATTGGCTTACAGTCTGAACTTTGAGGCAGCGAAAAATGCGACTCGTACCACTGCCCGGGTCCGTGAGGTAGTGGCAGACGAGTGCAGGTGTGAGCGCGTGGAAATTGAGCGAGACCCGCATGTAAATGGTGCGCCTAGATGCTGGAATTGCGGAGAGAAGGGGCACTTGCAAAGAGACTGCAAGAAGCGAAGAAAACCGAGCTATTGTCCAGGGTGTGCAGCTAGGAGGAGATCCAGACCGAGTCAGGAGCCCAGAATGGAAGCCCTTCAAACAGAGGGGTCGGGAAACGTGTAAGAGCCAACTTCGTGGGGCAGAGGTTGGCTAGGAGGATCGACGTCCCCAGCACCACCATCACCGTGTCAAGACTACATCGTGGAGAAGCGGACTTATGCCTTCCGGGTCAAATTGACGGAGAACACTGCACCATAACAATCGACACTGGTGCAACCCGATCGATTATCCGACCAGACCTAGTTAGACAGCAACAACTTCACAAGGGCAGAATTTTCTCACTACGGACAGCTACGGGAGAAACTGCACGTGTTCATGGAGAGGTCAACCTCCAGATACAGTTGGGAGACCTTGTGTTCCGACATAATTTTCTGGTCGCGAACATTATGGATGACTGCATTCTCGGAATGGATTTTCTGCGACCACATGGAATCACGTTGGACTTGGGCAAACGTGTATTGAAATGGCAGAATGTCGAAGTACTGATGGAGGATCCCAACGTCCAAATCCCCAAGATGAATGTGGTGGTATGTACTGACACTGATGTACCGAATTCTTCCGAAAGCATTGTATGGGCCAAGCTTGATGGTGATTCTGGAGACTACCGATCTTATCTGATAGAGCCAACGAAGACATCCGCATTGCGCAGTTTGATTGTAGGACGAAGCCTTGTAAGATCTTTAAGGAACGGATATGTGCCGGTTAGAGTCCTTAACACCGCAGACTCAACCACGAGCATCAAAGCGGGAGAAGTCATCGGCAGCTGCCAGCCTGTTTCCACCATCACCTCTTTGGAAGCTACTCACGACCATCATTGGAAAAGGAGGCAAGACACAGACAAAGCCCGGGAATCCACGTCTGCAATATTGAAGCAAGTCAAATTGCCGGTGCAGCTATTCAAACGAGCCTCTGATCTGGTTACCAAGTACAGTGACATCTTCTCAACAAGCCCGGATGACCAAGGCCGAACGAGTTTGGTAACTCACGTCATAGATACACAGGGAGCCAAGCCGATTCGACAAGCACCGAGACGTCTCCCTATAGCCAAACAAGGAGAAGTGAGCGCGCTGATCTCGGACATGGAAAAACAAGGCGTTATTGAACCTTCTGTCAGTCCATGGGCCGCGCCTGTAGTTCTAGTGAAGAAAAAGGATGGTAGCACTCGCTTTTGTGTCGACTATAGGCAGCTTAACGACGTCACTAAGAAAGATAGTTACCCGCTCCCACGCATCGATGACATCATGGACACTTTAGCCAACGCAAAATGGTTTTCTACACTCGATCTCAAGAGTGGCTACTGGCAGGTAGAAATCGACAAGAAGGACCGAGAGAAGACCGCATTTTCAGTTGGGACCGGATTGTGGCAATTTGTGGTGATGCCGTTTGGGCTTTGCAATGCTCCAGCCACTTTCGAACGCTTGATGGAATATGTGCTACGTGGTCTAACCTGGAAAACCTGCTTGGTATACCTAGATGACATCATCGTCATCGGTAGAACGTTCGAAGAGCATGTGCGGAACTTAGAAGAGGTTTTCTCCCGATTACGACTGGCAAATTTGAAACTTAGTCCCGAGAAGTGTACTCTTTTCGCAGATGAAGTAAAATACCTGGGACACGTCGTATCAGCAGAAGGGGTCAAAACAGACCCTGAGAAAATTGAAGCCGTGAAAAGTTGGCCAACACCAAACAACAAGCGCCAACTACGAAGTTTTCTGGGTCTGGCAACCTACTATCGAAGATTCGTCAAAGACTTTGCCAAAATAGCTAAGTGTCTCCATCAGCTAACCGAGAAAAATCGTCCGTATGTCTGGAATGAACAATGCCAGACAGCCTTTGAGACCCTGAAGGAAAAGCTGTGTGAATCACCCGTGCTGGCGTATCCGGAACCCGGGAAAATGTTTGTAGTTGACACCGATGCAAGCAACGGCGGTATTGGAGCTGTACTCTCCCAGCAGATCAATGGCGAAGAAAGAGTCCTCTCTTATTACAGTCGAGTTCTTTCAAAAAGTGAGAGGAATTACTGTGTGACCAGGAAGGAGCTATTGGCTATAATAGAGGCCACCAAGCAGTTCCACAAGTATCTATATGGCCAGAAATTTGTTCTTCGAACGGACCATGCATCACTGAGATGGTTGCTCAACTTCAAAAATCCCGAGGGACAAGTTGCGAGATGGATCGAAAGATTGCAGTCATACGACTACGAAATTTTTCATCGGAAGGGCGGAGTTCATGGAAATGCTGACGCCCTATCCCGCCGTCCATGTCCAGCTAACTGCAAGCATTGCCGACGAATTGAGGAAAAGGAACCGCTCGTTGATCTGCGATTGATAACGGCGGAATTCGATGAAGGTTGGTCATCGGAGGAGATTCGAACCGCCCAGTTAGCCGATGAAGACATCGGACCATTGCTCGTATGGAAGGAGACGACTGGGCGACCTGAGTGGAAAGACGTTTCAATGCATGGCGCAACTCTGAAAAGCTATTGGGCACAATGGAACTCCCTTCAGGTGGAGGGTGGCGTACTCAAGCGAAAATGGGAAACGGCGGATGGTAGCTCCTATAGGATGCAAACTATACTTCCCAAAAGCCGAATCCACGATGTGGTTAAGGAAATGCATGAAGGATCCTCGGGAGGCCACCTTGGTGTTAACAAGACCTTAGCGAAATCGCGGGAAAGGTTCTACTGGCTCCACGCTCGAGAAGACGTAGAGGACTGGTGTCGCAGATGCACAATTTGCGCTTCCGTCAAAGGTCCAAAGCGACGACCGAGAGAACAAATGCAAACCTATAACGTAGGCGTGCCATTCGAAAGGATTGCTGTTGACATCGCAGGAACCTTTCCTGAATCCGATTGGGGAAATCGATATACGCTGGTTGTAGCCGATTATTTCAGCAAGTGGCCCGAGGTCTACCCCATTCCCAACCAGGAAGCAACTACCGTAGCTGAACAGCTAGTGTTAAATTGGGTCAGTAGGTACGGCGTACCTTGCGAATTACATTCAGATCAAGGCCGAAACTTTGAGTCACTAGTTTTTGGTGAAAAGTGTGAACTACTGGGAATACGGAAAACGAGGACAACACCGCTGCATCCCCAATCCGATGGAATGGTCGAACGGTTCAACGGCACGCTCAATAAACACCCGGCCAAAATGGTTGACGAGAACCAAAGGGACTGGGACCGACATATCCCACTATTTTTAATGGCGTATAGAGCCGCTGAACATGCATCGACGGGCCAAGCCCCAGCCAAAGTCATTTTTGGAAAGACTATTCGTTTGCCAGCCGATATAAAGTTCGGAACACCCCCTGAGAAACCCCAAACGGTCTCGGAGTACGCAAGTGATCTAAGACAACGGTTGAATCAGATACATCGGACAGTGCGAAAACACCTCGAATCGGCTACTGACCGCATGAAGACCAGGTATGATCTAAAGGCTAATTCTACTGGCTTCCAGCAAGATGACTTGGTGTGGCTTTATAACCCGCAACGGCGAAAGGGTAGGTCTCCAAAGTTGCAACATAATTGGGAGGGACCATACCGAGTTACAAAGCGAATCAACGACGTCGTATACCGAATACAGGAAC
>OZ017738.1:282796298-282798798 GCA_963969285.1 Odontomyia ornata
TAAAGACAGCGGCCTACGGTTGTTAACTCACTCTGATAATATGAACTTGGGGGATTCCCCTTTTTACAAATAACAGGGCATTTTCTGCAACTGTACCAAGACTTTTGTGGAGTAGAAAAGAGACATTGCCAACAAAAAATAATTGTCTTCAATGATCATTATTGCCGAATCCCTTTAAATTTATGAAAACTTAAATTCAACAGAACTCGTATTATTACCATTTCATAACTTTTGGTTTTCAAATAAAAATATTGATTCAGTAATAAAATTTTCAGTTACCGATTCTCTGTACCTTGACTTTTGTGGAAGACTGTATATATATATACATATATATATATATATATATATATATATATATATATATATATATATATAAATATATATATATATATATATATATATATATTTATATATATATATATATATATATATATATATATATATATATATATATATATATTTATATATATATATATAGATATATATATATATATATATATATATATATATATTTATATATATATTTATATATATATATGTATGTATATATGTATATATATATATATATATATATATATATATATATATATATATATATATATATATATAAATAAATAAATATATATATATATATATATATATATATATATATATGAATATATAGATATATATATATATATATATATATATATATATATATATATATATATATATATGTATATAGATATATTTATATATATATATATATATATATATATATATATATGTATATAGATATATTTATATATATATATATATATATATATATATATATATATAGATATATATATAGAGATATATATATATATATATATATATATATATATATATATATATATATATATAGAGATATATATAGAGATATATATATATATATATATATATATATATATATATATATATATATATATATAGATGTGATAGATGTTTATATATATATATATATATATATATATACATATATATATATATATATATATATATATATATATATATATATATATATATATATATATTTCGTGGTAGGAAAGTATAACCTTGCCATTTCACATATGTCAGAATTAAATGTCATCCAAAGCGTGTTTTTTTTAGTCGAAGGTTAGCCATATAGAAATATGGATCGTTTAACAGTCGGAGAACGCGTTAAAATTATTAAATTTTATTATAAAAATTTTGATTCTGTTGTATCAACATTTCGGGCTTTACGAGCCGATTACGGTCGACATAATCGACCTACACAGCAAACAATTTCGAACACAGTGTGAGAATTTGAAGAGACTGGAACGGTTATTGATATTGCAAGGCCTGTGCATCATCGCAACATTCGTTCTGCTGAAAATATCGCAGTCGTTGCTCAAAGTGTGGAGGAAGCCCCGAATTTGTCGATTCCTCGACGTGCTCAATATTTGGGCTTGCTTTACGGCTCATTGTGGCGGACTTTGCATTTGGATTTACATCTTCATCCGTACAAAATCCAACTCACTCAAGAACTTAAGCCTCAAGACCATACACAACGCAGAATGTATGCGAATCGGGTGATTGAACAACAAGCCATTGATAACGATTTTTCGAACAAAATTTTCTTTAGTAATGAGGCTAATTTTTCGCTCAGTGGTTACGTAAATAAACAGAATTGCCGCATATGGGGCTCTCAAAATCCTCAGGTGATCGCAGAAAGGCCTTTGCATCCGGAAAAAGTGACCGTTTGGTGTGCATTATGGTGTGGTGATGTTATTGGCCCATATTTTTTTTGAAAACGATCAAGGAAGAGCCATTACAGTCAATTTTGACCGCTTTGGACGGATGTTAACCGATTGTTTTTGGAGAGAAATTGAAGACTATGATTTGGAGAACATGTGGTTCCAACAGGACGAAGCCACAAGCCACACAACACAGGCTAATCGAGCACTTTTGCAAGAGAAATTTCCAGGACCCGTAATTTCCAGATTGAGTGATGTCAATTGGGCCGCGAGATCCTGCGACCTAACACCTTTGGATTTCTTTTTATAGGGCTATGCGAAAGATCGTGTTTACACGAACAATCCTCAAAATCTTGAGCAATTGAAAACCAATATTCGTGAAGTTATGGCCGAGATATTGCCGGAAATGTGCCGAAAAGTCATTGAAAATTACCTCGAATGGATTGAGGCCTGTAAGAGGTCCCGCGGAGGACATTTGAATAATGTTGTGTTTTACGTGTAATGGCAAGGTTCAATCTTTATATTGAATAAAAAATGTTGTTTCCATCTGAATATTTTATGTGTCTTCTTTAGCTTTACTTTCCCAAGCGTAAAATCGATAACCCTATATATATATATATATATATATATATATATATATATATATATATATATATATATATATATGTATGTATATATATATACATATCTATATATATATATATATATGTATATATATATACATATCTATATATATATATATATATGTATATATATATATA
>OZ017738.1:282803798-282806298 GCA_963969285.1 Odontomyia ornata
TTGCTGAAATAATCAGCTACAACCAGCGTGTATCGATTTCCCCATTCAGATTCAGGAAAGGGTCCAGCGATGTCAACAGCAATCCTTTCGAATGGCACGCCTACGTTATAGGTTTGCATTTGTCCTCTCAGTCGTCGTTTTGGGCCTTTGACGGAAGCGCAAATGGTGCATCTGCGACACCAGTCCTCTACGTCTTCTCGAGCGTGGAGCCAGTAGAATCTTTCCCGCAATTTCGCTAAGGTTTTGTTAACACCAAGATGGCCTCCCGAGGATCCTTCATGCATTTCCTTAACCACATCGTGGATTCGGCTTTTGGGTAGTATAGTTTGCATCCTATAGGAGCTGCCATCTGCCGTTTCCCATTTCCGCTTGAGTACACCACCCTCCACCTGAAGGGAGTTCCATTGTGCCCAATAGCTTTTCAGGGTTGCGCCATGCGTTGAAACGTCCTTCCACTCAGGTCGCCCAGTCGTCTCCTTCCATACGAGCAATGGTCCGATGTCTTCATCGGCTAGCTGGGCATTTCGAATCTCCTCCGATGACCAACCTTCATCGAATTCGGCCGTTATCAGTCGCAGATCAACGGGCGGTTCCTTTTCCTCAATCCGTCGGCAATGCTTGCAGTTAGCTGGACATGGGCGACGAGATAGGGCGTCAGCATTTCCATGAACTCCGCCCTTTCGATGAACAATTTCGTAGTCGTATGACTGCAATCTTTCGATCCATCTCGCAACTTGTCCCTCGGGGTTTTTGAAGTTAAGTAGCCATCTCAATGATGCATGGTCCGTTCGAAGAACAAATTTCTGGCCATATAGGTACTTGTGGAACTGCTTGGTGGCCTCTATTATAGCCAATAGCTCCTTCCTGGTCACACAGTAGTTCCTCTCACTTTTTGAAAGAACTCGACTGTAATACGAGAGGACTCTTTCTTCGCCATTGATCTGCTGGGAGAGTACAGCTCCAATACCGCCGTTGCTTGCATCGGTGTCAACTACAAACATTTTCCCGGGTTCC
The DNA here is from genome assembly GCA_963969285.1 of Odontomyia ornata. Lineage (NCBI taxonomy): Eukaryota > Metazoa > Arthropoda > Insecta > Diptera > Stratiomyidae > Odontomyia > Odontomyia ornata. Next base: position 282,804,813 of record OZ017738.1, read on the forward strand.
GGATACGCCAGTACGGGTGATTCACATAGCTTTTCCTTCAGGGTCTCAAAGGCTGTCTGGCATTGTTCATTCCAGACATACGGACGATTTTCTCGGTTAGCTGATGAAGACACTTAGCTATTTTGGCAAAGTCTTTGACGAATCTTCGATAGTAGGTTGCCAGGCCCAGGAAACTTCGTAGTTGGCGCTTGTTGTTTGGTGTTGGCCAGCTTTTCACGGCTTCAATTTTCTCAGGGTCTGTTTTGACCCCTTCAGCTGATACGACATGTCCCAGGTATTTTACTTCAGCTGCGAAAAGGGTACACTTGTCGGGACTAAGTTTCAAATTTGCCAGTCGCAGTCGGGAGAAGACCTCTTCTAAGTTCCGCACATGCTCTTCGAACGTTCTCCCGATGACGATGATGTCATCTAGGTACACCAAGCAGGTTTTCCAGGTTAGACCACGTAGCACGTATTCCATCAAGCGTTCGAAAGTGGCTGGAGCATTGCAAAGCCCAAACGGCATCACCACAAATTGCCACAATCCGGTCCCAACTGAAAATGCGGTCTTCTCTCGGTCGAGTGTAGAAAACCATTTTGCGTCGGCTAAAGTGTCCATGATGTCATCGATGCGTGGGAGCGGGTAACTATCTTTCTTAGTGACGTCGTTAAGCTGCCTATAGTCGACACAAAAGCGAGTGCTACCATCCTTTTTCTTCACTAGAACTACAGGCGCGGCCCATGGACTGACAGAAGGTTCAATAACGCCTTGTTTTTCCATGTCCGAGATCAGCGCGCTCACTTCTCCTTGTTTGGCTATAGGGAGACGTCTTGGTGCTTGTCGAATCGGCTTGGCTCCCTGTGTGTCTATGACGTGAGTTACCAAACTCGTTCGGCCTTGGTCATCCGGGCTTGTTGAGAAGATGTCACTGTACTTGGTGACCAGATCAGAGGCTCGTTTGAATAGCTGCACCGGCAATTTGACTTGCTTCAATATTGCAGACGTGGATTCCCGGGCTTTGTCTGTGTCTTGCCTCCTTTTCCAATGATGGTTGTGAGTAGCTTCCAAAGAGGTGATGGTGGAAACAGGCTGGCAGCTGCCGATGACTTCTCCCGCTTTGATGCTCGTGGTTGAGTCTGCGGTGTTAAGGACTCTAACCGGCACATATCCGTTCCTTAAAGATTTTACAAGGCTTCGTCCTACAATCAAACTGCGCAATGCGGATGTCTTCGTTGGCTCTATCAGATAAGATCGGTGGTCTCCAGAATCACCATCAAGCTTGGCCCATACAATGCTTTCGGAAGAATTCGGTACATCAGTGTCAGTACATACCACTACATTCATCTTGGGGATTTGGACGCTGGGATCCTCCATCAGTACTTCGACATTCTGCCATTTCAAGACACGTTTTCTCAAGTCCAACGTGATTCCATGTGGTCGCAGAAAATCCATTCCGAGAATGCAGTCATCCATAATGTTCGCGACCAGAAAATTATGTCGGAACAC
>OZ017738.1:282811298-282843798 GCA_963969285.1 Odontomyia ornata
GCAGCCATGCAACCCCAGACCATTACACAGCCACCTCCGTGTTTTACTGTATGTTGAATGTTTTTGGGATGAAGCTCACTATTTTGAGTTCTCCACACCAACAACCTGCCGTCGGAGTGGTAGATATTAAACTTACTCTCATCAGAGAATATTATACGAGTCCAAAAGTCGAGCGGCTTGCTTTTAAATTCTTTTGCAAAGCATAATCTTTTCTTCTTATTAACTTTGCTAATTAGTGGTTTCTTTCGAGGTACTCTCGCTTGAGAACCAGCACGGCTGAGAGCTCTACGAATAGTCCGGGCACTAACATTGGTACCATTTACATCTGCTAATTGATCCCTAATACTTCTGGACGTTGTAGTCGGATTCTTTTTAACAATTCTTAAGATTTTTCGTGCGTCTGTCTCTGTTAGTTTACATGGTCGACCACTCCTAATTTCGTTTTCCACCTGATTTTTTTTTCTGAACCGTTTCACGATATCGAAAACTGTCGAACGACTTCTTCCAATTATTTTTGATATTTCAGAAAAGGATTTATTCTCTTTATATAACTTTATTATAACTTTTCTTTCATGTATACAGGTTTCTTTGCGATTCTTAGCCATGTTTAACTTTCTTCACTTAAAACTGACAAGTAAATGACTGATATCAGAAAAACACATATCAACATATAATTAGGGGAATTCCCTTTTAAACTCGGAAATGAAAAGAAAAGAATTGCTCCAAACTTCAATGACTAATTTCACACTTTTCAAAATGTCCGATTACTTTTGTCCACTTGATGCAATGTGAATTTGAATTAGTTGTTAATTTTCTTGTGAAAATCTTTTTATTTCTGTTTTATTTTTTTGTGCAATTAATTGAGAATACAAGTAACTTTTATATAAGGGAAAAATTTTTATTTCATTTCAAAGCTTATGCTCGTAAAAGTATTTTATTGCTTGTTTCTTGTATTGTCCGATCACTTTTGGCCACCTCTGTATATATATATATATATATATATATATATATATATATATATATATATATATATATATATATATATATATATATATATACATATATATATATATATATATATATATATATATGTACATAGATACATACATATATATATATATATATATATATATATATGTGCACATATATATATGTACAAATATATATGTACATATATATATATATATATATATATATATATATATATATATATATATATATATATGTACATATATACATATATATATATATATATATATATATATATATGTCCATATATATATATATATATATATATATATATATATATATATATATATATATATATATATATATATATATATGTCCATATATATATATATATATATATATATATATATATATATATATATGTACATATATACATATATATATATATATATATATATATATATATATATCTCTTTTTCTTCATTGTTGCAATACAGCCCCTCTCGGGCCTTCGCTTAGAGATAGTTAGAATCTCATTTTCATGACCGTACTGATTTTTTCGGAAGTTGGTTTGGTCAGTACCATGCTCCCGTGTGCCTGCTCAGCTATGATATGATCTGATCAAATCAGGACATATCACCACCCCTGAACTAAATCACGTTGCTCCGAACGAGATTTGAACCTGGGACCTTCGGCATATGCGTTCATGCTCTCTAACCACTAGACCACGCCGACTCATATATATATATATATATATATATATATATATATATATATATATATATATATATATGCATATATATTATTCATATGTTATATATATGTATATGTATATATATATATATATATATATATATATATATATATATATATTTATATATATATATATATATATATATATATATATATATATATATATATATATATATATATATATATATATATATATATGTATATATTTATATATATATATATATATATATATGTATATATATATATATATATTGTTACATGTACAAATAATTTTGCGAGCTACTGTCGCAATTGTTTTCACAACCATTAAGAACGTAATGATCAACAAGCGAATGTACTCGAAAACCCGCCAAGCATGATCAACATCTGAAAGTGAGTCACTGCCCCGTTCATTAAGCTGCTCGAATATTCCACGTATTTCGGCAATGTACGAGAAATGGATTGAATGACTAGAGACCCTATATAAAGGCAAGCTGAATGAATGGGGGGATTATTATAACCGCGATAGTAAAAACTGCGACAGTGTGGAGTGCGAATAAAAAGTGATATTGATTGTGAAGTGAAGACAGTTGTAAGAGGAATTAATTGACAAGTGAAAGTTAGATTTTAATTAACTTTTGTGAAATAGTTGAATTTATGATTGTGCATTTTTAGTAAATAAACTCTTTAAACTTACTTTTAAAAGACAGTGCGTTTTCACTTTCCCGGAACATTAAAATTATTGGCCGCAAACCATAACACGCGACAGTGGTGTCAAGAAGTGAGAAAGAAAGTTTTGAAAGTGAAAAACTTAAACATTTTTAAAGTGCACAATAGTGAAATGTAACGCGGAAACTGGTGGGGGAAAAAAATAATAAAAGCCGAAATAATAAAAATACCACGAAGCTAACATTAATGAATTTACCATGTTGGGTGAGCCCTCAGATGCGGAAAAAGGCGCAGAAGGTGGTGAAGTAGAAACACCAAAACCAAAGGAACCAGAAAATGCGCTGATGCAAATGTTGATGCTGATGCAGCAAGAGCAGCGACAACAGTCATCCAATTTAACTGCGAAGCTAAATGAACAGTCATCTGAAAAATCAACGAAGCTAAATGAACAATCAGCGAAGCTGGACCAGCGTTCGAAATCAAGGCAGACATCGCACACAAGCTGGAGAAACAGTCAACTGATTTGAAGGCAGATTTGGAAAAACAGTCTACCGAAATAAAAAGGGGACTCTGTCGTCTCAACAACCACATTAAATGCGTCGAGGAAAAGGTATACCAGGTCGAGGAGAGAATCAACCATGAGATCAGCCAGGTCGAGGAGAGAATCAACCATGAGATGGAAAACATGATAAAGGAATTGGAAGCAGCGAAGGCAGTAATAACCACCTCACCAGCTCCGCTTACAACCGCAGCGCAAAGCACATCCAGAAATGTGCAAGCACCAATATTCGACGGGCAAACGGTCTGGAGTATTTATAAAATCCAGTTTGAAGCCGCCGCTAGGATAAATCGCTGCAATGAGCAGGAACGAGCAACTGCACTAATTCTTGCTCTAAGAGGCCTAGCTGCCGAGCTTTTGCAGAAGATCCCCGTTGAGTTGCATTCAAACCCGGCTGCTATAATGAATGCGCTGGACATGCGTTATGGAGACGATCATCTGAAGCAGATTTGTCGGGCACAGCTACGGCATCGGATGCAGAGGTCTGGCGAAACCTTACAGCAGCTAGCCCAAGACATTGAGCGACTGGCACTTTTGGCTTACCCAGCTTACGACCCAGAAGCATTCATCAGCGCCTTAAAGGACAAGGAACTGCAACAAGCCGTGCGTTTAGCTCAAAAGCAAACGGTTAAGGACGCATTGGTTTATAGTCCGAACTTCGAGGCAGCGAAAAATGCGACTCGTACCACTGCCCGGACCCGTGAGGTAGTGGCAGACGAGTGCAGGTGTGCGCGCGTGGAAATTGAGCGAGAGCCGCAGGAAAATGGTGCGCCTAGATACCGGGATTGCGGTGAGAAGGGGCACCTGCAAAGAGACTGCAAGAAGCGAAGGAAACGGTGGTATGGTCCAGGATGATGGAGATCCAGACCGTGTCAGGAGCCTAGTATGGAAGCCCATCAAACTGGAGGGGCCAACTTCGTGGGGCGGACGTTGGCTAGGGGGACCGACATCCCCAGCACTCCCATCACCGTGTCAAGACTACATCGTGCAGAAGCAGACCTTCCTAGTCAAGTTGATGAAGAACATTGCACCATAACAAGCGACACTGGTGCAACCCGATCGATTATCCGACCAGGCCTAGTGAGGCCCCAACTACTTCACAAGGGCATAGTTCATGGAAATGCTGACGCCCTATCTCGTCGTCCATGTCCAGCTAAGTTGATGAAGAACATTGCACCATAACAAGCGACACTGGTGCAACCCGATCGACTATCCGCCCAGACCTAGTGAGGCCCCAACTACTTCACAAGGGCAGAGTTCATGGAAATGCTGACGCCCTATCTCGTCGTCCATGTCCAGCTAACTGCAAGCATTGCCGACGGATTGAGGAAACGGAACTGACCGCTGATCTGCAAGTGATAACGGCCGAATTCGATGAAGGTTGGTCATCGGAGGAGATTCGAAATGCCCAATAGCCGATGAAGACATCGGACCATTGCTTGTATGGAAGGAGACAACTGGGCGACCTGAGTGGAAAGACGTTTCAATGCATGGCGCAACCCTGAAAAGCTATTGGGCACAATGGAACTCCCTTCAGATGGAGGGTGGCGTACTCAAGCGGAAATGGGAAACGGCGGATGGTAGCTCCTATAGGATGCAAACTATACTTCCTGTTCAGTTCAATTATATTTCTATAATTTTTCAATTCAACTTACATACTTACATTTCAAGAATCTTCAAATTGCAATAAATACCTGTAATCTAAATTCATGTGACAATGCATTCTAAATTTATCCACTAATGTATCAAAATATGTTTTTATTGTGATTCTCACGACAATTTCAGACAAATGACGAAACGTGATCTATCTCAAGTTCACCACCATACCTGGCCAGCGAAATTGTCGTGAGAAAGTTGTATGCACAAAACATAATTGTCAGCATAAATTTACTATAAGTAATTTGCATCAAAATAAACATATTCCAGTTGTTCAGTAACAACTCGCATTTTTACTTCGGTTAAACGAAAACTACAAACTAGCTCAAGTTCAAGTGCTTGGATGCTAGAAAAGATTTACACAACACATAGAATAATTAGACCAAGTTCAAGTGCTTGAGATCTAACAAACAACAACATCCATCCAAGTTCCAAGTGCTTGGATGAGATATATTGAAGTTGGTTTTGAGCTTCATTCAATTTGCGTAAGATCACCTAGTTCATGTGCTAGCGTGATATACAATCCAATTTAGAATCCATCGCCGTAGTTACAGGTTAAAGTGCCTGTTAACTTAATATTTTCGCGATATCGCCTTGTTAATGTGCTAGTGCGATATTTTCATATTGTATTGATTATTATTATCATACATTTTCTGGTGACCCCGACGTGATGATCGTAATCGATGATCATCGTAATCAATAAGTTCAGAATAGGTTCGCGAATTGAACAAAGAAAGTGTTTTACCAAGGACAATTGTGTGTAGTGATTTGAACAATTACGTGTAGAAGTGATTTATTAGTGACAATTAAAAAATTCAGAAGACAATTGAAAGGGGGATTTAAAGACAATACATTTTTTTTTAATTATAACGGAAGTGCGTGCACCTTGTTGAAATGGAAGAATTCGCGGTAAGGCAGTTGGAATGCGGCATGGAGATTCAACGCATTATTGCCATTTTCAAGAAGGACGGTTCAGAAAGGAGGAAGACAAGAGGATATTATGAGTCCCGAAAGGATAAGCTCAACGAATTGTGGTTGAATTTTGAGGAAGTGGACAATCAGATTAGAGAGATTTGTCGAGCTGCTACTGACCATGAATATTTCCAGAAGGATTATTACAAGGAAATAAGAGATTTGGTTGGAAAATATTTGGAAATCTTTGATGAAGCCTTGGCATCGCAAAAACCAGAAGTTATTGAGCACATTCAGATGCAGCAAAATCCACGGTCACAATTAAATCCGCAAACAAATGTGAACACAATTTCGGAGAAAAATGCTGTTACTGCCATGATCCGGAAACAAAAGGCAATGATAAGTTCACTACAACGTTTCACATCAAGAATGTCCAAGGGATTCGAAGATTGTACTAGTGAATACATTGACGTTCAGCGAAAAATTTTATCGCAGTTGTGGCAGCAAGTTGAGAATCTCCATTATAATATTTTCGAAATCATGGAGAATCCTGAGGATTCGGGTTATGACATCAGTGAATATTTGGAAATCGAAGCAGCAGCAAGAGAGCAGCTTGAATTATTAGGCCAAAAAGATCAACGCAGTGATGTTAAACCAACCTTGTCAACAGCGGTAGCTCTACCAAAACCCAAAATTGATAAATTTGATGGAGATTACTTGAAGTGGCCTCAATTTTTCGATATGTTCTCAGAGATGATTGATAAGCAAGCACTGTCAACCATTCAAAAGATTTGGTCCTCAAAACAAATGTGACAGGAGAGGCTGAAAAATTAATAAGCCATTTGACAATGACTTAAGGGAACTACGAAGCGGCTTGGACTATAATGAAAGAGAGGTACAACAACAAAAGAATTTTGACAACGGCCCTCATACAAAAGATATTAAGCCAGGCTAACCTACTATCTGAAAGTCCGTCTGCTGCAGCCATACGAATATTTCACGATACGTTACATAAAGGTTTGCTCGCCTTAAAAAATATTGGAGTAGATACGTCTACCTGGGATCCGTTAATTTTATACCTGATGATAATGAAACTGGATCGGCAAACTCATATTTTATATGAACAATCAATTCAAACGCCCAGAGAGAACCAAGATATTACCGCATTTTTAAAATTCTTAGAATACAGATTTCAGTCATTGGAATCAATTGGCCGTAAGGAGAAACAAACCAACATTAAAACATCTGCATCTGCTGCTACAAGGCCTGAATTTACGTGCAAATTATGCAAGGCCACTTGCCATGGACTTTATGCGTGTAAAAAGTTCCTAGAAATGACTACCTCTGAACGTTTGCAGTTTGTACAAAAAAATAAGTTTTGCATCAACTGCCTGAAACTGGGCCACAAATATAACACTTACACCTCTTGTAATAACCGAGGAGCTATGGCTCTAAAAGGCAGCGCTGCCACTTCACTCCAGCACGATAAAAATTCAACGAAAATTAAGAGCCACAATTCTAGCTCGTAAAGTACGTTTGAAATTCCTTTCCTTACAATTCCACACGATAATCATTCAACAGCGTTTCAGAGCTCTATTGGCTATGAGAAATGAAAGGCATGCATTTTTGTCATTAAAATCAAGCACAATAGTGTTGCAGAGACGTTATAGAGCGCTCATTTCAATGAGGGAGCAAAGAGCCAATTATCTTAAACTGAAGAAATCTGCGATAAACATTCAATGGCGATATCAGGCCCTTCTATTAATGCGATCCCAGCGTGCTAATTTCCTCAAATTAAAACACGCAACAAGGATCCTCCAAGCGAGATATCGAGCGCTACTTTCAATGCGAACGTGCAAACAAAATTATTTAAAATTGAAGGATGCCACAATAAAGATCCAGCGTCGATTTCGTGCTAGTCTACTTATAAAAAAAAGAAAGAGCTTATTACATTCGCCTGAAAAATGCTGCACTCCGCGTACAACAACAATACCGTGCAAATAAGTTGATGCAATTACAACGTTCACAATACCTTCGCCTAAAATCGGCGGCCATTGATATTCAAAGACGGTACAGAGCCAACGTAGCTATGAAAATCCAACGAACTAATTTTATATGCGTCAAACAAGCCACAATTGTGATACAAACAAGATTCCGGGCACAAAAACAAAAAATCTATGCAGTTTGTCTCCTCTCAGTATGTCGAGATGAAATCGAAAACAATTTTAATACAACGATTTATTCGAAGTTACTTCCTAATGAAACAGACACGACAGCAATATCTCTTCCAAAATCGTTCCATAATTCAAATCCAAAAATGGTGGCGAAGAACATCGCTTCAACGAAAACAACGTTTGAAACTGGAGAAGTTAATGAAAAATCCGGAAAAAAACCAGTTATCATGCCTGAACGGCCAAAAGAAAAAGACTGCTTGCAATCCGTTCCTTCGTTGGTGCGAATGTTATGGGTTCAAGTGGAGGTGCTGGATCCGGGGAATTTCACGTAGACAGACACCCTCGACGAAGTAATACGGCAGAGTCCTTGTTTCATGCATGTGCATTGGCCCTTTCGAGGGTGATTTGGTCGCGGCGGTGCCGGGGACTTGGGTGTTTCGCTCGTTTTCGATTGAAGATGAGTTCCTAATTACGTTGGACGGTGAAGTGATTTGTTCTGATTGATTTATTTTGCGTTGCATGCTTGAGTTTTTCATCCAAGCCATCGCCAATATCGTTCGGGATCTTACATTTTGCATTAGCAGTCGTGTGTGACGAAAAACAAAATATGCACATAGACATAACGTCATCTCAGTTACACTTACTCTGGCGTGCCATCGCTCCATCGCATGCTCCGTCGTTACATCTTGGTGTTGTTTTGTAATAATCCCTTTAAAGCGGTTTGAGTAGCGATCCCGCTATAGAAATTGCATTTGACAAAGTGGATGATAATTCCGGTGATTGTTTGGCAGAGGGAGTCTGAATTGAGTGCTTGAAGCTCGCGCACCGTTTTATAATAAGAAATAATTTTAAGACAAATCTGTTTTGTCTTGAATTATTATAATTATTTTTGCGTTTTTAAAGTGAAAACTAAATGAATTTCGTGGAGTCGAGTTTAAAAGGTCAAGGGGACGGCGGTCTTGAGGAATAACTGGCGAGAAAGAAAAGTTTTTACTTGTTGTGCGTGAAAAACGTGGGAGCAAAACGATAGATTTTTGGTGATAAAAAGTGATTTTTATATGTGGCAGTGGAGTACACGAATGATTGTTCATCAACCAATTGAGAAAGTGTTCTGCGAATATATTGAGTAAAAATTTTAACTCTTTGTTCTCTAAAGTTAACATATCGAGTTGGGAATGAAAATGTGAAACTGGAATAATTCGAGAAGTTTGATGTATCTCAATTTGCTCGAGCATAGTGTTGCGCGACTGCGTATAAGAAAATGAACAATATCGTCGCCGATCGAATTGAATCAAATGCAAGCGTGCGGTTGTAGTGCCGGAGCCAGTCGGTCGGTGGTGTAAAATTCCTCCCAGAGCGGCAGTTTCGTTTAGCTGAAATTTTCTAAATATTCATTATCAAGACATTCATGCGCATAGTCGTTCTGCCTGGATCCTCTTAACAGACTCGTCCTCCGTCCTGTGTGGTGCGCTCGAACGTCAGTATTGCAGTTTAGTTCTCGAGCCCTCCTTGGATTAAGAATCAAGTACTGGTAGATCCGGCGCTAATAATTGCTTTACGGTAGTTAATAAGTGTGGAAAATGATATTCACGCTTCCAGCCGACATTCGAATTGACTCCGAAAATGTAAATTCGTTCAGCCCTTTCCAAAAGTTAATGGGTGTGTGTAAGCGTAATTGTGTACAACATCGAATGGAAAATTAGCGTCGGACCAAAGTGGAAAAGTCATTAAACTGGATGCTACAGTTAAAAGGGCTGCATCTCATCGGATACCCGGCTGTCATCTACTGTCAGAGCGCAAGTGGGATTGCATGGAGGATGCTGGATTGCTACGCTGATCGCGTTGAATATAGATATGAAAAACGTTGAAGTTTTAGAAAATCGATCCAAATGTCAACTACGCCTGTAGCAAATTAACATTAAATTAAATAATTCAAATCGCGGGCCGTAAATCAGTAAACTTTTAATCACTTGTGAATGAAATCTAAATTTAAATGCGTTTTACGTAAATGTATATTCGTGGATCATTTTATTAGAGCGAGATTTTTTAAAGTAAATACAACATCCATCTAGCGGTGCGATTTAAAATCTATTGGTCTTAATATATCGTGTCAGTGAGAATAGCCTGACATGTATTTCAATGATTTCTACCTGATTGTCACTCTGTGTAACATAACAGCAATTTAAATTGGCAGATTTTCACGAAGTTGCAGGACCTGCCCACCTCGTCAACGAGCGCTCGTCGTCGGAAAAGGGTGGGTAAGTACCCCGTTTGTTTCATTCTTTACATTTTTGTTATACATTTTTATATTTGAATGTAATTTTTTATATCCTTCTTATAAATTTTTATACAGATTCTTTACATTTTTTTATATATTTTTATCTTTGAGTATAATTTTTTATATCCTTCTTACAATTTTTATACATATTTTTTTCACATTTTTATATTTGAGCTTAATTTTTTTTTCTCAATTAATTTATTTAGATATTCTCGTCGATTTAATTCCTTATATTTTTTTTACTTATTTAATTACAATTTATAGGTGGGTGGGGGAAAATTTTAGAGAGTATTAAAATTTTTCTTTTTTTAGTACGTACTTCAATTGTTTAGGTTTTCATTGAATTGTTGTTTTTCGGATTTTAGATGGTGTCAAATAAAATGATGAATTAAATTGAACCATAGGTCTTTCCCTTCCGTTTTGTCTAACCGGGTTTAGGACCCGGTACGGTGGCAGGCTTCCACCTCAAAACATGAGCCAGCCACCGGGTACAAACTAATTCCTTTTTCTGTTTCAGGTGACGTTTTGGGTTGAGTGGCCCAAGCAGAGTGCCTTTTTATGGCATAGATTTATGCAATCCGATTGTATAATTCTATGACATAAATTGGTCACCGGGGTACTCCCCTTCTGATGGGAAGGTTCATACAATTCAAGTTGTATGAGTTTTCCAGTCAGAAGAGGAATACCTGGCCACTTCAACAGGCTATCTATGGATTTATTCCGGTTGGGTGGGTATGAAGGGGCTCCACCACCACCCGGTTGCCCCTCTTTCATTTGTGGGCCATGAATTTATTTGGGTAACGACGGGGTCACCCCAACTTCGCCTTTCTTTTCAGGTTTCACTTGTTCTCGTAACAAGTTACATCTCCCTCGGTGAGGTTATCTACAATTCTTGCGACTTCGGTCGCCTTCTGAGCTCTTGACCTGAAATTAAATTCGTGAATGCGAAATTTTTTTGTAGTGAGTCCTCGTGCTGGGGAAACGAACCCGCCCCACGACACCGCAATGCTAGCCTGCCAGCGCATTCACGCGTCTCCAGACGAGGGCATTCTCGGCAGATACCTCCATCTTCTTCTGCCGGGGCAGCAGACCACCGCTGCAGTCCTTTACGGACGTATTGAAACTCCTCAATTCACTACACTCTCGACCATGTACCAGGTGTCAAAGGAAGCACAATACCTTGCTGCACTTAGAATCAGCTCCAGCAAAAAATGTCACCCAGAAGCCATCAGAGAAACGAAAAGGTGAATCCTAGTCAACCGACAAGCAACTAACTTCATCGGCCATAACTAGTTTAACAGCTTCTAAATCAATGTCCAACAAAGGCTATATTTTGCTAGAAACCGCAAGAATATTATTAGCTGCGAACAATGGAAGATCGGTTGAATGCAAGGCTTTGCTAGATTCTGGCTCCCAAGTGAATCTCGTCACTGAACGTGTAATCAGACGGCTTAAAATATCAACTGAAAAATCATTTTTAAGCATTGAAGGCATTGGCAAGGAAAAAAGGGATACCAACCGCCGAGTCAACGTCAACATGAAATCCTTGTGTGGTCAATTTGAAGGCAGGCTGGAAGCATTTGTATTGCCAACTTTAGTTTCAATGCAGCCAACACAAACTTTGGATATTACTGAGTGGGATATTCCGGATAATATCAACTTAGCGGATAATAAGTTCAATCAGCCTGAAAATATTGATGTTCTTGGTGCTGAGTTTTTCCATCAGATGATAGTGCCAGGACAATTATCCTTAGGAGATGGAATGCCGATTCTCCAAAATACAGTATTTGGGTGGGTATTGTCCGGGAAAATCAACGATCAAGCATTGAGCACTTCAACGTGTGCTGTACTCACCGCGGAAGAAGAAGCTAAAAATGCAATTCTAGAAAGAATCTGGAAGCTCGAGGAAGTAAATGAATCAATGCCAATGCTTACTACCGCAGAGAAGCATTGTGAAACTCATTTCATCCAACATACATCGAGAAACTCCACTGGACGATTCATTGTTAGACTCCCGTTTTTAGAAAATCCAAAAGCGTTAGGCAGTTCAAAATATACAGCTGAAAACAGATTTAAGGCTCTTGAAGCTCGGCTATCAACAAAGAAGGACATCAAAAAACTGTATGTGGAGTTTATGAGAGAATATGAGTCTCTAGGACACATGTCACGGATTGATCCCGAATCGATAATGGAAGCACACTACTTTATTCCACACCACTATGTTTTGAAACCCGAAAGCAGTAGCACAAAACTGAGGGTTGTATTTGATGCCTCGACGAAAACATCGTCTGGATATTCATTGAACGATATTCTCCATTGTGGTCCGTCAATTCAGGATGACTTGTTTACTATTCTTTGCCGGTTCAGACTACATAAATATGTATTCACAACGGACATACAAAAAATGTACAGGCAGATCTTGGTGCATCCAGAGGATCGAAGATATCAACTAATAGTTTGAAGAGAAGATTCAAGCCTTCCTTTACAGTATTTTAGTCTAAATACTGTAACATATGGAACACGGTCGGCTCCATATTTAGCCATTAAATGCTTAAAGAAATTGGCCTTCGAGAATACACAAAATTAAACGTTGGGAGCAAATGCACTGTGGACCAATTTTTACGTGGATGATGGTTTAGTTGGTGCTGACACTCTTTCCGCCGCTATTGAAACACGACATCAACTAACAGCAATATTAGAATCAGCCGGATTCAAGTTGCAAAAATGGTGTACAAATGACATTAACGTATTAGCAAATGTTCCAATGGAAGAAACAGAAATCAATTTGAATCTGGAAATAGAAGGCAAGGATTCTGTGAAAACACTTGGAATAATGTGGTCTCCCAAGACAGATCAATTCTCTATTCACGTGGCACTACAAGCAATTCATCGAGTAACAAAACGGACAATAAATTCAGAAATCGCTCAAGTTTTTGATCCTCTTGGAATATTGGCACCGGTAGTAGTTACGGCCAAAATACTTATTCAAAAGTTATGGCAGTTGGATAGTTCATGGGATCAAATTGTACCAGCTGAGATTCAGAAACGAGCTCCCTAATCTGACAAATGTTCGGATTCCTCGACATTGCTACTCGCAGCAAACTCCTAGGAAGTTACAGCTCCACGCTTTTGCAGATGCTTCAGAGAAAGCATATGGTGCAGCAGTTTACATTCGGTCAGTCACGAATGATGGAAAAATTGTCGTCAGACTACTTTGCGCCAAATCACGAGTAGCTCCAACCAAAAAACAAACAGTACCAAGACTTGAGTTATGTGCTGCAATGCTAAGCGTACGGTTAATTACTAAGGTAAAATCCGATTTAAATTATACAGACATTCAGACGTATTTCTGGACTGATTCAGAAATAGTGTTGGCGTGGATCAATTCAGCCTCATCATCATATTAAACATTTGTGGCTAACCGAGTGGCCGCAATTCAAGAGCAATCATTACCAGAACAGTGGAGGCATGTGAAATCAAGAGAGAATCCAGCTGACTTATTGTCTCGAGGAGTTTCCCCTAGGCTGTTTCAATCATGTACCATGTGGTTCTACGGACCAATCTTCTTGCATGGTAAGGAAACGTCGTGGCCGTCACTACAATTAAATGACCTAGAAGTTACAGGAGTTATGGAAAGGAAAAAAGGGCAACCCACAGTAACGGTGAGCCCAATAATTGACACAGGCAGCTTCATTTACTTAATTGGCCATGGTAATAAATTCAATAAATTACAACGCATAATAGCATACATGCTACGGTTTCATAAGAACTGTAGAAACCAACCAAATTCTCGGCCTAAAGAGATCTTGCTAGATCCAGATGAATTAGAAGAGGCATTCATTGTCATAATTAGACAAATTCAAAAATCAGGTTTTCAAGAGGAAATTAAAAATCTTTCAAAAAATGAGGAAGTGCCTAAGAAAAGTCCGATGAAAAGCATGACTCCTTACCTAGATAAAAACGGGATCATCAGGGTTGGAGGTCGTCTTGAATTATCATTATTAAAAGATGAACCCAAACATCCAATTGTATTGCCTTATAATGACCCAATAGTAAAGATGCTTTTGAAAAAGATTCACGAAGAAAACTTCCATTGCGGACCACAGACTTTGCTTAATATGGCTCGCGAAAGATTTTGGATTATCAAGGGAAAAATAATGGCAAGATCTGTAGTTCAAAAATGTGTTACCTGTTGTAGAGCCAAACCAAAACTTTTTAATCAAATTATGGGCAATCTTCCACATACGCGAGTGCAGCCAGCTCGACCCTTCTTAAACTCAGGAGTCGATTTTTTTGGGCCTGTATAGGTACATTACAAAATACGTGGGAAGAAAACTTCCATCAAAAAGCATATATCGTTGTATTTTGCTGCTTTGCAACAAAGGCTGTTCACCTGGAGCTAGCTACTGACTTGACTACAGAAACCTTTATCGGAGCCTTGAAAAGATTCGTTGGGCGGAGAGGTCATTGTGAAAATATTTACTGTGACAATGCCACTAATTTTGTTGGGGCAAAAAATCAGTTAGTTGAACTAGAGCGAAGCATATATTCCGGCGATGCACAAGAAGCGATTAAAAATGACTGCAGCTCCAAAGGCATCCAGTTTCATTTCATCCCAGCTCGATCTCCCCATTTTGGTGGGCTGTGGAAAGCTGCAGTCAAATCCGCTAAGCGTTTGTTAGTGAGAAGTACTTCGACGGCTTCCTTAACGTACGAGGAACTTGAAACTTTGATCATTGGAATTGAAGCAGTTTTAAATTCGAGACCTATAACGCCAATGTCATCTGATCCGAATGATCTTACTGCTCTCACTCCGGGACATTTTCTAATCGGAGAGCCTTTAGTTGCTCAATTTGAACGCAGAAATAACGATGGTGCTAGAGGCAATTCGGCGGAAAGATGGAAGCAAGTTTCCGCTTTGAAACAAGAATTTTGGACCAGATAGCCTAAGGAGTATTTAAACGAGCTACAATGCCGCCAGCGTTGGAAGGATCGAGCCACGTATGATGAGTTGGACACAATGGTTGTTCTACAAGAAGATAATGTACCACCTTTACAGTGGCCACTGGGACGAATCATTAAAATTCATCATGGTAGTGACGGGGCAGTGCGAGTCGTTGATGTGAAAACCACGAACGGTATCAGATCCAGGGCCATACACAGACTTGCACCGCTTCCTACAGACGATTTCTTCAAAATAGAAGAAAGGAATGAAGAAGGAAGAAATAATCTAGGTCCGAATGAGGATTCAGACAAAGACGCTAAGCGAAAGCGAGCAGCAAATACTCCTAACGAAACACAGCTGGGGAGCCAGCAGCCTTCAACCTCATACATCATATCTTCCAAGGACAATAACCAGCGGCGATCTACCTCACACAAGGGCGACAAACATCAGCAATCAACATCAAACTCAACACGTGATGAAGATTATCGGGAGCCTCCAAATAAAAAGGTGAAGGCAACCATGGGCTCATTACTAACAAGTCTATTTTTGGTCTGTCTAGCAACAACGGTTCATTCAGGACCCATGATTAAAAATGAACAATTCAATCAAAGGCTTGGACTACACTTCGAACGTATTGGCAGATTAGCCCATATCACTAACGAATGGAAAATTTTAGTGTATTACAATTTATCCACGTACCAGAAGGAGGTAGAAACTTTTGAACTGGGAGTAACGGCATTGAAAAATCTATGCGCCAAAACAGAGAACAATGACGGTTGCAATCATTTAGCAACACAATTTGAGCATTTGCAAACAGAATTAAATCTAGACAAAGGCTTATTCTCGTCTAGATGTAAACGGCGGGGAACCTTTAACATTATTGGCAATGTAGCGAATTCACTTTTTGGGGTACTGGACGCAGAGTACGAGAAGAATATGGCACTTACCATTGAGAACATCAAAACTAACGAGCAACATCTTCTAAAGTTATTAAAGAACCAAACATCCATTGTAGATTCTACAATTAACATTATGAAGTCTAATCAATTGAGTACAGAAAGAAAGTTTGCACAAATTGATGAAAAATTGAAGTACATTCTGACCCAAATCAGAAGAAACAGCTCTGATGATTACCATTTAAGAGTAGTACAGGCATCAACAATTATTTCATTTCAACTCTTAATCGCAAATTTGGAACTACAGCGAATTCAATCGGCTATCGTTGATGTGCTCACCGACACTCATAATGGTAAAATTAGCCCACTGCTTCTATCACCTCAACAGCTAGGAAGAGAACTCAATCTCATAAAAAATAATCTGCCAACGTCTACTCAATTACCAGTTGAAGAAACAGATATGGTACATCTGTATCAATTAATGAAAATAGAAGGAAGGTTCATGAAAAACTATCTTGCTGTTACCATTCGTGTACCACTGGTGGACCAAAACAAATTCGACCTCTTTAGCATAACACCAATATCTGTTAGGGTAGGAGACAATTTATCGAAGCTAACATCTAACAGATACTTTGCTGTGAATGCCCACCGAAACTCATATTTTACAATGTCGAAATATGAACTAGATGCATGTACTACCATCGCAAGAGAGTCATTAATTTGCGAAGAAAGGGGGTTTGTAAACCACCAAGGATCGTCTCTGGCTTCCTGCGAATTAAGTCTTTTGTTAAACGAAGAATCAAGCACGTGTGAAGCGGAGAACATTAGTACGGAGTATAGCTGGACTCAATTATACGACAAAAACAAATGGATCTATGGACTAACGTCACCTTCTCGATTACAAGCAGTGTGTGGAGAGTTTATCCATCAACTCCGTCTCCATGGATCAGGATTGCTATCACTACATCCAACCTGTGTCATAAAGCATGACCGATTTACCATTACTGGGGACGACATCACTTCAAGTGTAGTCAAATCTTCATACAACCAAACTAATATCCTCGTATCCCTTCCTTTTGATCCTGTTCAAATCCCTATCCCAGACAATAATGTGACTTACCTTCCTTATATTACAGAACTTGATGAATTGCAAGGGTCATTACCGAAGGAAGGTGACTTCAACCTCATTGAGGACAACACCAGTAACTACACTCATTACGCTATTCCGGGATTCGTTTCAATGGTTTTTATTTCTGGCTTCATCATCTTCATTGCCTGGACCAATCGAACGAAAATTATACGAATAAAACCAACTCCTATTCCGGCTCCCAGGACAACTATACGACCAGATTATTCAATAGAAGTTTCTTGAACGGTGTTCAAGGCGGGGAGGATGTTCAGTTCAATTATATTTCTATAATTTTTCAATTCAACTTACATACTTACATTTCAAAAATCTTCAAATTGCAATAAATACCAGTAATCTAAATTCATGTGACAATGCATTCTAAATTTATCCACTAATGTATCAAAATACATTTTTATTGTGATTCTCACGACAATTTCAGACAAATGACGAAACGTGATCTATCTCAAGTTCACTACCATACCTGGCCAGCGAAATTGTCGTGAGAAAGTTGTATGCACAAAACATAATTGTCAGCATAAATTTACTATAAGTAATTTGCATCAAAATAAACATATTCCAGTTGTTCAGTAACAACTCGCATTTTTACTTCGGTTAAACGAAAACTACAAACTAGCTCAAGTTCAAGTGCTTGGATGCTAGAAAAGATTTACACTACACATAGAATAATTAGACCAAGTTCAAGTGCTTGAGATCTAACAAACAACAACATCCATCCAAGTTCCAAGTGCTTGGATGAAATATATTGAAGTTGGTTTTGAGCTTCATTCTATTTGCGTAAGATCACCTAGCTCATGTGCTAGCGTGATATACAATCCAATTTAGAATCCATCGCCGTAGTTACAGGTTAAAGTGCCTGTTAACTTAATATTTTCGCGATATCGCCTAGTTAATGTGCTAGTGCGATATTTTCATATTGTATTGATTATTATTATCATACACTTCCCAAAAGCCGAATCCACGATGTGCTTAAGGAGATGCACGAAGGATCCTCGGGAGGGCACCTTGGTGTTAACAAGACCTTAGCGAAATTGCAGGAAAGGTTTGACTGGCTCCACGCTAGAGAAGACGTAGAGGACTGGTGCCGTAGATACACCATTTGCGCTTCCGTCAAAGGTCCAAAG
Source organism: Odontomyia ornata (assembly GCA_963969285.1). Lineage (NCBI taxonomy): Eukaryota > Metazoa > Arthropoda > Insecta > Diptera > Stratiomyidae > Odontomyia > Odontomyia ornata. The sequence continues at coordinate 282,829,360 of OZ017738.1, forward strand.
CGATGACTGAGGGGACAAATGCAAACCTACAACGTTGGTGTACCGTTTGAAAGGATTGCCGTTGACATCGCAGGACCCTTTCCTGAATCTGAATGGGGAAATCGATACACGCTGGTTGTGGCCGATTATTTCAGCAAGTGGCCCGAGGTCTACCTCATTCCCAATCAGGAAGCAACTACCGTAGCCGAACAGCTAGTGTTAAATTGGGTCAATAGGTACGGCGTTCCTTGCGAACTACATTCGGATCAAGGCCGAAACTTTGAGTCACTAGTTTTTGGTGAAATGTGCGAACTACTGGGAATACGGAAAACGAGGACAACACCACTGCATCCCCAATCCGATGGAATGGTAGAGCGTTTCAACGGCACGCTCAATAAACACCTGGTCAAGATGGTTGACGAGAACCAAAGGGACTGGGACCGACATATCCCACTATTTTTGATGGCGTTCAGAGCTGCTGAACATGCATCGACGGGCCAAGCCGCAGCCAAAGTCATTTTTGGAAAGACTTCGTCTGCCAGCTGATATAAAGTTCGGAACACCCCCTGAGAAACCCCAAACGATCTCGGAGTACGCAAGTGAGCTAAGACAACGGTTGAACGAGATACATCGCACAGTGCGAAAACACCTCGAATCAGCTAGTGAACGCATGAAGACCAGGTATGATCTAAAGGCAAATTCTACCGGCTTCCAGCAAGATGACTTGGTGTGGCTATATAACCCACAACGGCGAAAGGGTAGGTCTCGGAAGTTGCAGCATAATTGGGGGGGACCATACTGAGTTACAAAGCGAATCAACGACGTCGTATATCGCATAAAGGAACACCGTAAGCCGGAGCCAAAATGAAAATCGTGCACCTGGACCGTCTTGCCCCATATTACATCCCGGGAGAATTGACTACAACTGGCGACACATCTTTTCGGGGCGAAAAGAACTGAGGTGGGGGCAGTGTTACATGTACAAATAATCTTGCGAGCTACTGTCGCAATTGTTTTCACAACCATTAAGAACGTAATGATCAACAAGCGAATGTACTCGAAAACCCGCCAAGCATGATCAACATCTGAAAGTGAGTCATTGCCCCATTCATTAAGCTGCTCGAATATTCCACGTATTTCGGCAATGTACGAGATATGGATTGAATGACTAGAGACCCTATATAAAGGCGAGCTGAATGAATGGGGGGATTATTATAACCGCGATAGTAAAAACTGCGACAGTGTGGAGTGCGAATAAAAAGTGATATTGATTGTGAAGTGAAGACAGTTGTAGGAGGAATTAATTGACAAGTGAAAGTTAGATTTTAATTAACTTTTGTGAAATAGTTGAATTTATGATTGTGCATTTTTAGTAAATAAACTCTTTAAACTTACTTTTAAAAGACAGTGCGTTTTCACTTTCCCGGAACATTAAAATTATTGGCCGCGAACCATAACACGCGACAATATATATATATATATATATATATATATATATATATATATATATATATATATATATATATATATATTTATATATGTATATATATATATATATATATATATATATATATATATACATATATATATATATATATATATATATATACATATATATACATATATATATATATATACATATATATTCCTATATATATACATATATATATTCATATATATATATATATATATATATATATATATATATATGTATATATATGTATATATACATATCGAAACATATATATATATATATATATATATATATATATATATATATATATATATATATATATATATATATATAAAAAAAATATATATATATATATATAAATATATATATATATATATATATATATATATATATATATATCTATATATATATATATATATATCTATATATATATATATATATATATATATATATATATATATATATATATATATATATATATGTACATATAGATACATATATATATATTGTCGCGTGTTATGGTTCGCGGCCAATAATTTTAATGTTCCGGGAAAGTGAAAACGCAATGTCTTTTAATTTAAGTTAAAAGAGTTTATTTAATTACAAAAATGCACAATAATCAATTTAACACTTTCACGAATTTTAATTTTCACTATTGAAAGTCTAACACTTGTCCATAAATTTCTTATCGCAATTGTCTTCTAAATCACTTCACTATTACGAAAATCACTTTTCTATTACTCGAACAATATCGCTTCCCACACACTATCGCAGTTCTTATCGCGGTCGAATGAATGAATGAATCGCCCCATTCATTCAGCTCGCCTTTATATAGGGTCTCTAATCATTCAACTCAGTTCTCGTACATTGATGAATTAGCGGGAACATTCCAGCAGCGTAATGAATGGAGCAGTGACTCACTTTCAGATGTTGATCATGCTTGTTGGGTTCTCGTGGTTTCGAGTAAATTCGTTTTGTTGATGTTCTTAATTGTTGTGAAAACAATTGCGACAGTAGCTCGCAGAATTATTTGTACATGTAACACTGCCCCCACCTCAGTTCTTTTCGCCCCGAAAAGATGTGTCGCCATTTGTCGTTAATTCTCCCTTGGTGTAATATGGGGCAAGACGGTTCAGATGCACGATTTTCATTTTGGCTCTCGGCTTACGATGTTCCTGTATTCGGTATACGACGTCGTTGATTCGCTTTGTGACCCGGTATGGTCCCTCCCAATTATGTTGCAACTTTGGAGACCTACCCTTTCGTCGTTGCGGGTTATAAAGCCACACCAAGTCATCTTGCTGGAAGCCGGTAGAATTTGCCTTGAGATCATACCTGGTCTTCATGCGGTCAGTAGCCGATTCGAGGTGATTTCGCACTGTCCGATGTATCTGGTTTAACCGTTGTCTTAGCTCACTTGCGTACTCCGAGATCGTTTGGGGTTTCTCAGGGGGTGTTCCGAACTTTATATCAGCTGGCAGACGAATAGTCTTTCCAAAAATGACTTTGGCTGGGGCTTGGCCCGTCGATGCATGTTCAGCAGCTCTGTACGCCATCAAAAATAGTGGGATATGTCGGTCCCAGTCCCTTTGGTTCTCACCAACCATCTTGGCCAGATGTTTACTTAGCGTGCCGTTGAAATGTTCAACCATTCCATCGGATTGGGGATGCAGTGGTGTTGTCCTCGTTTTCCGTATTCCCAGTAGTTCACACATTTCGCCAAAAACTAGTGACTCAAAGTTTCGGCCTTGATCCGAATGTAATTCGCAAGGTACGCCGTACCTACTGACCCAATTTAGCACTAGCTGTTCGGCTACGGTAGTTGCTTCCTGGTTGGGAATGGGGTAGACCTCTGGCCACTTGCTGAAATAATCAGCTACAACCAGCGTGTATCGATTTCCCCATTCAGATTCAGGAAAGGGTCCGTCGATGTCAACAGCAATCCTTTCAAACGGTACCCCCACGTTATAGGTTTGCATTTGTCCTCTCAGTCGTCGCTTTGGGCCTTTGACGGAAGCGCAGATTGTGCATCTGCGACACCAGTCCTCTACGTCTTCTCGAGCGTGGAGCCAGTAAAACCTTTCCCGCAATTTCGCTAAGGTCTTGTTAACACCAAGGTGGCCTCCCGAGGATCCTTCATGCATTTCTTTACCACATCGTGGATTCGGCTTTTGGGAAGTATAGTTTGCATTCTATAGGAGCTGCCATCCGCCGTTTCCCATTTCCGCTTGAGTACGCCACCCTCCACCTAAAGGGAGTTCCATTGTGCCCAATAGCTTTTCAGGGTTGCGCCATGCATTGAAACGTCCTTCCACTCAGGCCGCCCAGTTGTCTCCTTCCATACGAGCAATGGTCCGATGTCTTCATCGGCTAGCTGGGCATTTCGAATCTCCTCCGACGACCAACCTTCATCAAATTCGGCCGTTATCACTTCCAGATCAACGCTCGGCTCCTTTTCTTCAATCCGTCGGCAATGCTTGCAGTTAGCTGGACATGGATGACGAGATATGGTGTCAGCATTGCCATGAACTCTGCCCTTGTGAAGTAGTTGGAGCCTCACTAGGTCTGGTCGGATCGTCGGTCGGGGTGCACCAGTGTCGTTTGTTATGGTGCAATGTTCTTTATCAACTTGACCAGGAAGGCATGAGTCTGCTTCTCCACGATGTAGCCTTGACACGGTGATGGGGATGATGGGGGTGCTGGGGATGTCGATCCTCCTAGCCGACGTTTGCCCCACAAAGTTGGCCCTTGCAGTTTGATGGGCCTCCATTCTAGGCTCCTGACACGGTCTGGATCTCCACCATCCTGGACAATAGCTCCGTTTTCGTCGCTTCTTGCAGTCTCCTTGTAGGTGCCCCTTCTCAACGCAATCCCAGCATCTAGGCGCTCCATTTGCCTGCGGCTCTCGATCATTTTCCACGCGCTCACACCGGCACTCGTCTGCCACTACCTCGCGCACCGGCGCAGTGGTACGAGTCACATTTTGTGTTCCCTCGAAGTTAAGACTATAAACCAATGCGTCCTTAACCGTTTGCTTTTGAGCTAACCGCACGGCTTGTTGCAATTCCTTGTCCTTTAAGGCGCTGATGAATGCTTCTGTTGCTATGTCATCTCGATGTTCCGGGTCGTACGCTGGGTAAGCCACAAGTGCCAGTCGCTCAATGTCTTGTGCTAGCTGCTGTAAGGTTTCGCCAGACTTCTGCATCCGATGCCGTAGCTGTGCCCGGTAAATCTGCTATAGATGATCGTCTCCATAACGCATGTCCAGCGCATTCATTATAGCAGCCGGGTTTGAATGCAGCTCAACGGGGATAGTCTGCAAAAGCTCGGCAGCTGGGCCTCTCAGAGCAAGAATCAATGCAGTTGCTCGTTCCTGCTCATTCCAGTGATTTATGCGAGCGGCTGCTTCAAACTGGATTTTGTAAATACTACAGACCGTTTGCCCGTCGAATATTGGTGCTTTCACATTTCTGGATGAGCTTTGCGCTGCGGTTATAAGCGGGGCTGGTGAGGTGGTTACTACTGCCTTCGCTGCTTCCCAGTCCTTTTTCATTTTTTCCATCTCATGGTTCATTCTTTCCTCAACCTGGCTAATCTCATGGTTAATTCTCTCCTCGACTTGATAAACCTTTTCTTCGACGCATTTAATTTGCTGGTTCTGACTACCGACCTCCGCTTTTATTTCGGTTGACTGTTTTTGCGAACCCCCTTGATTTCGATTGCTTGTTGGTCCATTTTTGCTGATTGCTCATTTAGCTTCGCAGTTAAATTAGAAGACTGTTGTCGCTGCTCTTGCTGCATCAGCATTAACATTTGCAATATCGCATTTTCTGGCTCCTTTGATTAGGGTGTTTCTACTTCTCCACATTCTGCGCCTTGTTCCGCATCTGAGGGCTCACCCGAATCCAGATTCACGCCTTCCGACTCGATCGCGTCACGCAAGCGTGCAATCAGTATGGCCTTTGTACCTTGTGTGGCCAGATTTCGCTGTTCCAACTCCTCTTTGAGCTCCGATATGCTCAATTGATTAATTTTTAGATGTAAATTTCCTGGCATTTTTATTGTTTCGGCTATTTTTCCACGTTAATTTTCACAATTGTGCACTTTAAAATTGTTTAAACGTTTTCACTTCCAAAATTTTCTTTCTTACTCCTTGACACCATTGTCGCGTGTTTTTGGTTCGCGGCCAATAATTTTAATGTTCCGGGAAAGTGAAAACGCAATGTCTTTTAATTTAAGTTAAAAGAATTTATTTAATTACAAAAATGCACAATAATCAATTTAACACTTTCACGAATTTTAATTTTCACTATTAAAAGTCTAACACTTGTCCATAAATTTCTTATCGCAATTGTCTTCTAAATCACTTCACTATTACGAAAATCACTTTTCTATTACTCGAACAATATCGCTTTCCACACACTATCGCAGTTCTTATCGCGGTCGAATGAATGAATGAATCGCCCCATTCATTCAGCTCGCCTTTATATAGGGTCTCTAATCATTCAACTCAGTTCTCGTACATTGATGAATTAGCGGGAACATTCCAGCAGCGTAATGAATGGAGCAGTGACTCACTTTCAGATGTTGATCATGCTTGTTGGGTTCTCGTGGTTTCGAGTAAATTCGTTTTGTTGATGTTCTTAATTGTTGTGAAAACAATTGCGACAGTAGCTCGCAGAATTATTTGTACATGTAACAATATATATATATATATATATATATATATATATATATATATATATATATATATATATATATATATATATATATATATATATATATATATATATGTATATTTATTTATATATCTATATATATATATATATATATATATATATATATGTATATTTATTTATATATCTATATATATATATATATATATATATATATATATATATTTATATTTATTTATATATCTATATATATATATATATATATATATATATATATATGTATGTATATTTATATATATATATATATATATATATATATATATATATAAATATATATATATATATATATATATATCTATATATATATATCTATATATATATATATATATATATATATATATATATATATATATATATATATCTATATATATATATATATATATATAGATATATATATATATATATATAAATATACATATATACATATATATATATATATATATATATATATATATATATATATATATAAATATATATATATATATATATATATATATATAGATATATATATATATATATATATCTATATATATATATATATATATATATATATATATATATATCTATATATATATATATATATATATATATATATATATATATATATATATATTTATATATATATATATATATATATGTATATATGTATATTTATATATCTATATATATATATATATATAGATATATATATATCTATATATATATATATATATATATATATATATAAATAATATATAAATAATATCTGAAATTCATGAACATAAAAAAGTTAAAATAATATAGACATAAAAAAATTGTATGTATTGTCACTGTTTAAATCAAAGATTCCGAGAAACAAGAATGATCAGAAGTATATTAAAACAAACGTTGAAGTCGAATGTCTATTTAATTAACTTAAAAGCTATTTATACAAATTTACAATTTTACATTTTTGATGACTCGATATAAAACAAATTGATTTGTTGATAGGTAGCTCATGAACATAGCTATCCCATAATGCTAAGTATTGGAAAGCATATTTCATAGTCCAAGCTATTCTTTAATGCTTTAGAGTTCATTTACATTTGGAAGAATTTATTTTTTGTGTGGTATGCGATTTAATTAATGACAATTTTGCGTTATTGCAGAAAATTTTAAAATGAACTTTAGCAATGGAAATTTTATTAAAGGAAATGAAGTATGCGAGTAAGCAAATTTAGTTTAAAGTAAGTTCACTGACATGAACATTATATTGGTGAAATAACATGGATGTTTTAATGTTTCAATGGCATGAACATTGCCGCCTCCCCTAAAGTGATCTAATTCTAAATCTGATGTTCGTCGAACCAGTTGCTTCGTGATGGCGTGGTTTCCACCTGGATCGTTCTGCGCAATCGCTTTCGCATGTAGTAGGCAACCAGAGCAATGCCTAGTAGAAGAATTGTAGTTGAAATTGTGACGCCTGCAGTCGTCCCATGGTGTTGGATCACCTGCCAATAGGAATTTTCGATGGATGCGAGGACGTCTTGTTGTTCGTTTACTAGTGCTGAGAATTCATTTGTCGTTGGGACTATAGTTGAAATGTTGAGGTGAAATGTAATTTTTGGAGTTTCTGTTATATTTCGAGCGGGAATAAATGGTGTGACGTAAACTGGGAATTCGACATCGTGGTAAAGTTTTGGAGTGAGGATGTATTCTGCTGTTGAGATGGTGCATTCTGGTGTCACTCGTAGTATTCCGGTTCCGTTTAGTATAATGTTTGTTCTCGTACCGTGGCATACACTTTGTGCTGGTGTGGGATTGGGTGTAGCAAAGATCCATGAATTAGGGCTTGTTAATTTTTCCAAACGGGTTTCAACAGCTTGAAGGTCTTAGTTGGACATCGGTTCCCTGTGTAAGAATTGTAGATTTCACGGATCATACAATTTGGTCGTATCTTGATGTCGATGAGCGGGGCTGCTGAAAGCAAGTAGTGGTTAGCATTGATTTTCATTGCGTTGAATACGTCGTTTTCTGTAATGTCGAAATAAAGTTCGTCATCGTAGTTGATTCCAAGCATAGTAGATTTAATGTCGAAAACGGTAAAGATGTCTGCATGTTCTTGGATAGGAATTGCTGGAGCCTTGACAAGGTCGTATTTACGGTTGTCAATTATTGGAAGTTGACCAGTGAGTTGGAGATAATCTTCTTCATAAGTGGTTGTGACTTTTGTTGATGCGGTGTGCACTATTTCTAAATGTGTTGTTATAAGTGGTTGCAGGTTGTAGATAGCTGATTCTAGGTCTGATAGTTTTACGCATTCCCATATTCCGGACTTCGTGTAAATTGTTCTCAGAATGCTGTCGTACTTGTGGAATACGTCGGAAATATAGTTTCCGGCGTGTTGATAGAGCGCTAAAAAACGGATGTTGAGCTGATTGTGGTCAATCTTAGTGAACCATTCCTTCGATCTATTAATTTCATTCAATCCTTGTTGTAGTTGTTCTGAAAATCGTGACAGCTTCTTGTTGATTCTAGAGGCGGTCGAATTCAATGTGGCTGTTGCTCTAAGCACAACTTTCCCTTGTTTTAGAACCAGCTGTTTTAATTTTTCTTGGTTCTCGTTTAGGTTGTTAATGTCCATAATGACTTCGTCATTCACATCAAATAATGAAGTCAGCATTTGTCCAAGTAGCCCTCGGGTTTTCCGAGTGTGTAGGAAACGAAGTGTGTTTATGCGGTCTATGGATTCTCGACATAACTCAGAAAGATGCTGATACAGATCCCAACAGTGAATTTGGTCATTTACTTCTTGAGCGGACTTACACATTGTTTGCACGCTTTCGTTGACTTTCCCAATGTTTTGCTCGTCGAGTTTGAGGTCAGTCAGTGGCACTTTGAAATGTAGCTGTAGTGCCCCTTGTAGAAGGTTAGCTATTCCAACATGTTCGATGTATAGTCCTCCCTTTAAAGATGAGATAGTGACGGCAGATGAGCTTGGTGATACGCAGCTTCCTAGTGCGAGCAGGGTGGAAAGTACAACAGTGGCCAGACTGACCGACTTTGATCTTGCTTTTTTATGTATGGGTTCACTTTGGTTCTTGTATGCTGAGCCTCTTTTGCATGATGAAGAAGGTGCCTTTTCTGTAGGTGCATTGGGTGATGAGACATCCACTGCCGGTTGAGATGATAAGATTGTAGTAGTGGCTATGTATCGTTGAAAGGAAGACTGCAGATTTTGGTTATCGCTCGTTTGGTCAATTTTCCATTCAGCTTCAGAGTTACAACTCTCACTAAACCATCCACTCCAGGATGAGTAGCGACTACCTTTGCAAGTGGCCACTGCATCGATGGTATGTTGGCAGTTTTTACCAGCACGATATCACCTTCCTTGATATTGGGCCGCGGAGTAAGCCACTTTGGTCTTTGCTGGAGAATATTCAAGTAATCGCGTGACCATCTGTACCAAAACGAGTGCTCCATATATTGTACCAGCTTCCATCTTTTGAGTAGAGTAGCGTCACATTCACATGGATCGCTTTTAATTGCAAACAAGTTGCTTCCCGTAAGGAAGTGACCTGGTGTTAAAGCGCTCACATCCGATGGGTCTGAACTTATGTTCAGACCCATCGGATGTGAGCTTCTATCTGAGCCAGAAGGGTGCTGAATTCTTCAACCGTCAAAATCTGCTGGCCAATTGTCTTGTACAGGTGTCGCTTCATTGATTTGACGCCGGCTTCCCAGAGCCCACCAAAGTGCGGACTACCGGGAGGGATGAACTTCCACTCAATGTTTTCTTGGGCTAGCTCAATGCCAGCTTGGCGTGTTACCTTTTCGTATTCTTCTTTGAGCTGCTTCTCTGCACCCCGAAAATTGGTACCACAATCGCTGAATAGTGTGCAACATTCACCTCTCCTGGCGATGAAGCGGCGAATCGCTGCCAGGCACGTAGGGGTCGACAGATCCGATGCCAGCTCCAAGTGGAAAGCTTTGGTAGCCATGCAGACAAATATAGCCACATACGCTTTAGTTGTCTTTGAACCTCGCCCTGCATTACAGCGTATGTTGATCGGACCTGCATAATCCACACCTGTCTCTAGGAATGGTTTTTCAAAACGGACTCGAGCTGGTGGTAATAGTCCCATGAGTTGTTCATTCGGTTTAGCTGTCATCTTTAAGCACGTTATGCAGTTTTTTAGAATGCTTCCTGTTATCGTGTGTTCAGAGATGCGTAATGCGTAATGTACTTAACGTTAGTAAGACCCCTCCATGAAGTGATTGTAGATGTGCTTCTTTAATGAGACGCTGAGCTAATGCTCCCTTTGGAATAATGACTGGATGCTTCCTTTCTTCGCCGATGAGTGCGTGATAGGTTCGGCCGCCTACTCGTAGGACACCGTCTGTATCAAGCCACGGAGCTAGATATCTTAATTTGCTACTGTCTGGTACTGTATTTGATCGCTGAAGATGTTGGATTTCTTCGTGGAATACATGGGTCTGTGCTAGTCGAATGCAGAGTGTTTCTGCATCTTTAAGTTCTCCACTGGTGAGGTCCCCTGTTCGTTTGAGCGATGTGTTTCGCGTGTTGTGGCTAAAGCGTTGACACAATGCAACTATCCTTTTCAGTTTTCTGATGCATGAGAAGCGGCTTAGGATTTCGGGATCCAAGATAGATTTATCGATCGCTAGTGTAACCTGATGGATGGATCCGTTTTCCGCATCGTCTGTGGTGGGACAACAAGATCCTATATTAAACGTCTTAAGCCAGCTTGGACCATTCCACCATTGATTTAAGTTCAGGAGATCTTTCGGGAAGACACTTCGAGACGCAAAATCGGCTGGATTATCCTTAGTTGCAACGTGGTGCCATTGTTGTGAACTAATCTTTCGTTGAATACTACCTACTCGATTAGCAACAAATACCTTCCACTTAGATTCAGGGCTGCGAATCCAATCTAGAACGATGGAAGAGTCTGTCCAGTAGAATTTCGGAACATGCTTCCACTTATGTGCTTGTACCACTTGATCCACCAGATCTACTAGTAGCTGGGCTCCACATAACTCTAGGCGGGGTATGGAGCGTGTTTTCACGGGTGCTACTTTTGCCTTTGATGTTACCAGGCTGATACTCGAAGTACTTGCCGATTTTACCTTGATGTAGATGACGGCGGCGTAGGCCATAGAAGAGGCATCGCAAAATCCATGTAATTCAATGTGATTTTGATTGGAGCAGCCAATCCATCGTGGAATTTTTAGTTTGTTCAAAACTGGTAGTTGTTTATGAACAGTGAGCCAGTCTTCTACATCCTCTTCTCGCAGAGTATCATCCCAGTCACACTTCATTAGCCATAGTTTTTGTACAGTGATTTTCCCACTGACCATACATGGCTGGATCCACCCTAGTGGATCAAATAGCTTGAATACTTCGGACAGAATATTTCGCTTGGTATTTTCCTTGGGAATGTTGCGATTAATAGTGAAAGTAAAATGGTCTGCGCCCGGATGCCATTGCAGTCCCAGCGCTTTAACGGCTCCTTTAAGGTAGATGTCAAATGACATTTGTGTCTCTCTGTCCTCTGGTGGAATGTGTTTCAGCAGATCGGGATGGTTGGATGTCCATTTTCGTTAGTGAAATCCTCCACGTTGCATGACGTTCCGCAAATCAGCTTGCAGTTTAACTAATGTCTCCAGCTTATCCGCGCCTGTTAACACATCGTCAACATAGAAATCTCTGAGAATCACGGCAGCTGCTTCAAGGTATCCTGCCAGCTCATCTGATGCTAATTGTTGAAGTGTTCTAATGGCTAAGAATGGTGCACTTGACGTTCCGTATGTAACGGTTTTGAGATGATAATGTTGGATAAGTTCCTCTGGGTTAAAACGCCAGAGTATCCGTTGGCAATCCATATCTTCCTCATTGATCCAAATTTGACGGTACATTTTCTCAATGTCCGCCGCGAATACGTATCGATGCTGCCTCCAGCGCATAAGCACATGTATAATGTGTTGCTGAATGGTTGGCCCAGTTAGCAAAATATCATTCAAAGCCTTTCCACCCTTTCCTTTTTGAGATGCGTTGAAAACAACTCGAAGCTTGGTAGTCGAACTACTGTTTTTCACGACTGCGTGGTGTGGCAAATAATAGCTTGGTTTTGTATCAACATCTTTTGACGGTACTAGCTGCATGTGACCTAGCCTGAGGTATTCCTCCATAAACTCTTTATACTGAGCGTATAGGTCAGGATTTCGGATGAGCGCCTGTTCCAGTCTGCGAAACTGTATTTGAGCAATCTTAGTGGTTTCACAGGACGGCAGTTCTTCTTTGGCTTTAAACGGAAGACACGATGTATCGACCAGAATCCGTACGTTGATAATGCTCGGTATAATGTTTTTCTGCTAGTATTTCGTCTGATGTCAAGGATTTTTCTTCCGTAATATCTTCAATTTCCCAAAACTGTTTTAGTTGGTTGTCAAATTCTTCAAAAGAAATCAGAGCATTGATTGGTTGTGTTTTGGATGGAGCCGCAGTAGGTCCGAAAAGAACCCAACGAAACTTTGTATTCTGAGCGCACGGATTCCCAGTACGAAACCCTGGTAGTAGAATGCGACCATACACATCCGCGCCGATCAGTATGTCGATTTCAGCCGGTATATTAAATGATGCATCCGCCAAGTCTGATTGTTTTATCCCATCTGGAAGTGTGTAAGCTACTTGAAGCGCAGGTATTAAGGCTGTAATTTTTTCTAATACTAGGGGCTTGAATTTGATGCTCTCTGATATTCCATTTTCGTTTTCTACCAAAGCAGTGATTGAAGCTAGACCGTTAGCTGCGAGTTTCTGATTTCCTCCAACCCCAAGAATTGATGCGTTCACCTTCTTTGGCTGGATACCAAGATGTTTAACTGCTGAAGTGGTAATAAATGATCGTTTTGCGCCCGTATCAAGCAAAGCACGTAGCGTTGCTATTTCACCTGTACGTCTTTGAACCCGAATAAATGCTGTTGACAGCAACACGTTCGTCTGCTTATGAGCGTGGTTTGCTTGTGCACACTGTGCCTTCACTTCGACCGTTGTGTTTACTACTTTCTTAGCCTCATCAGTGTGTAACAACGAATGATGGCGCTTTCCACAACTTTTACACTTATGTTTCGATGTGCATCCAGTTACTTTGTGCTTGTCACTTAGGCAGTTGTAGCAAAGCTGTTTTGACGAAACGAAATTGCGCCTTGCTGGAAGTTCAAGTTGCTTGAAAGAGTCACAACTTAGAAGACAATGGCTTGCCTTGCATTTTGGACAACTCTGCTTGACCTCAACATGGGATGTGTGCACGCTAACTGTCCTTTTGTTCCATGTTTTTGAACTCCCAGATAATGCTTCAAGCATCATTAACCGTTTTTGTATGAACTCCAAAAACCTTGAAAGTGTTGGCATAGCCGAATTCCACTAATCTCTTTTTGCCAATCCTTGCGAGTTTCTTCATCCAATTTTTGGTTAAGAATTAAGATTGTCACAATATCAAAAGATTCGCCTTCAACTGACTGTAGACATGCCTCCAGTTGATGGGTCACGTCCAGGACTCGTTTAAAACCGTTGATGTCGTTGTTACCACATCTCTGGATATCACAGAATCTTTGCAATACTTCTTGCGCTATGGCTTGATGATTGTCATAGCGTTCAGACAATAGCTTCCAAGCGATACCGTAATTGGCTTCGGTGATGCTTAAATGGCTGATTAGCTTTTCTGCGTCGTCTTTCACCGCATTCCGGAGATACTGTAATTTTTGCACTGAATTCAACTGTGAATTATCGTGCACCATAGTTTTATACAGATCTCGGAATCCAAACCATGACGCGTATTGCCCGTTGAAAGTAGGGATACGGATCCTTTCTAGCTTTACAGGTTCGACTGTGGTAGATTCCATGGATCCCCTGTATTCGTACATCTTTGAACGAAACAGCATCACATACTCCAGTACTAAGGCCTCTAACGACTCATACTCCTCGTTATACACCTTGAGTTGCTCTGGAGTTTTTTCCAAAGCTTGATGTGCAGCTGCATGCATTTCCTCACAGCTTCTCCACTGTTGCTGTAGCTTCTCCAAGCGTGTCTCAAAATAAGCTACTCCATACCGCTTTTCGCTGTCTTTTTTAAAGTTGGAGATGATACGCTTCGCCGCTGCAATATTTAAACTTTGGATTTTGTCCGCTTGATTTGCCATCTTCTAGCTATTCGTGAGAAGCCTGAATTGAACTCGAAAAGAATATGTATGAGAATATTATAAAATATATAT
>OZ017738.1:282848798-282853798 GCA_963969285.1 Odontomyia ornata
GTTGATCATGCTTGTTGGATTCTCGTGGGTTCGAGTAAATTCATTCGTTGACGTTCTTAATGATGATGAAAACAATTGCGACAGTAGCTCGCAGAATTATTTGTACATGTAATTATTTGTACATGTAACACTGCCCCCACCTCAGTTCTTTTCGCCCCGAAAAGATGTGTCGCTATTTGTAGTCAATTCTCCCTGGGTGTAATATGGGGCAAGACGGTCCAGATGCACGATTTTCATTTTAGCTCTCGGCTTACGATGTTCCTGTATTCGGTATACGACGTCGTTGATTCGCTTTGTAACTCGGTATGGTCCCTCGCAATTATGTTGCAACTTTGGAGACCTACCCTTTCGCCGTTGCGGGTTATAAAGCCACACCAAGTCATCTTGCTGGAAGCCAGTAGAATTAGCCTTTAGATCATACCTGGTCTTCATGCGGTCAGTAGCCGATTCGAGGTGTTTTCGCACTGTCCGATGTATCTGGTTCAACCGTTGTCTTAGATCACTTGCGTACTACGAGACCGTTTGGGGTTTCTCAGGGGTTGTTCCGAACTTTATATCGGCTGGCAAACGAATAGTCTTTCCAAAAATGACTTTGGCTGGGGCTTGGCCCGTCGATGCATGTTCAGCGGCTCTATACGCCATTAAAAATAGTGGGATATGTCGGTCCCAGTCCCTTTTGTTCTCGTCAACCATTTTGGCCAGATGTTTATTGAGCGTGCCGTTGAAACGTTCGACCATTCCATCGGATTGGGGATGCAGTGGTGTTGTCCTCGTTTTCCGTATTCCCAGCTGCTCGCACATTTCGCTAAAAACTAGTGACTCAAAGTTTCGGCCTTGATCCGAATGTAGTTCACAAGGCACGCCGTACCTGCTGACCCAATTTAACACTAGCTGTTCGGCTACAGTAGTTGCTTCCTGGTTGGGAATGGGGTAGACCTCGGGCCACTTGCTGAAATAATCAGCTACAACCAGCGTGTATCGATTTCCCCATTCAGATTCAGGAAAGGGTCCAGCGATGTCAACAGCAATCCTTTCGAATGGCACGCCTACGTTATAGGTTTGCATTTGTCCTCTCAGTCGTCGCTTTGGGCCTTTGACGGAAGCGCAAATTGTGCATCTGCGGCACCAGTCCTCTACGTTTTCTCGAGCGTGGAGCCAGTAGAATCTTTCCCGCAATTTCGCTAAGGTTTTGTTAACACCAAGATGGCCTCCCGAGGATCCTTCATGCATTACCTTAACCACATCGTGGATTCGGCTTTTGGGTAGTATAGTTTGCATCCTATAGGAGCTGCTATCCGCCGTTTCCCATTTCCGCTTGAGTACACCACCCTCCACCTGAAGGGAGTTCCATTGTGCCCAATAGCTTTTCAGGGTTGCGCCATGCGTTGAAACGTCCTTCCACTCAGGTCGCCCAGTCGTCTCCTTCCATACGAGCAATGGTCCGATGTCTTCATCGGCTAGCTGGGCATTTCGAATCTCCTCCGATGACCAACCTGCATCAAATTCAGCCGTTATCAGTCGCAGATCAACGGGCGGTTCCTTTTCCTCAATCCGTCGGCAATGCTTGCAGTTAGCTGGACATGGGCGACGAGATAGGGCGTCAGCATTTCCATGAACTCCGCCCTTTCGATGAACAATTTCGTAGTCGTATGACTGCAATCTTTCGATCCATCTCGCAACTTGTCCCTCGGGATTTTTGAAGTTAAGTAGCCATCTCAGCGATGCATGGTCCGTTCGAAGAACAAATTTCTGGCCATATAGGTATTTGTGGAACTGCTTGGTGGCCTCTATTATAGCCAATAGCTCCTTCCTGGTCACACAGTAGTTCCTCTCACTTTTTGAAAGAACTCGACTGTAATACGAGAGGACTCTTTCTTCGCCATTGATCTGCTGGGAGAGTACAGCTTCAATACCGCCATTGCTTGCATCGGTGTCAACTACAAACATTTTTCCGGGTTTCGGATACGCCAGCACGGGTGATTCACACAGCTTTTCCTTCAGGGTCTCGAAGGCTGTCTGGCATTGTTCATTCCAGACATACGGACGATTTTTCTCGGTTAACTGATGGAGACACTTAGCTATTTTGGCAAAGTCTTTGACGAATCTCCGATAGTAGGTTGCCAGACCCAGAAAACTTCGTAGTTGGCGCTTGTTGTTTGGTGTTGGCCAGCTTTTCACGGCTTCAATTTTCTCAGGGTCTGTTTTGACCCCTTCTGCTGATACGACGTGTCCCAGGTATTTTACTTCAGCTGCGAAAATAGTACACTTGTCGGGACTAAGTTTCAAATTTGCCAGTCGCAATCGGGAGAAAACCTCTTCTAAGTTCCGCACATGCTCTTCGAACGTTCTACCGATGACGATGCAGTCATCTAGGTACACCAAGCAGGTTTTCCAGGTTAGACCACGAAGCACGTATTCCATCAAGCGTTCGAAAGTGGCTGGAGCATTGCAAAGCCCAAACGGCATCACCACAAATTGCCACAATCCGGTCCCAACTGAAAATGCGGTCTTCTCTCGGTCCTTCTTGTCAATTTCTACCTGCCAGTAGCCACTCTTGAGATCGAGTGTAGAAAACCATTTTGCGTCGGCTAAAGTGTCCATGATGTCATCGATGCGTGGGAGCGGGTAACTATCTTTCTTAGTGACGTCGTTAAGCTGCCTATAGTCGACACAAAAATGGGTGCTACCGTCCTTTTTCTTTACTAGAACGATAGGTGCGGCCCATGGACTTACAGAAGGTTCAATTACGCCTTGTTTTTCCATGTCCGAGATCAGCGCGCTCACTTCTCCTTGTTTGGCTATAGGAAGGCGTCTCGGTGCTTGTCGAATCGGCTTGGCTCCCTGTGTATCTATGACGTGAGCTACCAGACTCGTTCGGCCTTGGTCATCCGGGCTTGTTGAGAAGATGTCACTGTACTTGGTGACCAGATCAGAGGCTCGTTTGAATAGCTGCACTGGCAATTTGACCTGCTTCAATATTGCAGACGTGGATTCCCGGGCTTTGTCTGTGTCTTGCCTCCTTTTCCAATGATGGTCGTGAGTAGCTTCCAAAGAGGTGATGGTGGAAACAGGCTGGCAGCTGCCGATGACTTCTCCCGCTTTGATGCTCGTAGTTGAGTCTGCGGTGTTAAGGACTCTAACCGGCACATATCCGTTCCTTAAAGATCTTACAAGGCATCGTCCTACAATCAAACTGCGTAATGCGGACGTCTTCGTTAGCTCTATCAGATAAGATCGGTGGTCTCCAGAATCACCATCAAGCTTGGCCCATACAATGCTTTCGGAAGAATTCGGTACATCAGTGTCAGTACATACCACTACATTCATCTTGGGAATTTGGACGCTGGGATCCTCCATCAGTACTTCTACATTCTGCCATTTCAATACACGTTTGCCCAAGTCCAACGTGATTCCATGTGGTCGCAGAAAATCCATTCCGAGAATGCAGTCATCCATAATGTTCGCGACCCGAAAATTGTGTCGGAACACAAGATCTCCCAACTGTATCTGGAGGTTGACCTCTCCATGAACAGGTGCAGTTTCTCCCGTAGCTGTCCGTAGTGAGAAAATTCTGCCCTTGTGAAGTTGTTGCTGTCTAACTAGGTCTGGTCGGATAATCGATCGGGTTGCACCAGTGTCGATTGTTATGGTGCAGTTTGCTCCGTTAACTTGACCCGGAAGGCATAAGTCCGCTTCTCCACGATGTAGTCTTGACACGGTGATTGTGGTGCTGGGGACGTCGATCCTCCTAGCCAACCTCTGCCCCACGAAGTTGGCTCTTACATGTTTCCCGACCCCTCTGTTTGAAGGGCTTCCATTCTGGGCTCCTGACTCGGTCTGGATCTCCTTCTAGCTGCACACCCTGGACAATAGCTCGGTTTTCTTCGCTTCTGGCAGTCTCTTTGTAGGTGCCCCTTCTCTCCGCAATTCCAGATCTAGGCGCACCATTTACATGCGGGTCTCGCTCAATTTCCACGCGCTCACACCTGCAATCGTCTGCCACTACCTACAGTCGCAATCGGGAGAAAACCTCTTCTAAGTTCCGCACATGCTCTTCGAACGTTCTACCGATGACGATGATGTCATCTAGGTACACCAAGCAGGTTTTCCAGGTTAGACCACGAAGCACGTATTCCATCAAGCGTTCGAAAGTGGCTGGAGCATTGCAAAGCCCAAACGGCATCACCACAAATTGCCACAATCCGGTCCCAACTGAAAATGCGGTCTTCTCTCGGTCCTTCTCGTCAATTTCTACCTGCCAGTAGCCACTCTTGAGATCGAGTGTAGAAAACCATTTTGCGTCGGCTAAAGTGTCCATGATGTCATCGATGCGTGGGAGCGGGTAACTATCTTTCTTAGTGACGTCGTTAAGCTGCCTATAGTCGACACAAAAATGGGTGCTACCGTCCTTTTTCTTTACTAGAACGATAGGCGTGGCCCATGGACTTACAGAAGGTTCAATTACGCCTTGTTTTTCCATGTCCGAGATCAGCGCGCTCACTTCTCCTTGTTTGGCTATAGGAAGGCGTCTCGGTGCTTGTCGAATCGGCTTGGCTCCCTGTGTATCTATGACGTGAGTTACCAGACTCGTTCGGCCTTGATCATCCGGGCTTGTTGAGAAGATGTCACTGTACTTGGTGACCAGATCAGAGGCTCGTTTGAATAGCTGCACTGGCAATTTGACCTGCTTCAATATTGCAGACGTGGATTCCCGGGCTTTGTCTGTGTCTTGCCTCCTTTTCCAATGATGGTCGTGAGTAGCTTCCAAAGAGGTGATGGTGGAAACAGGCTGGCAGCTGCCGATGACTTCTCCCGCTTTGATGCTCGTAGTTGAGTCTGCGGTGTTAAGGACTCTAACCGGCACATATCCGTTCCTTAAAGATCTTACAAGGCATCGTCCTACAATCAAACTGCGTAATGCGGACGTCTTCGTTAGCTCTATCAGATAAGATCGGTGGTCTCCAGAATCACCAACAAGCTTGGCCCATACAATGCTTTCG
>OZ017738.1:282858798-282903798 GCA_963969285.1 Odontomyia ornata
TTCAAACCCGGCTGCTATAATAAATGCGCTCGACATGCGTGATGGAGACGATCATCTATAGCAGATTTATCGGTCACAGCTACGGGATCGGATGCAGAAGTCTAGCGAAACTTACAGCAGCTAGCACAAGACATTGAACGACTGGCACTTTTGGCTTACCCAGCTTATGACCCAGAACATCGAGATGACGCAGCGACAGAAGCATTCATCAGCGCATTCAAGGACCAGGAATTGCAACGAGCCGTGCGTTTAGCTCAAAAGCAAACAGTTAAGGACGCATTGGCTTATAGTCTGAACATTGAGGCAGCGAAAAATGTGACTCGTACCACTGCCCGGATTAGCGAGGTAGTGACAGGCGAGTGCAGGTGTGAAAGCGTGGAAATTAAACGAGAGCCGCAGGCAAATGGTGCGCCTAGATGCTGGAATTGCGGTGAAAAGGGGCACTTGCAAGGAGATTGCAAGAAGCGAAGAAAACCGAGCTATTGTCCAGGGTGTGCAGCTAGGAGGAGATCCAGACCGAGTCAGAAGCCCAGAATGGAAGCCCTTCAAACTGACGGGGTCAACTTCGTGGGGCAAAGGTTGGCTAGGAGGAGCGACGTCCCCAGCACTACCATCACCGTGTCAAGGCTACATCGTGGAGAAGCAGACTTATGCCTTCTGGGTCAAGTTGACCCGATCCCGATCGATTATCCGACCAGACCTAGTGAGACAACAACTACTTCACAACGGCAGAATTTTCTCATTACGGACAGCTACGGGAGAAACTGCACCTGTCCATGGAGAGATTAACCTCCAGATACAGTTGGGAGACCTTGCGTTCCGACATAATTTTCTGGTCGCGAACATTGTGGATGACTGCATTCTCGGAATGGATTTTGTGCGACCACATGGAATCACATTGGATTTGGGCAAACGGGTATTGAAATGGCAGAATATCGAAGTATTGATGGAGGATCCCAGCGTCTGAATTCCCAAGATGAATGTAGTAGTATGTGCCGACACTGATGTACCGAATTCTTCTGAAAGCATTGTATGGGCCAAGCTTGATGGTGATTCTGGAGACCAGCGATCTTATCTGATAGAGCCAACGAAGACGTCCGCATTACGCAGTTTGATTGTAGGGCGAAGCCTTGCAAGATCTTTAAGGAACGGATACGTGCCGGTTAGAGTCAACAACGCAGACTCAACCACGAGCATCAAAGCGAGAGAAGTCATCGGCAGCTGCCAGCCTGTTTCCACCATCACCTCTTTGGAAGCCACTCACGACCATCATTGGAAAAGGAGGCAAGACACAGACAACGCCCGGTTATCCACGTCTGCAATATTGAAGCAGGTCAAATTGCCAGTGCAGCTATTCAAGCGAGCCTCTGATCTGATCACCAAGTACAGTGACATCTTCTCAACAAGCCCGGATGACCAAGGCCGAACGAGTATGGTAACTCGCGTCATAGATACACAGGGAGCCAAGCCGATTCGACAAGCACCGAGACGTCTTCCTATAGCCAAACAAGGAGAAGTGAGCGCACTGATCTCGGACATGGTAAAACAAGGCGTAATTGAACCGTCTGTCAGTCCATGGGCCGCGCCTGTAGTTCTAGTAAAGAACAAGTTGAGTAAGGAGGAGAGTGCTCCTACCAGCAGGTCTTTGTAACCATCCTAGGGTTAGAAACAAGTTTTCTAATGGCGTGAATCGATAACTTGAATTATTCATCCAATACTTGGATATGAAATCGTTCAAATTTATACAAAAGATGCACAGTTTCTTTCATAAGCACGGTGCAGCTGCCATTTTAATCTAGCTTAAATGATTTTTCTGAACGCTCAGCCGATTGAACATGTTCAAGTTAAACACTATTCCTTAAATTTTCATAAAAATTGAAAGGAAATAAAAGTGCCTAAGTCAATTTTAAATATATATGGGGTTTTCCAATAAGAGGTGGTATTTTGAATAGATCTTGCGATTTAACACCTTGCGACTTCTTCCTTTGGAGCCACGTGATAGAGAAAGCCTACGCCAATAACCCAGCGTCGATTCAAGATCTCAAAGATGAGGCTATCGAGGACATAGGGCAGCCACTTTGCGATTTGGTTATGGAAAATTTCATGAAAAGGATACGGTCCTGTAAGCGTGTCGTAGTGGTTATTTGCCTGATGTTAATTTTTTCTATTAACGGCATATCTTCTTCTTTACAATAAAATAAAGACCCGATCATTTATATTAAAAAATGGCATTTTTCTTTTAATATTAAAATAACACCTCTTATTGGAAAATCCTATATCAACCATAAACACGTGTTATTGTCGTTGTAATTCCATATAATTGAAATGGCTATAACTCACTTGATTATGATTCGATCACAATTAAATTTTGTGAACATATATATATTCTATGTCAGTCTATTTAAAGGTACCGTTTTGGTTTTATGGGCAAAAATGTAAAATCTACAAATCATACTATTCTTAACAAAGTTGAACGAATTTCTATTTCTAAGGCATTTGTTGCCCTTGTATTCATAAAGACCTACGTTCGTGATAATTTTCAGATTTTTCGGCTGAAAGGTGTCCAATCGCGAGGGGGGGACACAAATTTTGCCTACATTTTGCCTTCCCCTGGACCCCCTAATTCATAAAATGATTTTTTTATTTCAGATTACAAGAGTTCTAATCAAGACCTTTCATTTGATACCATTTGCTTGGTGTACCTAGATGACATCATTGTCATCGGGAAAACGTTCAAAGAGCATGTGCGGAACTTAGAAGAGGTTTTCTCTCGATTGAGACTGGCGAATTTGAAACTTAGTCCCGACAAGTTTACCCTTTTCGCAGCTGAAGTAAAATACCTGGGACACGTCGTATCAGCAGAAGGGGTCAAAACAGACCCTGGGAAAATTGAAGACGTGAAAACTTGGCCAACACCAAACAACAAGCGCCAACTACGAAGTTTTCTGGGTCTGGCAACCTACTATCGAAGATTCCTCAAAGACTTTGCCAAAAAAGCCAAGTATCTTCATCAGCTAACCGCGAAAAATCGTCAGTTTGTCTGGAATGAACAATGCCAGGTAGCCTTTGATAGCTTGAAGGAGAAGCTGTGTGAATCATCCGTGCCGGCATATCCGAAACCCGGAAAAATGTTTGTAGTTGACACCGATGCGAGCAAAGGCGGTATTGGAGCTGCACTCTCCCAGCAGATCGATGGCGAAGCAAGAGTCCCTTCTTATTACAGTCGAGTTCTCTCAAAAAGTGAGAGGAACTACTGCGTGACCAGGAAGGACTATTGGCTATAATAGAGGCCACCAAGCAGTTCCACAAGTACCTATATGGCTAGAAATTTGTTCTTCGAACGGACCATGCATCGCTGAGATGGCTGCTTAACTTCAAAAACCCCGAGGAACAAGTTGCGAGATGGATCGAAAGATTGCAGTCATACGGCTACGAAATTGTTCATCAGAAGGGCGGAGTTCATGGAAATGCTGACGCCCTATCTTGTCGTACTTGTCCATCTAACTGCAAGCATTGCCGACGGATTGAGGAAAAGGAGCCGACCGTTGATCTGCGATTGATAACGACCGAATTCGATGAAGGTTGGTCATCGGAGGAGATTCGAAACGCCCAGTTAGCCGATGAAGACATCGGACCATTGCTCGTATCGAAGGAGACAACTGGGCAACCTGAGTGGAAGGACGTTTCAATGCATGGCGCCACCCTGAAAAGTTATTGGGCACAATGGAACTCCCTTCAGGTGGAGGGTGGCGTACTCAAGCGGAAATGGGAAACGGTGGAAAGTAGCTCCTATAGGATGCAAACTATACTTCCCAAAAGCCGAATCCACGATGTGGTTAAGGAAATGCATGAAGGATCCTCGGGAGGCCACCTTGGTGTTAACAAGACCTTAGCGAAATTGTGGGAAAGGTTTTACTGGCTCGAGAGAAGTCGTAGAGGACTGGTGTCGCTGATGCACGATTTGCGCTTCCGTCAAAGATCCAAAGCGACGACTGAGAGGACAAATGCAAACCTATAACGTGGGGATACCATTTGAAAGGATTGCTGTTGACATCGCAGGACCCTTTCCTGAATCTGAATGGGGAAATCGATACACGCTGGTTGTGGCCGATTATTTCAGCAAGTGGCCCGAGGTCTACCTCATTCCCAACCAGGAAGCAACTACTGTAGCCGAACAGCTAGTATTAAATTGGGTCAGTAGGTACGGCGAACCTTGTGAACTACATTCAGATCAAGGCCGAAACTTCGAGTCACTAGTTTTTGGTGAAATGTGCGACCTGCTGGGAATACGGAAAACGAGGACAACACCGCTGCATCCCCAATCCGATGGAATGGTCGAACGTTTCAACGGCACACTCAATAAACAGCTGGCCAAGATGGTTGACGAGAACTAAAGGGACTGGGACCGACACATCCCACTATTTTTAATGGCGTACAGAGCTGCCGAACATGCATCGACGGGTCAAGCCCCAGCCAAAGTCATTTTTGGAAAGACTATTCGTCTGCCGGCTGATATAAAGTTCGGAACACCCCCTGAGAAGCCCCAATCGATCTCGGAGTACGCATGTGAGCTAAGGCAACGGTTGAACCAGATACATCGCACAGTGCGAAAACACCTCGAATCGGCTGCTGACCGCATGAAGACCAGGTATGATCTAAAGGCAAATTCTACTGGCTTCCAGCAAGATGACCCACAACGGCGAAAGGGTAGGTCTCGGAAGTTGTAGCATAATTGGGAGGGACCATACCAAGTTACAAAGCGAATCAATGACGTCGTATATCGCATACAGGAACACCGTAAGCCAAGAGCCGAACTGAAAATCGTGCACCTGGACTGTCTTGCCCCATATTACATCCAGGGAGGTGGGGGTAGTGTTACATGTGGAAATAATTCTGCGAGCTACTGTCGCAATTATTTTCGCAACTATTAAGAACATCACAAGCACAAGAATCCACCAAGCATGATCAATATCTGAAAGTGACGTCACTGCGCCATTCAATTGCTCGAATATTCCAGGTAGCTCTCGTCAGAACATTCGCCAATGCACGAGAAATGGATTGAATGACTAGAGACCCTATATAAAGCCGAGCTGAATGAATGGGGGGATTATTACAACCGCGATAAAGTAAAACTGCGATAGAGTGGAGCGCGAGGTAAAGGCGATATTGATAGATTGATTGATTGTGAAGTGATTTTAGTTAGTTAGTTGAATTAAAAATTTATAGACAAGGAGAAAAGCAAAATTAGTGAAATTGTTAAATTAATGATTGTGTATTTTAAGTAAATAAACTCTTTTAACTTAATTTAAAAGACAGTGCGTTTTCACTTTCCCGGAACATTAAAATTATTGGCCGCGAACCATAACACGCGACTTTATATATATATATATATATATATATATATATATATATATATATATATATATATATATATATATATATATATATATATATATATATATATTTATTTATTTATTTATTTATATAATATATTTATATATACAGTTTATATATATATATACAGGGTGCGTACGGTATTTGAGGACAACTTGAGAGTAAAATTAATTAGCTTGTATTTTTAACAAAATTTAATGAAATTTCAGTAATTTTTTATACAACGTTAAATTAATATATGGCTATTTTTTATACAACGTTAAATTAATATATTCAATAAAATCGCCAGTAGCAGCAATAACCTCTTCGATCCGGATCCGGAAACGATTACATGCCCGAATCAAATGCTCTTTGTTCATATTGACCATAACGGCATTAATAGCAGTCTTCAGCGAGGAAGTGGTATTATGAGGCCGCTTATTGGCCTCACGCTCAATTGCGTCCCATACGTTATAATCCAAAGAATTAAGGTCTGGGGAGCTAGGTGGCCATAGGTTCGGTGTTATGTGGTCATGAAAATTTTCGGCCATCCAATCTTGTGTCGCCATCGCTTTATGTGAAGGAGCAGAGTCTTGTTGAAAATATATGGTCTGCCTCCCCTCACATTGTCTATCCAGGGTTTCACTACCGTCTCCAAAACCTCGATGTATGCAGCAGAGTTCACTCGAAGTCCTTGAGTAAAAAAAGTGGGGTGGCATAACGTATCCTTCGTTGCTGACAACACCTAAAACCATAACAGTGGCTGGAAATTTTGTGTGCGTAACAACAGGAACCTCCGTAGGATTTGAACATAGCTATCTGTCATTTCTGCGATTGGTCTTTTAATCTTGATCAACATTTTTTTCGTTGGAGAAAAACCATAACATTTTGGGCGCCTCAGGGTGTTTGATTTTGTTTAAAAGACGTTTTGATCGGAGAACTCTCTGTTCCCGTGTTCGTTCCGACATGAACTGTCCTCTGCGCATCACGTAAGACATATACCTAAGGTCTTCGGGGACAACTCTACGAATAAGGCGCTCAGAAACATGTAGCTCACTCGCAAGGACCCTCATTGATTTTGATCGCTTGCACTTGCTCTAAAAATTCTGCAGATCGGACAGTGTCAGAACGTTGTTCGTGCTTTTTGCGTTTTGCAACCGATTCTTTATCGCCTCCTGATGCTTCCAATTCACGGCGAGCCTTATGCACGAATGAACGGGCGCAATTAAGAAACTTATAGATCTCTAAATCTGTATGGTTCGCACATATAGCGACGATGACAGCATGTCTCTCCATTTCTTGAGTGATGTAGTCCGCCATTTCTTATCTGAAAAGGAAAAAAAAATTTAAAAAAAAATTCGCGAAGTTATAGTCACATTTATGCATGTCCTCAAATACCGCACCCACTCTGTATATATAAAGGGTTTTCCAATCAGAGGTGTTATTTTGAAAAGCCCGCTATTTAGGTAGATGTCACCCTTGAAGATTTCATTTTTTGACATTTAACAAGTAGAAACTACGCCATTAATAAAAATGGAACGATACACGCTTCAACAACGCACTGAAATTATTAAAATTCACTATAAAAATGGTGAAAATTAGGCAGAGGGTTCGTAAAACTCGTACATTTTTAGATCGTCGTGAAGCACCTTATCGGACCGCAATACAGAAATTAGTGGAAAAAATCGAGCTGTTGGGACAACATAGTGATGTGAAGAATAAAACCAGTGCACGTCACTCAAGAACAGCCGAGAATATTGCTGCTGTAGCCGAAAGCGTTGAAGAAAACCCAGGTTTGTCCATTCCTCGTCGTTCTTTCGAATTAGGCATTCTACAAACGTTATTACACCGTATTTTGCATAAAGATTTGGGTTTTAAGGCTTATAAAGTTCAGTTAACACAAGAATACAAGCCGGTCGATCATCAACAACGTCGTGTCTTTGCTGATTGGGTCCTTGAAATGCATGAAAATGATCCGGAATTCCATCGAAAAATCATCTTGAGTGATGAGGCCTCCTCGGTGGCTTCGTCAACAAGCAAAATTATCGGGCTCGGAAAACCCAAGAGTTATTGTTGAAAAGCCTCTCTATCCTCAACGTGTGACTGTCATTGGACCTTACTTTTTCGAAAATGAGGCTGGAGCAACAGATACGGTGAATTGATTGCACTATCGAGAGATGATTACTGATTTTTTATGGCCGAAATTGGATGGTATTGATCTGGACAACGTTTACTTTCAACAAGACGCCGCTACGTGCCACATAAGCAACGAAACCATTGATCTTTTACGGGAAAAGTTTCCGGACCGTGTTATCTCTCGAAGAGGTGATCACAATTGGCCACCGAGATCTTGTGATTTAACACCTTGCGACTTCTTCCTTTGGGGCCACGTCAAAGAGAAAGTCAACGCCCACAGCCCAGCGTCGATTCAAGACCTCAAAGATGAAATTCGTGAGGCTATCGATCCGATCATTTATATTAAAAAATTGCATTTTTCTTTTAATATTAAAATAACATCTCTTATTAGAAAACCCTATACATATATATATATATATATATATATATATATATATATATATATATATATATATATATATATATATATATATATATATATATATATATATATATGTAAGCTTATACAAAAATGATAATACGTCTGTATCGTTTGGTGGCTAACGAAAAACTAACTCATGTTTATTTATACGAATGGCTGTTGCCAAATTTAATATTTACATTTGATTTCATTATACTTCATTTCCACACGGCCATTCCTGCATCCCATACGACCTCGGATGGCCATTTCTTCAATAAATCTTCAGCAGCTGTCGTATAGCCAACGATATCTCCAGCACCGTCAAGTTTGGCCAACTTATACCTATCATTGCCGCACACTTCTATAATACGCATTGGGCCATTATACTTTGGTTTGATTTTTTGTCCTGCTCCAAACTGTGTTCTTTTTAACGCTACTAAATCGCCAATACTGAAACCAACTGCTTCTCGTCTGCGAAGGTTATACTGTCGACGGTTTTCTTCTTGGATTTTACTGATCTGTGCTCGTGCTTCCACACGCAAGTTGTTGCGTTCGTCGATGATTAACTTGTTATATTCAGCATTTACGATTTCCTCGAGTTCTGCATCTTCGGCATTTTTCATTTTCACTCCGATCATTAAATGAAAAGGTGTCATATTGATACTCCGGTTAAACGTACTGTTGAGGTAACGCTGCAGACGACCCACGTGTTTCCACCATTCTCCTGGCGAATCGATAGATAATTTGGTCAAGGCGGGTACTATCACACCATGTATTCTCTCGACCTGACCATTACTGCGCGGTACGCCCGTGGTTACCAAATGCAAATCAATATTACGGGAGCTGCAATAGTCTGCAAACATTTTTGATACGAATGCCCCTCCTCTGTCAGCTATTATTCTCCGCGGGTTACCAAAGTTGATTTCAATTGTTTCCATCTTCTTCATTACTTCCTCAGCATTCGTAGATTTTACTGGAAATATCCACGTAAACTTGCAAAATGCATCTACGATGGTTAACAAATAATTATACGCCTTTCGGGACGACGGCATCGGCCCCATGTGGTCGACATGAAATGTATCTAGTGGAACATCTCCTTTAGGTATAGGGTGTAATTCTCCTTCCAATTTTCCACTTTTACGGTCACTGAGTATGCACGCAATACAATTTTGAATACATCGCCGAATTTTCGCATCTATTTTCGGGATGTAATACTGTGACTCAATCATTTGTTTAACTTTTTTAATTCCAAAACGCCCTCGTTCGTGAAATTTTTTGATCACATCAACTTCCATTGTCTCAGGGACCAATAAACGATCTTCGCCATCAATCGTTACGTAAATAACATCCCTCTTATTTTTATAGTTTTCATATGGTTCATGCTCCAAAACCTTTTTAATAGCCTGTATACGCTCATCAGTATCTTGGGCTAATCGAATCGACGCTAGCACGGGGGGCCGTGCGCTTATTATCATCACTGTCGCACGTGACATCGCATCCACATGACGCAATTGATTAGATTTTCGATGCTCGATCTCGAAATCATATTCACTTAACGCAAATGCGTACCTTGTTATTTTCGGATGTAATTCTTCTTTTTCCATTGCCATCTTTATTGCTGAGCAATCCGTCACTATTTTAAAGTGGATTCCATGTAAATATGGTCGAAATTTTTTCAACGCTTGCACAACTGCGAGAAATTCTAATTCATACGAATGGTAATTTCATTCCGCCTGGGTTGTTGTCCTACTGTAAAAATGGCAAGGGTGCATTTGATCGTCATCTCCACATTGTAACAAAATGGCTGCCACCCCGTCCTTGCATGCATCAGTGTGAACTTCCGTTTTTCGTCTCGGATTGTAAATCGCCAGAACCGGATATTGAGATATCGTGATCTTTATCTTACGAAAAGCATCTTGTTGGAGTTCACCGAATTTGTATTGCTGCCCCTTCTTCAGCAACTCGCTTATTGGCTTCATGGTTATAGCAAAATTGGGCACGAAACGCCGGAAGTAACTCGCCAGGCCGTAAAAACGCTGTAGCTCCTTAAAGTTCTTCGGTTCGGGATAATTTGCTAGCTTCTTTACGTTAGCCGTTCCTGGTCGGAAATTACCACTTGATATTGTATATCCAAGGTAATCGACCGCTCGCTTCATAAATACACACTTCTTCCAATTTATTTGAAGGCTGGATTCGGCTGCTCGATTCAATACCAATTTCAATTTATGCAGTGCATCTTCTGCATTGCCAGCTGGCACGATAATATCGTCCACAAATATAATCACTGCACCACTTTCAATCATATCTTGGAAGACGAAATGAATGTATCGTTCAAAACTATTGCCACTTATGCAGAGTCCAAATGGAGTTACGTTGAATTCAAACACATCTTCTGTTGTGAATGCGGTGTACCTTTTACTACTTTCTTCAACCGGTACGTGAAAGTATGAGTTTTTTAAGTCCAATGTTGAATACACACGCGCGTCTACTAATTTGTCTATAGTGTCATCTATCAATGGCAATGGGTATCTGTCACGAATCACTTTCTTATTTACGTCACGATAATCTACGCAAATTCTTTTAGAACCGTCTTTCTTTGGGACTAAGACAACTTGACTCGCAAAATCACTACGAGACGGGCGAATAATGTCATGTTTTAACCATTCACTTATTTGCGCATGAATTATCTTGTTTTCAAAAGGCGAGCGCCTTCTCAAACGCTTGTAAACTGGAATTTCATCTGCAAGTCTAATTATGGTTTTCACAGGTACGTCTTTAGGCTTCATTGGCACGTACTTGCTTATCATTTCAGCAACTCTATCTTTATACTGGATTGGACAATCAATTTCATCAATACTCGAGTCTATATTCATTACTTTTATTGTTTCAAAAACTAAATCACTTTCCACTGACATTTCACTTTTCGCTTCATTGTCTCTTTTTACTTTCGAATTAATTTTAACTTCTTCTGAAGTTATAACGTAGTTCACCGTGTTGAGAAAACTTTTCCCGATCACAAAGAGAGCATCAATTGCTGTCGCGGGCACAACACAACACTTAACTTTATATTGTTCATTATCAATCAATACATCAAGCGTAACTTGCATTGTCGAATACCCGGAAACATTTTGTTCTCCATTTCCACGAATTTGCACTGTTGAATATTCAACTTTCTGACAATCATTTCTTATATCCGACCACAAATCGTCCCGAATTAAACAAACGTCACTGTATGTATCGACAACCGCATTTACTATTTTGTCATTAATACTCATACACACAATGTTTTCGTCTCCTTTCAAATACTGGATTCGATGTACGCGCTATATAGCTTTGTTTTCTATTTCACTCTTACATTTCTTCACTATGTGATCGGATTGCCCACAACGATAGCACTTCGGACTGAATTCTTTTTTCGGACACCTTTTTGCCTGATGACCGCCATCACCGCAATTGTAGCAATCCCCTTTTCCAATTTTCGGTTCCTCGCGCTCTTTAGCTCTTGAGTTGACCTTCATGCGCACTTTCTCGTACGTTTCCAGAGCCTTCTTGAGACTTACTATAGACTGTGCCTCATACATCATTGCCTTATTGTGTGGGTCGTCTGGGATGCCATCGCATATGTACTCACACAGCGTCGCTTCATCTATGTTTGCCATCTTTGCTATGCGTTGCATTTCATAGATGTAGTCTATGTATTTCTCATCCCGGCTTTTTCTGCGCGTTGCCAATTTTCGGTGGATATCAACCACACTCACACGTTGGCCGAATTCTGCTTTCAATGCTGTTTTGAGTTTTTCCCACGTAAAAAGGCCCGTTTGTGCGATCATAAAACGCCTTGCCGTACCGACTAGTATTTTCCGGCACATAATCATCTTTTTATGTCCGTTCCACCCAACTGAGTCACATATGTCTTCGAATTCAGCGATCCACGTATCTATGCTTTGTCCTTCATCTGCTCCAAATTTTTCGAATGAATCCTCCTTGTCTCTAAACGTAAACGCAGCAAATTCATTTTTGTTTCCGCCTGGCTCTTCTGAGCCCATCATCGATTCTGTTTCCGCCTTGATGACTGTGATGTCTGCATCTCCCGATTCGGCCATTGTTACATCTGCATCGTACTGAACGATTCGATCACAAAGTTCCTCTTTTGTACCCTCAGGCTCTAAGCCCCGCTTTGTACATTCCTCCATTAATCCGCACTTTGTGAACCTTCGATTCAGATCTTTCACTGTAACCGTCGTCATCTGGTAAAATGTATTTCACAACCGATCAAAACTAACTAATTCACTCGATCCCACTTCTGACACCATGTAAGCTTATACAAAAATGATAATACGTCTGTATCGTTTGGTGGCTAACGAAAAACTAACTCATGTTTATTTATACGAATGGCTGTTGCCAAATTTAATATTTACATTTCATTTCATTTCATTATACTTCATTTCCACATATATATATATATATATATATATATATATATATATATATATATATATATATATATGCATATATATGTATATATATCTATATATATATATATATATATATATATATATATATATATATGTATATATCTATATATATATATATATATATATATATATATATATATATATATATATATATGTATATATCTATAAATATATATATATATATATATATATATATATATATATATATATATATATATATATATATATATATATTTATAGATATATACATATATATATATATATATATATATATATATATATATATAGATATATACATATATATATATATATATATATATATATATATATATATATATATATATATATAGATATATACATATATATATATATATATATATATATATATATATATATATATATATATATATATATATGTATATATGGCCAAAAGTGATCGGACAATACAAGAAACAAGCAATAAAATACTTTTACGAGCATAAGCTTTGAAATGAAATAAAAATTTTTCCCTTATATAAAAGTCACTTGTATTCTCAATTAATTGCACAAAAAAATAAAACAGAAATAAAAAGATTTTCACAAGAAAATTAACAACTAATTCAAATTCACATTGCATCAAGTGGACAAAAGTAATCGGACGTTCAATTGTAATACTTTTCTTTCTGATGATTCCATTAGAACATAGGCTTTTAATATCTAGATGCGTATCCTTTTTGTTTTATAACTTCTGTTAACCTATTGGGCATAGACTGTACCAACTTACGGGTAACGTCCGGAGTAATGTTGTCCCATTCTTCTAATAACAACGTCTTCAGTTGACTTTTATTAGTAATGTGATGGTTCCTTATTTTTTTATCCAGATGATCCCAAAGATGTTCGATGGGATTTAGGTCTGGGATTGCGGTGGTGTTTTTAATTGACCAGGAGTGTTGAAAAGGAGCCACATACGAACATCATGAGCTGTATGCTTTGGGTCATTATCTTGCTGGAACAAATAATGACCATCAAGACCCAATTTTTGTGCACTTTTTTTCAAATTTTCTTTCAAAATCGACAAGTAACCTAGTTTGTCCATAGGTTCGTCAATGAAAACAAGTTCTCTTACACCGTTGGCAGCCATGCAACCCCAGACCATTACACAGCCACCTCCGTGTTTTACTGTATGTTGAATGTTTTTGGGATGAAGCTCACTATTTTGAGTTCTCCACACCAACAACCTGCCGTCGGAGTGGTAGATATTAAACTTACTCTCATCAGAGAATATTATACGAGTCCAAAAGTCGAGCGGCTTGCTTTTAAATTCTTTTGCAAAGCATAATCTTTTCTTCTTATTAACTTTGCTAATTAGTGGTTTCTTTCGAGGTACTCTCGCTTGATAACCAGCACGGCTCAGAGCTCTACGAATAGTCCGGGCACTAACATTGGTACCATTTACATCTGCTAATTGATCCCTAATACTTCTGGACGTTGTAGTCGGATTCTTTTTAACAATTCTTAAGATTTTTCGTGCGTCTGTCTCTGCTAGTTTACATGGTCGACCACTCCTAATTTCGTTTTCCACCTGATTATTTTTTCTGAACCGTTTCACGATATCGAAAACTGTCGAACGACTTCTTCCAATTATTTTTGATATTTCAGAAAAGGATTTATTCTCTTTATACAACTTTATTATAACTTTTCTTTCATGTATACAGGTTTCTTTGCGATTCTTAGCCATGTTTAACTTTCTTCGCTTAAAACTGACAAGTAAATGACT
Source organism: Odontomyia ornata (assembly GCA_963969285.1). Classification (NCBI taxonomy): domain Eukaryota; kingdom Metazoa; phylum Arthropoda; class Insecta; order Diptera; family Stratiomyidae; genus Odontomyia; species Odontomyia ornata. Next base: position 282,872,939 of record OZ017738.1, read on the forward strand.
GATATCAGAAAAACACATATCAACATATAATTAGGGGAATTCCCTTTTAAACTCGGAAATGAAAAGAAAAGAATTGCTCCAAACTTCAATGACTAATTTCACACTTTTCAAAATGTCCGATTACTTTTGTCCACTTGATGCAATGTGAATTTGAATTAGTTGTTAATTTTCTTGTGAAAATCTTTTTATTTCTGTTTTATTTTTTTGTGCAATTAATTGAGAATACAAGTAACTTTTATATAAGGGAAAAAATTTTATTTCATTTCAAAGCTTATGCTCGTAAAAGTATTTTATTGCTTGTTTCTTGTATTGTCCGATCACTTTTGGCCACCTCTGTATATATATATGCATATATATATATATATATATATATATATATATATATATATATATATATATCCGCATATATATGTATATATATATATATATATATATGTATATGTATATATATCTATACATATATATATATATATATATATATATATATATATATATATATATATATATATATATATACGAGTATATATATATATATATATATATATATATATAGGGTCTGAATGATAAGTAACCGGACTGACCTCAGGAAATTTTTTATTGGCAAAATATGTACAATTTTTCTTTAGAAATCTTCAAAGTAGTCCCCATTAGAGTCGATAACACGCTGATACCGGATTTTCCAATCACCGAACGCTCCTTGGAAGTCGGCAACCTCGATGCTGTCTAGAGCCCTCGTCGTAGCACGTTGAACGTTTTCCAGTCCCGAACCGCGTCCCCTTAAGGTGTCTCTTGATCTTGGGGAGGAGAAAGAAGTCCGCTGGTGCCATATCCGGGCTATAAGGAGGCTGTGGCAACGTTGCCCTCGACTGTTTGGCCAACTGCTCGGTGACGAGCAGGCAGGTGTGCGACGGAGCATTGTCGTGATGGAGGATCCACGAATCGGCAATCTCCGGACGGACTCGGCGAACCCGGGCGGTTAGTCGACGGAGCACCTCTCTGTAGTACTGGCCGTTTACAGTTTGGCCGGGTGACACAAACTCTTTGTGAACAATGCCTTTCACGTCAAAGAAAGCCATGAGCATCGACTTCACCTTCGATTTGCTCATACGCGCTTTTTCGGTCGTGGTGACGAACTCTGCCGCTTCGTCTCAGGATCGTATTCGAAAACCCACGTCTCGTCTCCTGTAATAACGTGGATAAAAAACTCTGTTTCGGTTGCTCGATCGTACGCTCCATTTTCACTCCGACGACGTAACTGAACACGCACTCCGCTCGATGCTATCTCTCCAAGCGCTTGGAGACAACTGCTGCAGCCCGGTTTCCTTTATCTAGACCCCCACCCTCCAACATTTTTCTTCTCTAATAATTTTTCAGAAAAATTATTATTCAAAATATGCAACTCATTTATGTAGCTGCAAACAATTACATAAAAAAGTAATTTAAAAAGCTATCGGAGCCATTCGAAAGAGTGACCGATATCCGCGCGACGTTAGAAAAGCTTCAATGTATAGCAAATTTGTCGTATAGATTTACATTAAGTTGATGTGAAAAGGGTGAAATGATCCAATTAAAAAGTTTAGCTAATACAAGTACTTACAAGAGAAATTTACCTTGAATATAACTTGCAGATACAAAAACATATTGAGTTTGCATAAGTAGAAAAATTAAAATTACTCCCTCACCTCTGAGCATGGTGGTCGCCATCACCGGTGTGTATCTAAGAGTGATGTCCTGAGGAGAATTAGTGCACACGTCGAAACCACCTTCTTCTAACATTTTTCTTCTCTAATAATTTTTCAGAAAAATTATTCAAAAAATATGCAACTCATTTATGTAGCTGCAAACAATTCCATAAAAAAGTAATGTAATAACCATGCCGCCGGAATGGAGTTTGGGTGACGGGCTTAACTCCCCGTCCCTGGAAAACCTTAAATTGTTTCGAAACCTGCAGATAGGCCTTGAAATGGATTGGACTCAAGGCAACGACCTCGCAAACGAAAACAGGACGATGGCATTGGATCCTGGAATGTCAGATGACTCAATTACCCTGGCGCTGTTAAGGACCCTTTTACAACAGGCCAGTCAATATCATTTAAAAATACTTCCAGTCCAGGAAACGAATTGGACTGGAAACGACATTCATGACATGAGATCGCACACAATATTTAAAAGTGGGAAGCCTACTGGAAAACGAGAATTCGGAGTGGCCTTCATTATGGATAGGGAGTTCAAATCGCACGTTATTGATTTTAGGGCAGTCAATGAACGGTTGTGTGCGGTCTGTACAGAAGTGAGATTCTTCAAAAAAAAAAAAAAAATTTATATATATATATATATATATATATATATATATATATATATATATATATATATATATATTTATATATACAGGAGATTTGGGGAGATCGAGACGGGATCGAAGTTGATGGAATTTAGTGTTTTGATTTCATCTAGATGGTGTCGTACGGAAAATTGTCGATAAACTGATTGAAACTAATCGCGTAGATAGGAAAAAAAGGGTTTCTGTGCGTACAATGGTGATGGATTTGTGCGGGTGGCGAGAATCTTTCGAGTGAAAAGCATCATAAAAGATTTGCAAGACGGGACCGCAGATTGCGAGTTGTGAAAAATGAAATTTCATAACGGAAAAACAGTATTTGACACGGTTCCCACATGATGGTTTAACCAGAAGTTTGAAAATAAATGGTGTTTTGGAATATTCGGGAGAAATGTGGTGAACGGTGGTTATAAGAAAGAGAAATGTGGGAAATCGAACCATACGAGTGAAGTGAAATTTAAAATATATGTTATAGTCCTCTGTTGACAAGAAAAAGGAAGAGTGTGGTGCGATTTTGCGATGTGTTGATGGAATTTCTCGCGAATTTAAGTTTTTGTTTACAAATATATTCAATTCGTACCATTTCCACCTACGCTATAAGTACCGGAAGAAATAAAATTTGTTATTACTACAATGCTCTTTGGTAGAATTGCTCTGGTACTAGTTCCATGCATAGATGCTCAGCAATTTCCTAAAAAGTTGAACTTTTTATGTGTATATTCCCGTTATATTCGTGATCAGTTACTAAACGACTTTGTTCATTTTCGCATTGTTTCCGGAGAACAAAATCAAAAATTGGGTTGTTCGTCCCCGAACTAGATCTAAATGGATGAAAAGCCACTGGAAGAGTGTTTTATTAGCATCCTGAATGTTATTTTGCCCATATTTAGATATTTGATTCGGTACATAAGATGAATCATTCTCAGAAACGTTGTGAACTGTCAAGGAGATATAGGGTTATCCATTTTATGCTTGGGAAAGTAAAGCTAAAGAAAACACATAAAATATTCAGATAGAAACAAAATTTTTTATTCAATATAAAGATTGAACCTTGCCATTACACGTAAAACACAACATTATTCAAATGTCTTCCGCGGGACCTCTTACAGGCCTCAATCCATTTGAGGTAATTTTCAATGACTTTTCGGCACATTTCCGGCAATATCTCGGCCATAACTTCACGAATATTGGTTTTCAATTGCTCAAGATTTTGAGGATTGTTCGTGTAAACACGATCTTTCGCATAGCCCTATAAAAAGAAATCCAAAGGTGTTAGGTCGCAGGATCTTGCGGGCCAATTGACATCACTCAATCTGGAAATTACGCGTCCTGGAAATTTCTCTTGCAAAAGTGCTCGATTAGCCTGTGTTGTGTGGCTTGTGGCTCCGTCCTGTTGGAACCACATGTTCTCCAGATCATAATCTTCAAATTCTCTCCAAAAATAATCAGTTAACATCCTACCATAGCGGTCAGAATTGACTGTAATGGTTCTTCCTTGATCGTTTTCACCACCAGACCATAATGCACACCAAACGGTCACTTTTTCCGGATGCAAAGGCCTTTCTGCGAAGCAAAACTAGTAGGGCTACAAATCAACGAAAATAAAACAAAGCTCATGACGCAGTCGAGGAAAAATACCTCAAATACACAAAATATCACACTTGGCGAATACAGTATCGAAAATATGAGCGAATTTGTTTATTTAGGTGCCAAAATAACGAAAACGGGCAATGAAAGAGACGAAATGCGCCGAAGAATACAGCTCGCAAATTAAATATTTTATTCAGTTTTGACGATCTTGAAGACCAGCTGCATACACAGAAAAACAAAGCTCCAAGTATACAAATCTGTGATAAGACCTGTGTTATGCTATGGGTGTGAAACATGGACCCTAACCCAAGCATCCGCAAATATATTGAACGCCTTTGAGCGACGGTTCCTGAGGCGAATAATCGGAGCGACGCTAGACGGGGACCAATGGCGAATTCGATACTACCATGAGCTGTAGAAAATTTTTGACGAACCGGAGGTCTCAAGGATTGTAAGACTGCGGAAGCTGCAATGGGCTGGACACATGAATCGTATGGACGAACAACGGATACCCAAGAAGGTATTCGTTGGGAGAACTGAAGGCCGGCGGCCAGTGGGGAAACCGGGGAAACGCTGGTCTGACTCGGTCGACGAAGACAGTTCATCGCTGCTCGGATTTCGGAATTGGATGACACGGTCAACGGACCGAGACAGTTGGAGGCGCTGTTTGCAGGAAGCGAAGGCCCGAAAGAGGCTGTAGTGCTAAGAAGAAGAAGAAGAAGAATCTCGAAATTACGCGCCCTGGAAATTTTTCTTGCTAAAGTGCTCGATTAGCCTGTGTTGTGTGGCTTGTGGCTCCGTCCTGTTAGAACCACATGTTCTCCAAATCATAATCTTCAATTTCTCTCCAAAAATAATCGGTTAACATCCGTCCATTGCGGTCAGAATTGACTGTAATGGCTCTTCCTTGATCGTTTTCAAAAAAATACGGGCCAATAACATCACCAGACCATAATGCACACCAAACGGTCACTTTTTCCGGATGCAAAGGCCTTTCTGCGATCAGCTGAGGATTTTGAGAGCCCCATATGCGGCAATTCTGTTTATTTACGTAACCACTGAGCGAAAAATGAGCCTCATCACTAAAGAAAATTTTGTTTGAAAAATCGTTATCAATGGCTTGTTGTTCAATCACCCAATTCGCATACATTCTGCGTTGTGTATGGTCTTAAGGCTTAAGTTCTTGAGTGAGTTGGATTTTGTACGGATGGAGATGCAAATCCAAATGCAAAGTCCGCCACAATGAGCCGTAAGACAAGCCCAAATGTTGAGCACGTCGAGGAATCGACAGATTCGGGTCTTCCTCCACACTTTGAGCAACGAAAGCAATATTTTCAGCAGAACGAATGTTGCGATGATGCACAGGCCTTGCAATATCAATAACCGATCCAGTCTCTTCAAATTTTCTCACTGTTTTCGAAATTGTTTGGTGTGTAGGTCGATCATGTCGACCGTAATCGGCTCGTAAAGCCCTAAATGTTGATACAGCAGAATCACAATTTTTATAATAAAATTTAATAATTTTAACGCGTTCTTCGACTGTTAAACGATCTATTTTTCTAAATGGCAAACCTTCAACTAAAAAAACACGTTTTGAATGACATTTAGTTTTGACAGATGTCAAATGGCAGGGTTATACTTTCCCAACCACGAAATGGATAACCTTGTATTTATTAAAACATTTGCAGGGAGGGATGTTGTGATCAAAAGCTCTCGATCGTCAAATTATATACGTGAAAAAAAAAAAAATATATATATATATATATATATATATATATATATATATATATATATATATATATATATATATATATGTATATATATATATATATATATATATATATATATATATATATATATATATGTGGGAAACGAGCTGTGCTGGCAACCCGGAACGAGTGGCCTGCTAGACGACACAGACGAGATAACGGGTGATTGAACAACTGGTTAGCGAGCACAAACACATAGCAGACGGATGTTGAAGAAGATTCGTATCGAAGACGTCGTGAGAGGCAGTTTAGCAGAGAGCCGTTCCCATCATTCTTAAATTCATATTGTTTTCATTTACAAGTCCGCATCACTATATTAAATAAATATCTTTTATCGAATCAACATCATCGTTATTATTACAATCCCACAGTTTTGGGGGCTCAACCGGGATTGGATAATTGAGTGATCGGATACTTGATTAATCGGATTCATCAAACTGGGATTTTTATATAGTGCTTTGATATTCAGTGTAAATTCAGTGACAATAGAAATTGAAAAGTGCAGTGAACATGTCGAGTAGGAAGTTAACACTTGGTGACTTAGTGTGGGATAGTTTGACCCACCAGCGAACGAAAGCGTCTAGTATAGCTGTGCTGCATAAAGTCGTTTTCGAGAGAGATGACGGTAGAAAAAATCGTAGACAATTACGCGAGTTCGGTGGGTTTGAATATAAAGGCGAAGACAGTGAAGAATTTGAAAACAAAAGAAAGTACATTTGTGATAATTTCGACAAAGTACAGTTAGAAACAGTAAGTGAAATTTTATCGATAAATGTGAAACAGAAAACAAAAGAACAGTTAGCCGTCCAGTTGTGTCGATGTTTGAACGATCTCGAGGCCTTGGAAATGGAAATCGATGAAGGGCGCGAAATCGAGGACCGAAATGCGCAAGCAAGTAGTGAAAGCGACGACAACACCAGCAAACGATCGCAAGGAGTAAGGGAGGAGCAGAGGAGTCGAGCTGATGCCGAACATGAGGAACTGTTGTTGCTGCGAAAACTAATGAGCATTAAACAACTGCGCATAAACGACGAATCGGAGTCCGATGACGAATTGAGCGATCCTCGTCATTCGAGAACAAGCGCGAACAAAAAACGTTGCTTGAAAAAGTACCATAAAATGGCGAATGTAAGCGAGAACGACGAAAATGAAAAATCAAATGGCGCGTGGGCTGATGGTGACCGTAGGACGGGCACTATGACAAAGTGCAGTTTTTCGTTTCGAGACGTTGAAGATACAATTCGTACATTTGATGGTAGTGGACACTACCTTATTGAGAATTGGATTGCAGATTTCGAAGAAATCGCTGACATGTTTGTTTGGAACGAGCTTGAAAAATTTGTGTTTGCTAAAAAATCGCTTCGTGGCGATGCCAAAACATTAGTACAAGCTGAAAGAGGAGTGCGGTCCTGGATTGAACTACGAAGATTGCTGCAAAAGGAGTTTTCGATGAAAATTAGTGGTGCCAAACTACATCGGGTGTTGAGAGAACGAAAGAAGGAGAATTCCGAGTCGATGATGGAATATGTGTTAGCAATGCAGGAGATGGCCGCTCGTGGTAATATAGATGAAGCGTCGCTGATCGAGTACATAGTCGAAGGAATACGAGACACCGAAATTAACAAAATGATGCTGTATGGAGCTGAAGACATAAAGCAGTTGAAGAAAAAGCTGAAGATTTACGAGGACATAAAAGAGAAGGCAATAGCCGTAGCCGATAGCCGATCCAGAGTTGTAGCTGAGAGCCGATCAAGAGTTGTAGCTGAGAGCCGATCAAGAGCCGATACCATTGAGCTGAATAGCACAAAGCTGAACAGTGGAGCTGGTTTTGCAGTAAATAAAAAATATTGTTTTAATTGTGGGTCTGCTGATCACATAAGAGCTGCGTGCACTTTCCCTACAAAGTGCTTCAAGTGTCGTGAGTCTGGACACATGTCCAAGGAGTGTCCGTTAAGCCAAACCCCTAAAGTGTTGAACGTTGCTGAAGTTAAGTCCATTGATAATTCGCCGATGTTGAAAAATGTGTCAATTGGAGGAGTTTCAGTAAGAGGACTTATTGACACGGGCAGTGATGTGAATCTAATCAAGGAAACTGTGCTGCATACATTACCGAATATTCAAATTCAATCAGCTGTTCGTTCATTTCTTGGATTCGGAGGAGTTTCCGTTGCTGCGGAAGGAAAGTTTCTGGCCGATGCCGTGGTAGATGAAATTAAAATGTCATTATGGTTTTACGTCGTGCCAGATGGGGCCATGAGTGTTGATTGCGTGCTGGGCCGTGGAATTGCTGCCGTTGCTGATATAATCATTAAGAGGGACAGTGTTGAATTGAAAAACTGTTGTGCTGAAGACGAAGCTGTTATTATGTCCATTGCAACATTAGAAGACGATGGTTTGCCGCTAGAAGTAGTACCGTCTAAATATCAAAACGAGGTGCAAGAATTAATCGAATCATACAAGCCGCAGGTCGTAGTGGAACCACCGTTTAAGATGCATATCGAGTTGAAAGAAAAAATGCCAGTCGTGCATCGGGCTAGTCGACTAGATTTTGTTGAGCAAGAGGCACTCAGGTCGCAGATTTCTCAATGGCTGATGGATGGAGTTATTCGACGATCAACGTCGCCATATGCTAGTAGAGTAGTCATCGTAAGAAAGAAAGATGGTACGCCGCGAGTTTGCGTCGACTACAGAGATCTGAATAAGAAGGTCATTAGAGAAATTTTCCCGACTCCATTGATAGAGGACGTCATCGACAAGCTGCAAGGCGCACGCGTGTTTACAACAATAGACCTAGAAAACGGATTCTTTCATGTAGCAGTCGATGAATCGAGTATTGGATATACGGGATTTATCACCAACGAGGGGCATTTTGAGTTCATGTACGCGCCGTTCGGATTTTGTAACTCGCCAGCTGTGTTTTTGCGTTTCATTAACTTTATTTTCAACCCGCTGATTCACGAGGGGATCGTGTTAACATATATGGATGACGTGATAGTGCTGGCCAAGGATGAAAGAGAGGGCGTACAGCGCTTGAAGTACGTATTGGAAGTGTGCATGAAGCACGGGCTCCGGATTAAATGGAAAAAGTGTCGATTCTTGCAGCGGCAGATTGACTTTTTGGGACACCGTATAGCAGACGGAACCGTCAAGCCAAGCGAGCAGGTTGTCCGCGCTGTAACAAAATTTCCATTGCCACAAAATATTAAAGCTGTACAGTCCTTCCTGGGATTAACCGGGTACCTGAGAAAATTCATATTAAATTATGCAATGATTGCTCGTCCATTGTCAAACCTTTTAAGGAAAGAAGTGCAATTTCGCATGGATTCATCGCAAATAGATGCAGTAACAAAGTTGAAAGCTGCTATTACTAGTTGCCCAGTGTTACAAATTTATCGACGAGGAGCAGAAACAGAGCTGCATACGGACGCTTCAGCTAGAGGATTTGGAGCTGTGTTGTTCCAGCGAAGCGAAGATCAACAGTTGCACCCTGTTTACTATTATAGCAGCAAAACCACTAGTGCTGACGAGAGTGCTCATAGTTACTATTTGGAAGTTAAGGCCGTCTATTTGGCTTTCAGGAAACTTAGACACTATCTGTTGGGAATCCATTTTAAGCTGGTCACTGATTGCAGTGCTTTTAGACAGACAATAGAAAAGAAGGAGTTGCCACTAGCAGCCTCGAGATGGGTAATGTTTATTCAAGATTTTGACTTTGAAGTGGAGCATCGAGCTGGAAGTCGCCTCCCGCACGCTGATGCATTAAGCCGATTTCCCACGATGATATATTTGATGCGAGATGAATTTATAGTCAGGTTAGAGCGAGCGCAAGCGAAGGATCCGCATATCGAAGCTATTAGAAAAGTGCTGGAATCCAATCCTAATTACGATGGCTATGTGTTAAAAGGATCGTTGCTGTTCAAAGGAGTTGCCGGAAGAGAGCTGTTATGTATACCAAGAGCGATGGAATCAGAAGTCATTCGAACCGTGCACGAACGGAGTCATTTTGGCGTACGAAAGACGATATTCCAAATTGAGAACGAATACTACATCTTGAGTTTGAAGAAGAAGGTGGAGAGTTGCATTCAAAACTGTGTGCGGTGCATCCTAGCAAGTCGCAAAGCCGGAAAGCAAGAGGGGTTGCTGCATTGTCTAGAAAAGGGTGATCAACCATTGGACACTCTTCACGTGGATCACTTGGGGCCGATGGATGCCACCAGTAAGTCATACCGCTATATTTTTGTTGTTGTGGATGCTTTCTCGAAATACACTTGGCTGTTTCCGACGAAAACGTTGTCTACCGACGAAGTCTTGAGGAAGTTCGCCGAGATCCAGAAAAGCTTTGGAAACCCGAGACGGTTAATCAGTGATCATGGAGCTGCCTTTACGTCCGCAGCTTTTAAGGAGTTCTGTGACCGGGAAAACATACATCATGTGATAACAACTACAGGAGTGCCGCGTGGAAATGGGCAGGTTGAACGAGTCAACGCCAATATAGTGCAAGCTTTGAAGAAGCTGGCTATCGAGCATCCTGAGAAATGGTTCAAGTATGTGGACCGTTTGCAATTCGCGCTGAATACGAGTTTCCATAGAGCTACAAAAACTACGCCGTTCGAGCTACTCTTTGGGGTACGAGGCAGGGGTGCAGAGCATACTGAAATTCGACAGATGATAGAGGAACTACACGTGCAACATTTTAATGCCGAGAGAGACCAGAGACGAATCGAAGCCAGAGAACACACCCAGAAAATTCAAGAGGAGAACCGCCAGCAATACAATAAGAGACGTAAGCCGGAAAACATCTATAAGGTGGGAGACCTTGTCGCTATCAAAAGAACGCAGTTTGTTGTTGGAAGAAAGCTAGCCAGTGAGTTTTTGGGTCCGTACGAGGTTACGAAGGTGAAAAGAAATGGGCGATACGATGTTGTCAAAGCCAGTGCCAGTGCCGAGGGTCCGAAGATAACTAGTACAAGTGCTGACCACATGAAACCGTGGCGCCGTTATGCCGACTATGAAGACGAAGGTTCTTCATCCGAGACGGATGAAGTTCAGGATGGCCGAATGTGGGAAACGAGCTGTGCTGGCAACCCGGAACGAGTGGCCTGCTAGACGACACAGACGAGATAACGGGTGATTGAACAACTGGTTAGCGAGCACAAACACATAGCAGACGGATGTTGAAGAAGATTCGTATCGAAGACGTCGTGAGAGGCAGTTTAGCAGAGAGCCGTTCCCATCATTCTTAAATTCATATTGTTTTCATTTACAAGTCCGCATCACTATATTAAATAAATATCTTTTATCGAATCAACATCATCGTTATTATTACAATCCCACATATATATATATATAAATATATATATATATATATATAAATATATATATATATATATATATAATATATATATATATATATATATATATATATATATATATATATATATATATATATATATATCAATGCGCTTACAAAACAATGAACTTGTAGAGTCCTATGTAGACTTCAGTGACTCAAAACTTTCAAGGAAACTGAAGAAATTGTTAATTGTGTCAAAAACCAACATCACAGCGACGAAGTAACTTTAAATTATGTCTCAGAATCAATGAAATCGTCTGATAATAATTTTGAAATCAATAATTATTATAAATTTGTTTATTTTTTTTGAGTGTCTCATACTCAATATTGTAAATATTATACCGGCATATGCCCGGATTAGCTCACAGGACCGCCTACCCCATCAACGAGCGCTCGTCGAGGAGGATGGGTAAGTACCCTTTTGTTTCTTTTTTGTGTCAATACCTTTTTAGGGTATTGTAAAATAATTTTACAATACCCTACTAAAATCGCGTCCTGTCTGTCCGTCCGTCCGTCCGTCCGTGTGTCACACCACTTTTTCTCGCAAACTACATAAGTTAGAACCATAAGAGTATGTAAGTAGGTGCAAGGTGACACCCTCTTCGAAGTTTCACCATGAAAAGAAATTTATAAGGTCTTTAAGGGGCGTCTCCCCATATAGGGGAGTGGCCCCAAAAAAAAAATTTCATTGCATGTGGGCAATATGGGTATCAAATGAAAGGTCTTAATGCGAACTTTCCAAAACAGGTCTTAAACCAACAAGTTTTGCTTTGAGGGGTGCAGGGGAAGGGGAAATGTACGAACCACCACCATCCGGCTGCCCCACTTTTATTTGTGGGCCATGAGAATCGTCGGGTAACGACGAGGTTCCCCTAAGTCCGTCTGTTTTAACTTGTTTCAACTTGTTCTTTGAACAAGCAATTCTTTCCTCTTTGTAGTTACCTACAATTTTTTCGACTTCGGTCGCCTTTTCTTTTGAGACCCAAGAATGCGTGAATGCGTGAAATTCTTTTGTAGTGGGTCCTTGTGCTGGGGGAATGAACCCGCCCCACGACACCGCAATGCTAGCCTGCCAGCGCATTCACGCGTCCCCAGACAAGGGCATTCTCGGCGGATATCAACATCTTCCTTCGCCGAGGCAGCAGACCATCGCTGCAGTCCTTTACGGACATTTCTACTTACCTACTCACTACACCTTCAGCCGGCGGTACTACTCCAGCCCCTTCGATGGTGTCAGGATCACCAGGTAGTGGCGAACCGTACTCTCTGCGGTCCTTATGTTTGGGCACCGCCCCTTGTGCAGCTGGTGTTTCGTCGTAACTAGTCGGTTGCAACGCAGAAGTTACCGGTTGGTGACAAAGCGGACAACTATGGCTGTTCTGCAGGTGTTGTGCCAGGCACTTTTCATGAAATTGATGGCCGCATGGTAGCGTTCGAACTGGCGTGCTATCATCCCTGGCCTGCTGGCAAATCACGCACAGCGATGTCAGTCCCGCGGCCGAGCGTAGTCGAAGTTTTTCTGTTGTGAGTTTTGTGGATATGTTGATTAAAAATTGTTGCTCTGAAATTCATGTAGCTACCAACAAATTTTGAAAATCTTAGAACTATAAATACTCGTATATAACGAAAAAAAATGTATGGATATATGAATAAAATTATTCGAGTGGCCGTCAGTGGCGAAATATTCACAACCCTCACAAAAAAATGTATGCTATAAAAAGGTCTAAAGGTATAAGCATCATAAAAAAATTCGGTATTTCCATTAATTTTCCCCCTTCGCAAGGAGGGACACCAATGGTGAGCTCTTCCCTCACGGCACAGCTACTACTCTCTTGAGGCACCGTAAATATTATAGTTCGGAAATGCTCCCTTGTTATAGTTTGTCGGCCCAGGGTTAATTCTGACCCGCAGGCAGCGCGTGTCTTATCATGGATAGTCACGTACTAGCTAAGCAGCCAATCACGTGAAATCAAGAACTCATTTACCGGAAGACACTGTTGCACCGCTTGGTTTGGGATGCAGATCAGAATCCGCCTCAAAATGATAAGTAACAGCTTCCGAGTACACGAAAGGACTTATATCATTTGGCCTTGCTAGTCATACAATGGTGGTAAACCACCAGTGTATAAATCAGAAGCAGGTCCAGACTGAAAACACCCATGCCCGCTCAAAAGCTGGGTCAGATAGAAGTCAGTCTCACCATGCCTTCGATTTAGCCACGGTCTCACATCCGGGATCCTTTCGTGCAATTCACCCAAGACTGCTGCCGATCGTTGAGCGAGCGCTGTCTCTCCTCGCGGACAACCGTCTCCCTCCCATCCTCGTTTCGGTGCAGGTAAATAGCGCGGCGCTCTCTAACAAGAAGGCGACAGGTATCACGCCTGCAATAATTCTCACCGCCGCATCGGAGACTGTCGGATACGAAGATGCAATCCTCACTGCTCCTCTTCTCTGTACCTGTGCCAAACGTTTTCGGTATACCTCCTTGCTGAGAGCGTCGCCCCATACTTCTGATCCGTACAGTAGCACTGACCCTACAGCACTCATCATTCCGTTCCCAGCACAAGTGCCCATTACGAAATTACTAGCTAAAATTCGCATTGACATGTGTTGAGGCCGCGGTAACCTACTGAAAGTAAAGGTTGCTAAAGCAAACAACTAACCGGGCTTGGCGAAAACGAACGAGATTTGATAATATCTCGTCTTTACCGGCGATACTTATGGCCCCCAAATACGAGTGGGGCACTCAGGTGGAAGTGGTGTCCCCTCATCCGGATCAAGATCCATTGTAGACGTGGCCAGATGTTTTCCATTTGAATGAAAAACTCATGGAAACATATTTCGCATGAACTTTTCCCTCAAATAAAAATATCAACGTTTCAGATTTATGTTACAGTTTTATATAATGGAATCACATAATACTATAATATAAATAAGAACGCAAGCGGAAGGCCACTCTACCATGCGAGAGCTCCTGGAACGTAAGAATAAGGAGTGAGCTCACCCAACGGCTAGTTCATGAGTGGAGTGGAGTGGTCCGGGTATCAAATGAAAAGACCAAATTTTAAATTGAATTAGACAAACATTATTACTCCTTCATTTTCATTATTTATAAAACAATATATTTTTCAATCTCAGTAAAAATTTCATTCCTCGTGGTAAGCTAACGTATATGCAATGATCGTAAAAGATTAAAAATGAAAATTTGTTCAACAACAAAGGAAAAATATATAATTTACTCCAGTTAACAAAACATCAGTTTTGAAAGAGAATGACAAGTTATAAAAATATATACTGTATAATATAGGTAAAGCAAATAAAAGAACAGCGGGTACTTACCCAATGCTCCTCCGATGAGCGCTCGCTTTTAGGGTGGGTAAAGGCCTGTGGACATTTTACTCTCGTAATGTTAAAATGACTATTATTTTTAAAATTTACGAAACTATGCACGTTTAACTTTTAGGCGAATCAGCCGTGTTATTCTTACTGGATCACCGTAAATAATTAATATATATATGCATTTATTGCAGTTATTTCTAATGTTGACACTTCTTTATTTGCACTGTACTTTTACCACCAATGATATTACACGAAACGATTTCTATCACTAGTTTTTCATCCATCGATAAACGGAGAAGCAGTTGTCTCCAGTATAACTCAACACTTTTAAAATCCAGCTTCCAATCTCAGTTGACTCACTATTGGATCCAAGCACTCAATAGGTTTATTGAAGCTATATAATCGAATATCTCCATAAGAGTTCACAAATTCTGATTTCTCCCTCGTCAACAAATTCTGAACATTTCTTTGCGTGTCGATTCATTTTAGTATTTACACATTCCCCGAAAAGGTTGCAACTATTGAAGTCAACGTAGTGCCATCATATTATTCTATTGATGCCAAGGCTTCCGATAATTGGTTGCTCCCGTGAGGGGGTTAATGGCCACTGGCATATTTACAATGAGCTTATTTGAATCATGTCATGACTATCGAATTCAAGATCGCGTACGCAATATCACAAGACCAGGGTAGCTTACTGACATGCGTCCGTCCAATATTGCTGATTTTCGGTCTCGGCACCACCCTGACTTTATACTGGCACAAACAACTTGTCAGCGGAACAACCACAACACATTTTAAAGTTTACTCTCTCGCTGGATATTTTGATACATAAATGTCTAGTAGAACATATCATTTAAATCTTTATCTTTCACTGATTCAATGTAATTGTCAATAACGAACTACCTCTCGTTGAATTTGTTGCGTCGAAAACGGCAACATCTTCTCTTCATTCTAACAATTGACATGCATCTTCTAATGCTTTTACTACACATCTATTTCGTATCGTCATTGCGTCTTCATTATCAGGCCTGAAAAATTCATGAATTCATGGCTTTTATATGCAGTTGTTGCCTGCCAACGATATTCTCCCAAATTAGAATCTTGTATTGATACCAATCCAGTTCAAATAAGGCGATAGTTTTTTGGATATATAAGTTTTCCCTCAAGCGGGCAGTCCAACCATTGCGACGACATGTGGTACCGTAACTTCATTTATTGTTCGCTCACCTTATCGGGGAGTTTGATCAGTTATATTTCCCGCAAAATTCAACAAATTCGCTTTATACTCGTAAGGGCACAATACTTATCACAACATTTAATTATAAGCTATTAGCACTATTCTAACAAAATTTCATCGTACACGAAACAATTTGATACGAGTTAATTAAAATCAAATTTTCATTTCTTAATTCTTCTCAAAAATCTCGTACACAGCCACTCGACATCTCCTCGTATGCACCACAAGAAATCATTCTCGCTGACACCTTGACGATTCTGAATTCCATTTCAGCATTTCGTCACTTTTCTTTACAAATTTATTATTTTAACGAAAGAACAAATTGATATTAACTTGGATTTGCACGGTAGCCTTAGAGCCCCGTTTCGCGATCACATTAAGACTTCCCGTATCGGAACGGCGGTTTATCGGCGAGCCCTCTCATGCCGTCAACTGTTGTTTGCCTTGTGGGACAACGCAATTCATGTTGATAAATTGCGTTACAAAGGGGATGCCGTGATCGAATTTTAATTGTAAATTTAAATATTTCTATGTTTATGTCCTAAATTGATTAACAACAGCAAGACTCGCTGCTGGCAAGATCTAGTGGACAATGTGAACAGGGATCCGTGGAAGTTACGAAAACCTTGCAAACATAATACGGAAAAGATGTGTTGACTCTGGTCACGGTGAACCAGCAATCGAGTGTCCCCTCTTCACACTGCCGGAACTGGAAGAGGCAGTCCTTTCTTTGAAAGTAAGGAAGGCTCCAGACCTAGATGGTGTTCCAGCTGAGATGTTGCAACTTGTCTATCACCATTGTCCTGATTTGCTGTTCAGCACATTCAACGCTTGCCTACGGGACGGGTTTTTCCCGGTACGAGGGAAGGTGGCGAGGCTCGTGCTGATCAGAAAGGTGAAAGGAAATCCCGGATAGCCGTCTACATACCGCCCGTTATGCATGCTACACAAAGCTGGCAAACTGCAAGAGAAACTAATCAAGGGAAGACTCTCTGATGCGGTTCGTGCTGCTGGAGACCTATCTTCCTGGCAGTGCGGCTTTAGAGCAGGACATTGCACCATTGATACGATTGTAGGTGGTGAGTGCGGTCCAAAAAGCAGAGACATATAGTTGCAGCTAGCGACGGATCTTCCTGTTAGTGACACTCGACGTTAGGAACACTAGATCCGCTAGATGGGTGGATATTCTGAATACGCTGGAAACCCCTTTTCAAGTTCCTGAATATCTAATGTGGCTTTTCCATTTGTCAACCGATCCAAGCATCACTGCAACTATACTATCCGGAGTGAGCTATCCATGTCCCTGCCGAGGTCCCGTCGCAACCTGTCGCATTTTTCGCGTGTAAAAAATGCATCGTCATCTTCTCCTGGGCAAAACCGATAATCGGGGGGCTGTGACTTACCAATCTTGTGCAGGTAAGACTGAAAACACCTTTGCCTGCTCAAATGCTGGGTCATATAGAAGTCAGTCTCAGCATGCTTTCGATTTAGCCACATCCGGAATGAGGCGCACAGTATACCTTCCCTTCGTTCAAGTGGGTGCTATCTCTCCTCGCGGCGCTCTCTAGCAAGGTGAGCCACAAGTATCACGCCTGCAATAAATTTTACCGCCGAATCAGAGACTGTCGGATATGAAGATGCAATCTTCAGTGCTCCTCTTCTCTGACCCTACAGAACTCATCAAGAGGCGTCTTCTTGATAGGTTGGGTTCCCCTACGTTGGCCATAAGTCGACTCAGAGGCGACACTCCCGAAGCAGTCTTCTCAGCCGTTGCCCTGATTTGCTCAGAGAAACTCATCAGCCCCAGGTACTTTACCGCTGGCTTCGATTCGATTAGTATGTCTCCAATACTGAACATTCTTACTCCAGAGATTCTCTTTTTTGTCAAGATGAACCACTTCGGTTTTCTCCAGTGCTAGACTGAACCCGCGAGCCGTCATCCAGTCTCTCACTCGGCGCATTAGCAAACCAAGCTAAGTTGCGCTTGTTCAACGGTGCGTGAAGCGAGCCGCAACATAATCCGTTTAGCCGATCAAGCCCGACTCGTCTGGGACGTCTCAGTAACCTGTCGTAAGACACGTTCCACAGGTCGGGACCAAGGATAGATCCCTGAACAAAGCCCGATGTAACTTCCATTCTTCGTTGGCCTTGTGTCGTGTCGTAAAGCAGGCTTCGGTCCTTCCGGTAGTCCCTTAGAAGCCACATTAGATATTCAGGAACTTGAAAAGGGGTTTCCAGCGTATTCAGATTATCCACCCATCTAGAGGATCTAGCGTTCCTAACGCCGAGTGTCACTAACAGGAAAATCCGTCGCTAGCTGCGGCTATATGTCTGCCTGCAATCGTATCAATGGTGCAACGTCCTGCTCTAAAGCCGCACTGCCAGGAAGATAGGTCTCCAGCAGCACGAACCGCATCAGAGAGTCTTCCCTTGATTAGTTTCTCTTGCAGTTTGCCAGCTTTGTGTAGCATGCATAACGGGCGGTATGTAGACGGCTATCCGGGATTTCCTTTCACCTTTCTGATCAGCACGAGCCTCGCCACCTTCCCTCGTACCGGGAAAAACCCGTCCCGTAGGCAAGCGTTGAATGTGCTGAACAGCAAATCAAGACAATGGTGATAGACAAGTTGCAACATCTCAGCTGGAACACCATCTAGGTCTGGAGCCTTCCTTACTTTCAAAGAAAGGACTGCCTCTTCCAGTTCCGGCAGTGTGAAGAGGGGACACTCGATTGCTGGTTCACCGTGACCAGAGTCAACACATCTTTTCCGTATTATGTTTGCAAGGTTTTCGTAACTTCCACGGATCCCTGTTCACATTGTCCACTAGATCTTGCCAGCAGCGAGTCTTGCTGTTGTTAATCAATTTAGGACATAAACATAGAAATATTTAAATTTACAATTAAAATTCGATCACGGCATCCCCTTTGTAACGCAATTTATCAACATGAATTGCGTTGTCCCGCAAGGCAAACAACAGTTGACGGCATGAGAGGGCTCGCCGATAAACCGCCGTTCCGATACGGGAAGTCTTAATGTGATCGCGAAACGGGGCTCTAAGGCTACCGTGCAAATCCAAGTTAATATCAATTTGTTCTTTCGTTAAAATAATAAATTTGTAAAGAAAAGTGACGAAATGCTGAAATGGAATTCAGAATCGTCAAGGTGTCAGCGAGAATGATTTCTTGTGGTGCATACGAGGAGATGTCGAGTGGCTGTGTACGAGATTTTTGAGAAGAATTAAGAAATGAAAATTTGATTTTAATTAACTCGTATCAAATTGTTTCGTGTACGATGAAATTTTGTTAGAATAGTGCTAATAGCTTATAATTAAATGTTGTGATAAGTATTGTGCCCTTACGAGTATAAAGCGAATTTGTTGAATTTTGCGGGAAATATAACTGATCAAACTCCCCGATAAGGTGAGCGAACAATAAATGAAGTTACGGTACCACATGTCGTCGCAATGGTTGGACTGCCCGCTTGAGGGAAAACTTATATATCCAAAAAACTATCGCCTTATTTGAACTGGATTGGTATCAATACAAGATTCTAATTTGGGAGAATATCGTTGGCAGGCAACAACTGCATATAAAAGCCATGAATTCATGAATTTTTCAGGCCTGATAATGAAGACGCAATGACGATACGAAATAGATGTGTAGTAAAAGCATTAGAAGATGCATGTCAATTGTTAGAATGAAGAGAAGATGTTGCCGTTTTCGACGCAACAAATTCAACGAGAGGTAGTTCGTTATTGACAATTACATTGAATCAGTGAAAGATAAAGATTTAAATGATATGTTCTACTAGACATTTATGTATCAAAATATCCAGCGAGAGAGTAAACTTTAAAATGTGTTGTGGTTGTTCCGCTGACAAGTTGTTTGTGCCAGTATAAAGTCAGGGTGGTGCCGAGACCGAAAATCAGCAATATTGGACGGACGCATGTCAGTAAGCTACCCTGGTCTTGTGATATTGCGTACGCGATCTTGAATTCGATAGTCATGACATGATTCAAATAAGCTCATTGTAAATATGCCAGTGGCCATTAACCCCCTCACGGGAGCAACCAATTATCGGAAGCCTTGGCATCAATAGAATAATATGATGGCACTACGTTGACTCCAATAGTTGCAACCTTTTCGGGGAATGTGTAAATACTAAAATGAATCGACACGCAAAGAAATGTTCAGAATTTGTTGACGAGGGAGAAATCAGAATTTGTGAACTCTTATGGAGATATTCGATTATATAGCTTCAATAAACCTATTGAGTGCTTGGATCCAATAGTGAGTCAACTGAGATTGGAAGCTGGATTTTAAAAGTGTTGAGTTATACTGGAGACAACTGCTTCTCCGTTTATCGATGGATGAAAAACTAGTGATAGAAATCGTTTCGTGTAATATCATTGGTGGTAAAAGTACAGTGCAAATAAAGAAGTGTCAACATTAGAAATAACTGCAATAAATGCAAATATATATTAATTATTTACGGTGATCCAATAAGAATAACACGGCTAATTCGCCTAAAAGTTAAACGTGCATAGTTTCGTAAATTTTAAAAATAATAGTCATTTTAACATTACGAGAGTAAAATGTCCACAGGCCTTTACCCACCCTAAAAGCGAGCGCTCATCGGAGGAGCATTGGGTAAGTACCCGCTGTTCTTTTATTTGCTTTACCTATATTATACAGTATATATTTTTATAACTTGTCATTCTCTTTCAAAACTGATGTTTTGTTAACTGGAGTAAACTATATATTTTTCCTTTGTTATTGAACAAATTTTCATTTTTAATCTTTTACGATCATTGCATATACGTTAGTTTACCACGAGGAATGAAATTTTTACTGAGATTGAAAAATATATTGTTTTATAAATAATGAAAATGAAGGAGTAATAATGTTTGTCTAATTCAATTTAAAATTTGGTCTTTTCATTTGATACCCGGACCACTCCACTCCATTCATGAACTAGCCGTTGGGTGAGCTCACTCCTTATTCTTACGTTCCAGGAGCTCTCGCATGGTAGAGTGGCCTTCCGCTTGCGTTCTTATTTATATTATAGTATTATTTGATTCCATTATATAAATCTGAAACGTTGATATTTTTATTTGAGGGAAAAGTTCATGCGAATTATGTTTGCATGGGTTTTTCATTCAAATGGAAAACATCTGGCCACGTCTACAATGGATCTTGATCCGGATGAGGGGACACCACTTCCACCTGGATGCCCCACTCGTATTTGGGGGCCATAAGTATCGCCGGTAAAGACGAGATATTATCAAATCTCGTTCGTTTTCGCCAAGCCCGGTTAGTTGTTTGCTTTAGCAACCTTTCCTTTCAGTAGGTTACCGCGGCCTCAACACCTGTCGATGCGAATTTTAGCTAGTAATTCGTGAATGCAAAATTTTTTTCGTAATGGGCACTCGGGATAGTATAGTTGCAGTGATGCTTGGATCGGTTGACAAATGGAACCATATGGCACATTATGTTCGGGCAGTCCTACAAGATAAGAGACCCACAGTAACCGGGGACGTCAGGGGCCAGGGGATCGCTTGTCTGGCAATTCCTTTGCCCCTCTCCCCTCTCGCCAGTGATGGAATGCCCCAGCTTGAAGGCGCATCACAGCGTAACGAAAGAAAACCTGGCCCGAAGTAATGTGCCAAACGGTTCAAGGCTGGGCTCTCGGGTTGACAGGGCAGGTGTTTAGTGGGTAGTCTAGTCGTTTGCGTCATAGGGGCCCCACACTCAGTGCTTAAGTAGCATTCACCTCCCAACCACAAAAAAAGTTAACGGAGGTGGGCTTACCCCAATGTTGTTAAATATTACTCTGGAACATATCAGGAAAACGCCAGCAGACACCACGGGCACGTTACTCTTCAAATCCACGCAACTAGTAGTGTATACCAATGACGTTAACATTAAGTCCAGATCGATTTCAGATGCGGAATGAAATAGCACAGGCTCCTCAAACGAACAATGAAGGGTTGAGCGCAAGGGAAACGTCCAGTTGGGAAACCGAGGAAACAATGGGAAGATTCAATCGATGCTGACAGCAGATCCCTGCTTGGGATTTCAAATTGGCCAACGAGGTCACAGAACCACAATGTTTGGAGGCGACTACTACTGAGGGCGAACGCCCGAATTGAAGCTATGCCGTAAATGATGATGATGGATCAATATAAATGATGCAAGTGCTGATTTAATTATAAAATAATAAAACAACCATGTTATCACGACACGATTTTCTATTAGGTGACCAGCAGAAGACGTAAACTAAATCGTCAACCACAACAGCCGTAAACCTACTATTGAAAATCTAGATGTTGGATCAATTCGCCGTGATACAAATGGTGCAAGTGCTGATTTAATTACAAAAAAATAAAACAACCACCTTTGCACAACACCACCTTGAAATTAGGTAATCAGCAGAAAAACAGAATGGCTACAATCGTGGCGACACCTAAGAATGCCGATCGCAGGATGAAAATATTGAAAAATTTTTGAACTAACCACGAATTAGACTAAGGTTTGAACAAAAAAAAGAATAACAAGAGAAAAAAGTTAGACTTCCATTACATTAAGTAACTACACACATACATCACATCTGATGTCTCTATTTCCACGGCCACCAACTTGTCAAAGTAACGTAAAATTTCGAAGTGAATATTGCACTTTACTGAATTCCGGTTGGTGTCAAAAGCGAAAAAAAATCGGAAAGACTTGCCAGTCCAACGAAATCTGACACTAGGAGTCTGCAGCCTGGAAAGTGTGGATACTTAGGAACAGCAATATGGAAAACAATAAACGCAGCCAGCAAACAAAGCCTCCTCAGTACTACCTATGCGAAAATTCAGATATGTACACAGGTAAAATAAGCTTCTCATTTCAAGTCATTAATGAAATCTGTGCTGCTAAACGGATGCGAAATCTCCACTTTTACAAATGTTTCCAAAAAGGCTCTAGACGTATACGAACGCAAAGTGCTGCCCAATGAGACATGGAATAGAGGGGAGACTTCGTTATAACGATCAGTTTTTAATCCGTATGGCGATCCACCTGTATCTGCATGCAATTACGCGAACTGCAATGGGCAGGACATGTGGAAAGAATGGAAGAGCACAGGTTCCTCAGACCAACGTTGAAGGGTAGAGCGCAGGGGACGAGGACAAGATGGAAAGATTAAATCAATGCTGACAGTAAATCTCTGTTTCGGATTTCCAATTTCTGAACAACGTTGCGGATTCGCGACGATTGGAGGCGACTACTCGTATTAATGTGACTATTGCTGAAGAGATGGAGCTAATCCATAGATGATAAATTAAGGTTGAAATCTGCATTAGTGAATGAATCTAGTTTTTGACGGATTTTTTTTTATACAAATAAGTTTTTTTTTTATTCGAGGTACTAAACTAAAATAGAAATTAGCATGGAAAATCTTACTTCAAAAAAAGTGTTATTATTGAGAAAGTGGTGGCCATATTCCCCTCAGTCATCAGCTCATGGGTGGATCGACTAATGCCACTGCCAGGTAGAATGAATATTCGATTTCACTGAAGGGATTTTTAAAGGAGGACTGCTAGAGGAGGCTATAAAGTGGTCCAGTGATGAGTGCCGAGTCTTCTCTGTTTTGGGTACATTCCGCAAGAAGTGGGAAAAAGTGCCCTGCGCGAAAAACAAATCGTAGATAAAAAGAGACGATGGAGTTTTACTCGTTGAGCGAAGATAAAGGTGAATGTCACGCAGAGAATAAATTCGAGGAACTTTGAAGGTGATGTCGTGTGATTCAATTTAGATAGTGGATTTGAAAACTTGACAACGGGCTTATACCTGATGAAAATATGGGTGCATCCCGAAATCATCTTCTCAATAAATAAATTTTTCAAGTGATTTCAAATGCAAATTTACAATTTGTGAATTTTATCCTGAATAAAAAAATCTTCAATCATCTATGTCCACTGTCGGGGTTGATCCGAAACAGATCAAACCTTCCCGTGACGAATAACTATGCACAAGTCCGCAGACTCAAAATATAGTGCATATAGATTGTATACAACAAAAGAAGAGCTGAAGAAACTTTCATTCATTAGTAATTTTGCTTTCAGGAGTGTGGTGGTTTCACGCGACTTGCGTGTCGACCCACACAATAATTTCGTTATTTTTTTGGACTTTCTTTTGCATTAATGACAGGCAAATTCGTCTTCAAATTGTGTGATGATATCGAGGACAACTTTTCTAAATTAATTTTTATAATAATTTCTTATAATTGCTCTTCGTTTTCTCGAAAAATAAGTTTATGTCACACAAATTTCCACAAAATTTGTCCGTCTCTTTAGAGTCACACTTCGCCCAGGTAATCGTAATCTTCCCTAATACTGTTGTGAACACCGATCCTGATTAAATGGCATCACAATTTTACGAAGCCACAAATGAAATACCGTCCCCACCCCCAACTTGATGCTTGATGCGTATTAAAATACGCACCGGCCTTGAAATACTTCACCATAGAAATGAATTTTGTATCTTTGGAAATATCCTACACAATCTGAATTCGAGCAGCTATAGATACTTCTATCATTTCGCCCCCAATTTTAAATTTAATCTATTGTCAGAAAATTGCTTACGACTGATCGTATTTTTTCAGGATAAAATGAATACATCTCCAAATGTGAGTTCTAACGCCTCAAAACTACCCAACAACAGTTCGAAGTCACAGATACATGGAAAGATTCTTAAAGAAACTCGGACGAAAATGGATTTGATAATACTTAATTGGTAAGCCATGTTTTTGATAAAGCACAACTGCGTTTTTCTAAGGTATTTCTACCCTAAATAGCAGAAACTAAATAATGTTCCATGAAAACATCTCCCAAGTTATAATTGTTGGCATAAATATTTTTGCATTTTAGGTTAGGAATACCCTTCAGAATGTTTATTTACTGCAGTGTTGTCTTTGATATTATGTTCAAAGTTGCAGCGGACCTAAAAATTGCAAAAAAGTATCTATAAAGTAAATTGACGAAATGCTAAATCTAATAGTGTTTCGACTTATACAGTGCCGAGAAAAAGTTATGGCAAAACCTATATTTCTTCAAACTTCAAACGTCATTACACCGTATTTTGCATAAAGATTTGGGTCTTAAGGCTTATAAAGTTCAGTTAACACAAGAACAACAACGTCGTGTCTTTGCTGATTGGGTCCCTGAAATGCATGAAAATGATCCGGAATTCCATCGAAAAATCATCTTGAGTGATGAGGCCTCGGTGGCTCCGTCAACAAGGAAAATTGTCGCATCTGGGGCTCGGAAAACCCAAGAGTTATTGTTGAAAAGTCTCTCTATCCTCAACGTGTGACTGTTTGGTGCGGTTTATGGTTCGGCAGAGTCATTGGACCTTACTTTTTCGAAAATGGAGCAACAGTTACGGTGAATTGATTGCGCTATCGAGAGATGATTACTGATATTTTATGGCCGAAATTGGATGGTATTGATCTCGACAATATTTACTTTCAACAAGACGGCGCTACGGGCCACACAAGCAACGAAACCATTGATCTTTTACGGGAAAAGTTTCCGGACCGTGTTATCTCTCGAAGAGGTGATCACAATTGGCCACCGAGATCTTGTGATTTAACACCTTGCGACCTCTTCCTTTGGGGCCACGTGAAAGAGAATGTCTACGCCAACAGCCCAGCGTCGATTCAAGACCTCAAAGATGAAATTCGTGAGGCTATCGAGGATATAGGGCAGCCACTTTGCGATTTGGTTATGGAAAATTTCATGAAAAGGATATGGTCCTGTAAGCGTGGTCGTGGTGGTCATTTGCCTGATGTTATTCTTCATATTAATGGCATAACTTCCTCTTTATAATATATATATATATATATATATATATATATATATATATATATATATATATATATATATATATATATATATATATATATACATATATATATATATATGTTTATATATATTGTCGCGTGTTTTGGTTCGCGGCCAATAATTTTAATGTTCTGGGAAAGTGAAAACGCAATGTCTTTTAAATTAAATTAAAAGAGTTTATTTCATTACTTAAAAATGTACAAGGAGGACAAATGCAAACCGTTTGAAAGAGTATATATATATATATGTTTATATATATTGTCGCGTGTTTTGGTTCGCGGCCAATAATTTAAATGTTCTGGGAAAGTGAAAACGCAATGTCTTTTAAATTAAATTAAAAGAGTTTATTTCATTACTTAAAAATGTACAAGGAGGACAAATGCAAACCGTTTGAAAGAGTTGTTGTTGTCATCGCAGGACCCTTTCCTGAATCTGAATGGGGAAATTTATACACGCTGGTTGTAGCCGATTATTTCAGCAAGTGGCCCGAGGTCTACCCCATTCCCAACCAGGAAGCAACTACTGTAGCCGAACAGCTAGTGTTAAATTGGGTCAGTAGGTTAAATTGGGTCAGTAGTGTTAAATTGGGTCAGTAGGTACGGCGTACCTTGTGAACTACATTCAGATCAAGGCCGAAACTTCGAGTCACTAGTTTTTGGCGAAATGTGCGAACTGCTGGGAATACGGAAAACGAGGACAACGTCGCTGCATATATATATATATATATATATATATATATATATATATATATATATATATATATATATATATATAAATATATATATATATATATATATATATATATATGTGTGTGTATATATATATATATATATATATATATATATATATATATATATATATATATATATATATATATATATATATATATATATATATATATATTGTCGCGTGTTTTGGTTCGCGGCCAATACTTTTAATGTTCTGGGAAAGTGAAAACGCAATGTCTTTTAAATTAAATTAAAAGAGTTTATTTCATTACTTAAAAATGCACAATCACTTGTTTAACTATTTCACAATTTTAATTTTCACTATTAAAAGTCTAACTTCCAC
This sequence comes from Odontomyia ornata, assembly GCA_963969285.1. NCBI lineage: Eukaryota > Metazoa > Arthropoda > Insecta > Diptera > Stratiomyidae > Odontomyia > Odontomyia ornata. Next base: position 282,899,527 of record OZ017738.1, read on the forward strand.
TTGTCCATAAATTTCTATCGCAAATGTCTTCTAAAATCAATTCACAATCAACGAAAATCAATTTTCTATTACTCGAACAAATTCGCTTCACACTTTCGCAGTTTTTACTATCGCGGTTATAATGAATGATCCCCCCATTCATTCAGCTCGCCTTTATATAGGGTCTCTACCCATTCAACTCATTTCTCGTACATTGGCGAATGCTCTGCCGAGAGGTACCTGGTATATTCGAGCAGCTTAATGACTGGAGTGACGTCACTTTCAGATGTTGATCATGCTTGGTGGATTCTCGTGGTTTCGAGTAAATTCACTTTGTTGATCATGACGTTCTTAATGGGTGTGAAAACAATTGCAACAGTTGCTCGCAGAATTATTCGTCCATGTAACACTGCCCCCACCTCAGTTCTTTTCGCCCCGAAAAGATGTGTCGCCAGTTGTAGTCGATTCTCCCTGGATGTAATATGGGGCAAGACGGTCCAGGTGCACGATTTTCATTTTGGCTCTTGGCTTCGATGTTCCTGTATTCGGTATACGACGTCGTTGATTCGCTTTGCAACTCGGTATGGTCCCTCCCAGTTATGTTGCAACTTTGGAGACCTACCCTTTCGCCGTTGCGGGTTATATAGCCACACCAAGTCATCTTGCTGGAAGCCAGTAGAATTTACCTTTAGATCATACCTGGTCTTCATGCAGTCAGTAGCCGATTCGAAGTGTTTTCGCACTGTCCGATGTATCTGATTCAACCGTTGCCTTAGCTCACTTGCGTACTCCGAGATGGTTGGGGGTTTCTCGGGAGGTGTTCCGAACTTTATATCAGCTGGCAGACGAATAGTCTTTCCAAAAATGACTTTGGCTGGGGCTTGGCCCGTCGATGCATGTTCGGCAGCTCTGTACGCCATCAAAAATAGTGGGATGTGTCGGTCCCAGTCCGTTTGGTTCTCGTCAACCATCTTGGCCAGGTGTTTATTGAGCGTGCCGTTGAAACGTTCGACCATTCCATCGGATTGGGGATGCAGCGGTGTTGTCCTCGTTTTCCGTATTCCCAGCAGCTCGTACATTTCGCCAAAAACTAGTGACTCGAAGTTTCGGCTTTGATCTGAATGTAGTTCACAAGGTACGCCGTACCTACTGACCCAATTTAACACTAGCTGTTTGGCTACAGTAGTTGCTTCCTGGTTGGGAATGGGGTAGACCTCGGGCCACTTGCTGAAATAATCGGCTACAACCAGCGTGTATAAATTTCCCCATTCAGATTCAGGAAAGGGTCCTGCGATGTCAACAGCAACCCTTTCAAACGGTACCCCCATGTTATAGGTTTGCATTTGTCCTCTCAGTCGTCGCTTTGGACCTTTGACGAAAGCGCAAATTGTGCATCTGCGACACCAGTCCTCTACGTCTTCTCTAGCGTGGAGCCAGTAAAACTTTTCCCGCAATTTCGCTAAGGTCTTGTTAACACCAAGGTGGCCTCCCGAGGATCCTTCATGCATTTCCTTAACCACATCGTGAATTCGGCTTTTGGGTAGTATAGTTTGCATCCCATAGGAGCTGCCATTCGCCGTTTTCCATTTCCGCTTGAGTACGCCACCACTATTTTGGCAGTCTTTGACGAATCTTCGATAGTAGGTTGCCAGACCCAGAAAACTTCGTAGTTGGCGCTTGTTGTTTGGTGTTGGCCAGCTTCTCACGGCTTCAATTTTCTCAGGGTCTGTTTTGATCCCTTCTGCTGATACGACGCGTCCCAGGTATTTTACTTCAGCTGCGAAAAGGGTACACTTGTCGGGACAAGTTTCAAATTCGCCAGTCGCAATCGGGAGAAAACCTCTTCTACGTTCCGCACATGCTCTTCGAACGTTTTTCCGATGACAATGATGTCATCTTGGTACACCAAGCAGGTTTTCCAGGTTAAGCCACGTAGCACGTATTCCATCAGGCGTTCGAAAGTGGCTGGAGCATTGCAAAGCCCAAATGGCATCACCACAAATTGCCACAATCCGGTCCCAACTGAAAATGCGGTTTTCTCTCGATCCTTCTTGTCGATTTCTACCTGCCAGTAGCCACTCTTGAGATCGAGTGTAGAAAACCATTTTGCGTCGGCTAAAGTATCCATGATGTCATCGATGCGTGGAAGCGGGTGACTTTCTTTCTTAGTGACGTCGTTAAGCTGTCTATAGTCGACACAAAAACGAGTGCTACCATCCTTTTTCTTTACTAGAACTACTGGCGGTGCCCATGGACTGATGGAAGGTTCAATAACGCTTTGTTTTTCCATGTCCGAGATCAGTGCGCTCACTTCTCCTTGTTTGGCTATAGGGAGACGTCTCGGTGCTTGTCGAATTGGCTTGGCTCCCTGTGTATCTATGACGTGAGTTACCATACTCGTTCGGCCTTGGTCATCCGGGCTTGTTGAGAAGATGTCACTGTACTTGGTGACCAGATCAGAGGCTCGCTTGAATAGCTGCACTGGCAATTTGACCTGCTTCAATATTGCAGACGTGGATTCCCGGGCTTTGTCTGCGTCTTGCCTCCTTTTCCAATGATGGTTGTGAGTAGCTTCCAAGGAGGTGATGGTGGAAACAGGCTGGCAGCTGCCGATGACTTCTCCCGCTTTGATGCTCGTGGTTGAGTCTGCGGTGATAAGGACTCTAACCGGCACGTATCCGTTCCTTAAAGATCTTACAAGGCTTCGTCCTACAATCAAACAGCGCAATGCAGACGTCTTCGTTGGCTCTATCAGATAAAATCGGTGGTCTCCAGAATCACCATCAAGCTTGGCCCATACAATGCTTTCAGAAGAATTCGGTACATCAGTGTCGGCACATACTACTACATTCATCTTGGGAATTCGGACGCTGGGATCCTCCATCAATACTTCGATATTCTGCCATTTCAATACCCGTTTGTCCAAATCCAATGTGATTCCATGTGGTCGCAGAAAATCCATTCCGAGAATGCAGTCATCCACAATGTTCGCGACCAGAAAATTATGTCGGAACGCAAGGTCTCCCAACTGTATCTGGAGGTTAATCTCTCCATGGACAGGTGCAGTTTCTCCCGTAGCTGTCCGTAGTGAGAAAAATCTGCCGTTGTGAAGTAGTTGTTGCCTCACATGGTCTGGTCGGATAATCGATCGGGTTGCACCAGTGTCGATTGTTATGGTGCAGTGTTCTCCGCCAACAGACCCCGAAGACCCGGAAGGCATAAGTCCGCTTCTCCACGATGTAGTCTTGACACGGTGATGGTGGTGTTGGGGTCGTCGTTCCTCCTAGCCAACGTCTGCCCCACGAAGTTGGCTCTTACATGTTTCCCGACCCCTCTGTTTGAAGGGTTTCCATTCTGGGCTTCTGACTCGGTCTGGATTTCTTCGCTTCTTGCAGTCTCTTTGCAGGTGCCCTTTCTCTCCGCAATTCCAGCATCTAGGCGCACCATTTACATGCGGGTCTCGCTCAATTTCCACGCGCTCACACCTGCACTCGTCCGTCACTACCTCGCGGACCCGGGCAGTGGTACGGCTCACATTTTTCGCTGCCTCAAAGTTCAGACTATAAGCCAATGCGTCCTTAACTGTTTGCTTTTGAGCTAAACGCACGGCTTGTTGCAATTCCTGGTCTTTTAATGCGCTGATGAATGCTTCTGTCGCTGCGTCATCTCGATGTTCTGGGTCATACGCTGGGTAAGCCAAAAGTGCCAGTCGCTCAATGTCTTGGGCTAGCTGCTGTAAAGTTTCGCCAGACTTCTGCATCCGATGCCTTACCTGTGACCGATAAATCTGCTTTAGATGATCGTCTCCATAACGCATGTCGAGCGCATTCATTATAGCAACCGAGTTTGAGTACAACTTAACGGGGATCGTCTGTAAAAGCTCAGCAGCTGGGCCTCTTAGAGCAAGAATTAGTGCAGTTGCTCGTTGTTTCCACCATCACCTCCTTGGAAGCTACTCACGACCATCATTGGAAAAGGAGGCAAGACGCAGACAAAGCCCGGGAATCCACGTCTGCAATATTGAAGCAGGTCAAATTGCCAGTGCAGCTATTCAAGCGAGCCTCTGATCTGGTCACCAAGTACAGTGACATCTTCTCAACAAGCCCGGATGACCAAGGCCGAACGAGTATGGTAACTCACGTCATAGATACACAGGGAGCCAAGCCAATTCGACAAGCACCGAGGCGTCTTCCTATAGCCAAACAAGGAGAAGTGAGCGCACTGATCTCGGACATGGAAAAACAAAGCGTTATTGAACCTTCCATCAGTCCATGGGCACCGCCAGTAGTTCTA
>OZ017738.1:282908798-282916298 GCA_963969285.1 Odontomyia ornata
GGCCAAGGTGGTCGATCGTCCTGTTGGTGACACTCGACGTCAGGAATGCCTTCAACTCCGCTAGATGGGTGGATATTCTGGACACGCTGGAAAACTCTTTTCAAGTTCCAGAATATCTAATGCGGCTTTTGAGGAACTACCTAAAGGACCGAAGCCTGCTCTACGACACGACACAGGGCCAACGAAGGATGGAAATTACATCGGGTGTTGCCCAGGGATCTATCCTTGGTCCAGACCTGTGGAACGTGTCTTACGACGGGCTACTGAGACTTGAGATGCCAGATGAGTCGCGCTTGGTCGGTTATGCGGATGATGTTGCGGCTCTGGTCGCCGGACGCACCGTTGAACAAGCGCAACTTAGGCTAGGTATGCTAATGCGCCGAGTGAGGGACTGGATGACTGCTCGCGGGCTCAGTTTAGCACTGGAGAAAACCGAAGTGGTCATCTTGACAAAAAAGAGAATCACTAGAGTAAGGATGATCAGTATTGGAGATATTCAAATCGAATCGAAGCCAGCGGTGAAGTACCTGGGGCTACTGATCGACTCGAAGATGAGTTTCTCTGAGCAAATCAGGGCAACGGCTGAGAAGGCTGCTTCGGGAATATCGGCCCTGAGTCGACTTATGGCCAACGTATAGGGACCCAGCCCATCAAGAAGACGCCTCTTGATGAGTGCTGTAGGGTCAGTGCTACTGTACGGAGCAGAGGTATGGGGCGACGCTCTCAGCAAGGAGGTATACCGAAAACGATTGGCACAGGTACAGAGAAGAGGAGCACTGAGAATTGCATCTTCGTATCCAACAGTCTCCGACTCGGCGGTGAGAGTGATTGCAGGCGTGATACCTGTCGCCCTCCTTGCTAGAGAGCGCCGCGCTATTTACCTGCGCCGAAACAAGGATGCGAGGGAGATGGTTGTCCACGAGGAGAGACAACGCTCGCTCAACGATTGGCAGCAGTCTTGGAGGAATTGCACGAAGGGAAGGTGGACTGCGCGCCTCATCCCGGATGTGAGACCGTGGCTAAATCGAAGGCATGGTGAGACTGACTTCTATCTGACCCAGCTTTTGAGCGGGCACGGGTGTTTTCAGTCTTACCTGCACAAGATCGGTAAGTCACGGTCTCCCGATTGTCGGTTTTGCCCAGGAGAGGAGGACAATGCCTGTCACACATTTTTTGCGTGTACCAAATGGGCCAGGCTGCGAAGGGAACTCTACAGGGAGACGGGAGAGCTCATCCCGGATAATATAGTTGCGGTGATGCTCGAATCGGTTGACAAATGGAACCAGGTGGCACATTATGCTCGGGCAGTCCTAAAAGATAAAAGGGACTCGCAGCAGCCGGAGGTGCTGGGGCTGGGGGATCGCTCTTCTGGCATTTCCTCTTCCCCTCTCCCCTCCCGCTAGGAAAGGGACTCCCCAGCTTGAAGGCGCCCCACGGCGTAACAAAACGAGACCTGGCCCGAAGTAATGTGTCAAACGGTTCCAGGCTAGGTTCTCAGATTGACAGGGGAGGTGTTTAGTGGGTAGTCCAAGGGTATCCTCCATGGGAGTCCCACACTGCCAGACTCGGCGGGCGTAAATGCCATCACCTCCCTACCACAAAAAAAAAGAAGGTGGTCGATGTGGAAGGTCTGCAATGGCTAGTCACCTTTCGGAATTGGTTGGAGGTAACCCTCCGCTTTTCCTCTTTTCCTTTCTGCAAGTATGCACCTAACACAACCTTGTATTTGATTCTCTATCCTCTTAGAGACGTTTCGTATAAAGTATTCCTTGTCCAGAATATCATCTTTCTTGCATGAAAGTGGCCCTTTCGTGCGTCTTCCTGGTGATTTCTGTAATCATTGTATCTGGAACTGTAAACAAAAGTTTATTATTTACGTTTTTACAAAGTATATTATTATGAACAACGTAGTCTCGATAAGGTTTATCTTTCAAGTTCTCGATAATCGCCCGCAGTCTGTCGTCATTTTCTTGGGCTTTTCTTAGTTTCTTCAAAAGACCATCGTTTTTACTGCTTATGCACATGCTAATGGGGTTGCGGCTGAGAGCATCTACATGTTTCATTTGATTTGCCCTTGCTCCACGTTATAATCAAATTCTTCTAGGAGAAGGGCCCACCGAGCGACTCGTGTCGCTAGATCTTTCTTTTTCAATGTACATTCGAATGCCTTACAGTCGGTCACTAGTTTGAATCGCTGTCCAAGGAGATATACTCTGAACTTTTTAACTGCTTTAACCACCGCTAGCACTTCCAGTTCATAGCTGCAATATCGCTTTTCCGCATCCGTGGTCTTCTTACTGGTAGGCCACCGTCGTCGTTGCTTCTTTGTAAAAGAACCGGTCTGTATCCTTCACTGGAAGCATCTGTGTGTAACTCTGTTTCCATTCCGTATTCAAAAATGTTCAATACTGGTTTGCTGACGAGCGCTTCTTTCAATTCTCTTATTGCTTCGAGGTGTTTTCGTTCTAGGTTGTAATCACTCCCTTTCTTTAATAAATCACTAAGAGGCCTAGCAGTTGCATATATATTTCCTAAATTAGCTTGCCAGTCCTAAGAAGCCCTGCATCTGTTTCATCGTCGTGGGAATCGGGAAATTCATTATAGCCTTCGTCTTCCTCGCTGATGGAGATATATGACCACTTCTGACTTGGTACCCTAGGTACTCGATTTCATTCTGCAATATCTGGCATTTTGACCATTTAATCTTCAATCCGTTTCTGGCAGTAACTTTTAGCATCTGCTGGAGTCTTTCTACTCCTTCCTCGATTGTAGCTGATGGTATCACGATGTCATCCAAATATATAATTGCAATGCCTTCGTTAACTAGATTTTTCAACACGTAATTTATGTACTTCTGAAACACTGAAGGGGAATTGCAGAGACCGAATGGAGCTCGAATAAATTCATATTGTCCACTACTGGTCACGAATGTGTAATGATTTTCAACTTTTTAGTCCAAACGCGGAACCGACCTCTCATCGGTTCTAGACGTTAAGTCTGAGTAGTGCCAACGGATGGTACCAACAGGTCAACCAATCCGTGCACCGTAACCCATTCACGCGGTGGCTGCTTGTCGGCCAGCTAGTTCGGAGAGGATTTCGGTCGCGGGTCTCCGAATGGGTTGCGCTCAATTACAATATTTTCAGCCACCTGAACATGCCCGTTTTCAAAGCGCGTTATCAAAACCAAACCATACGGAGAAGAAACCTACTTTACGTTACTCCGTATTTCTTCATTCATCCAGTTAAGAATACAAAATCTAATTTTCATTTCACGTTTCCGAAGTCTCGACGCGGTACCGAAAAGTATGCTACTCTAACTCAACCCGACGAAAACTACTCTAAATAAAATAACAAAACAACAAAGGTACCGCGTACCGCGCGCGACACGAAACCGACCTCAGCGGATTTGGCGAAACCCTACCCTCGCGACGGCATACCTACCCTGCACTCACTTTCCCGCTGAAACAGAACGAACCACTGAAAAGGAAAGTCTTGGGTTATTTATTAGCAATTCATTTTATTTCAGTCACTCTGACCTAAACATCAAAATTGTTTATATCATTTCGAAAATTAATCCAAAAAATTTGATTGAATATTTCGAATATTATTGTTAAATTTCCTATGAATGTATTATATGTATTTGAATGTTTCAATACACACTACTTATTCGAAAATTGCAAAAATCGTTTACACGTCTATGTACGAAATGATTTCTATGTATATTATAGTAAATTCAATTGTTTTATTATATGGTGTATATCTACCCTCTATTTAACATGAATTGGAATTATTTTATTTGCTTTTCTCATATTTTACGATGACTGAATTCCAGCGTGCTATTATTTTACTATTGCATTTTATTTGATTTCTAATGAAAAGTCGATTGTTATGCAAATTATGATTGATGGAATAGCACTTTGTAAAAGCACGGAATCATTTGAATATTATGCAAATTAGTAAGAAGCATGTCTGACTGTAATCTTCGGGTTGCTATTTATTGTCAACGTTGCTCGACACTTTCTTTTTACTTATATTCACTTTCCCTTCTTCAATTAAGATAACTGCTAACTGCAACAGTATGGACGAACAACGGATACCCAAGAAAGTATTCGTAGGGAGAACTGAAGGCCGGCGGCCAGTGGGGAAACCGAGGAAACGCTGGTCTGACTCGGTCGCCGAAGACAGTTCATCGCTGCTCGGATTTCGGAATTGGTTGACGCGGTCAACGGACCGAGACAGTTGGAGGCGCTGTTTGCAGGAAGCGAAGGCCCGAAAGAGGCTGTAGTGCTAACGAGAAGAAGAAGAAGAACTGCAACAGATTCATTCCGATTATCAAATTTGGTATCATATGAGAATTTTTAATAGCGTGTACTTCAATATTTTCAAAAATGATTTCGATGTCTAGCATACAAGAACCTCACGTCATGATATTTGCTCCCAATCCTGCAATAGTCAGTTGAGCAACTTCTTGGTAATATTTAGGATTAATCGACTTTAAATGGCTTTCCTTTATTATGCAGATGTCACTTCCCGTGTGTAGTAAACCTTGTAGCAAACAACCATTAATTTTACATGATACATATCTCGTATTTGTGACAGCGACATGCGTAGATTTTTCCGTTGTTGCTACCGCAGGACAGTTGGGTCTTTTATGTCTGAACTGATTACAGCCGAAGCACTTAGGACCTATTTCCTTGTTTGGGCAAGAATGGAACTCGTGATGCACCGTTCCACAGTTAAAGCAATATCGCTTCGGTTTTGTTTTTTCATTTCTCTTCGTTGGTTAATTTTTAGACTGTCTTTCTCCTTCGTTACTTTTAGTGTTCACGTAATTACTATTCTCGTTTCTAATTTTTTCGTAAATTTCAAGCTTTTCCTTAAATTCTTTAATTGTTTTTGCGCCATTAAGAACACTTTTGTTACTCGCGTAATATTTTATTCCATGTATGACATATTCAATTATGGAAATCTCCTCTATATCAGCTTGTGACGCGATGTCAATCATATGATACAAATATTCGCGGAGTGTTTCATCAGTTTTCTTTTTTCTTTCCTTGAGCTTGCTGTGGACGTTTGCGCTAGATATTTTGGGTTGGAATTCTTCATTCAGTGCACTCTTCAGCTCCGCGTATGTGAGTGGCTTGGCGTCGCAATCCGCAAAAATCTTGTATTTCGCCCCAACCGAAGGTATTCGCATATTGCTCGAACTCAAAGATCCATTTCTTAACACTCATTGTTTCGTCACCGGAAAATTTACGTAGGATGTTTTCGAAGTCGGTGTAACTGCATTTAACAGACATATCTCTTTGTATATGAGTCATTCGTACCGAAGTTCCATCCACACCAGAGTCAAAATCTACGAACGAGTAGCTGTTCTGTCGATTTTCATTCCTTCTTCCGCTCATTTCTAATCAAGAAATATACTTTAAATAAGCGTTATACCCGCAACCCACCGTCTCCGTGTTGATATAACTTTGCTAATTTGCTGTTTATATGTTGGTACTGTTATGCAGCATGAAATGGACTGTTGAAGTTCACTGGACAATACCGTTAATTTTTACTATCAGTATCATATGTTATGTCTTGTTACGCGTTGTAGTGAAAAGGTAGGTATAAATGTCCGTAGAGGACTGCAGCGATGGTCTGCTACCTCGGCAAAGGAAGATGTTGATATCCGCCGAGAATGCCCTTGTCTGGGGACGCGTGAATGCGCTGGCAGGCTAGCATTGCGGTGTCGTGGGGCGGGTTCATTCCCCCAGCACAAGGACCCACTACAAAAGAATTTCGCATTCAGGAATTCTTGGGTCTCAAAAGAAAAGGCGACCGAAGTCGAAAAATTGTAGATAACTACAAAGAGGACGGAATTGCTTGTTCAAAGAACAAGTTGAAATAAACCAAAACAGACAGACTTAGGGAAACCTCGTCGTCACCCGACGATTCTCATGGCCCACAAATAAGAGTGGGGCAACCGAATGGTGGTGGTGCCCCCTCGCACCCGCCCAAATGGATCAAGATCCATAAATGTTGCAGTGGCCATATATTTCTCTTCTGAGTGGAAAACTGATACAACATAACTTGTATGAGCCTTCCCATCAGAAAAGAAAAATACCGATGACCAATTTACATCATAGAGTTATGTGAGCGAAACACATAACCCTATGCCATAAAAAGGCACCTTGCTCGAGGCCACTCAACCCACGAGTCCCTGAAACAAAAAGAAGGTTAGAGCGTGCCCGATGGCTAGGTCATTTTTGGTGGGGAAAGCCTTACATCGTGCCGGGTCCTATACCCGGTCAGACGGGACAAAAATGAAAATAATAATTCATTATTATTCAATTAAAATTTCACCAAATTCTAACAATCTACAGTAATTACTTTTGCCGCGCCTGCCTTGCGCAAGTTTAAATTGAATACGCGATATACATAAAATTTCATCACTTCTAACATTTCAACTCAAACACAAATTGTAATTAACTAATAGAAAAAAATATATAAATAAATTAATTAAAAACAATCATGTTGCAATATACAAAAATGTAAAAATTGGTTGTAAGGCGATACGAGGACCAACAGTTTTTGACCGAATTTTTCCAGCTAAGTTTTCGCCGGCAGTTCAGTTCAATTTTCTGATATTCAGTCTTGCGCTACCACAGAAAAATCCAAGACAGCCGGTTTTACTATAGAAATTCATCAGAGCAAGAGTTTCCTCACGATCTCTTGCAGATTTAAATACAATGGAATAGTTCACTTTTGAGAATTTTCAACAAATCGCATCACTCTCGAGTTGTGTTGGTGATTATTCGTTAAATGTGGCTGCGAATGGGAGTGCGTAGAGTTCATCAGTTGGCATCCTGACAATGCTTGAGAAGTAATAAACGAATTCCCTGCTGTTGTTGTCTCGTACAACACCTCATCCTGCATGCCAGAAATCGAGACTCGCACGTACTGAATATTCGAAATATTTTTCAATGGAAAATTCGTCGGAGATCACGTCGACGGATGAAACGACAGCTTTACTACCACTCGAGTTATTATTGTTGTTGTTATTGTTTTTCACACCAGATGCTGTAATGGCCCCACCGAGCTGTGATTTCTCTTCTTCCCGTCGCTGGATATTATTGGAATGCTCAGTCTCGGGCAGCTATTGTCAAATATTTATCTTTATCGATTCGTTTTCCAAACATAGCTTTTCAATCAGAAAAATTTCACAGATATTGCGCGCGTACAAAATAACCCAATAAGAGAAATCCAAAAAGTGTAAAATTAATCCTTAATTGGAGTTTTCCACGCAAATTTCGACTACCACACAAACGAAATCTCTTCTCGAGCTGGCGGAACGACGAACGGAAGTTCACTTGTCATCACCACTTGACGCGTCCCGAACCGTTCATTATGTTGACAATTTTATTTCTAAACCGCGCGGGGCTCGGTGCAGAACTCTTTCTATTCTATCCACGCGATTAATTTCAATCCGTTTCTCGACAGTTTTCCGTACAAA
>OZ017738.1:282921298-282983798 GCA_963969285.1 Odontomyia ornata
CACGATTTTCATTTTGGCTCTCGGTTTACGGTGTTCCTGTATGCGATATACGACGTCGTTGATTCGCTTTGTGACTCGGTATGGTCCCTCCCAGTTATGTTGCAACTTTGGAGACCTACCCTTTCGCCGTTGCGGGTTATATAGCCACACCAAATCATCTTGCTGGAAGCCAGTAGAATTAGCCTTTAGATCATACCTGGTCTTCATGCGGTCAGTAGCCGATTCGAGGTGTTTTCGCACTGTCCGATGTATCTGGTTCAACCGTTGTCTTAGATCACTTGCGTACTCCGAGATCGTTTGGGGTTTCTCGGGGGGTGTTCCAAACTTTATGTCAGCTGGCAGACGAATAGTCTTTCCAAAAATGACTTTGGTTGGGCCAAAAATGACTTTGGTCGATGCATGTTTGGCAGCTCTGTACGCCATCAAAAATAGTGGGATATGTCGGTCCCAGTCCCTTTGGTTCTCGTCAACCATCTTGGCCAGATGTTTATTGAGCGTGCCGTTGAAACGTTCGACCATTCCATCGGATTGGGGATGCAGCGGTGTTGTCCTCGTTTTCCGTATTCCGAGCAGCTCGCACATTTCGCCAAAAACTAGTGACTCAAAGTTTCGGCCTTGATCCGAATGTAATTCGCAAGGTACGCCGTACCTACTGACCCAATTTAACACTAGCTGTTCAGCTACGGTAGTTGCTTCCTGGTTGGGAATGGGGTAGACCTCGGGCCACTTGCTGAAATAATCGGCTACAATCAGCGTATATCGATTTCCCCAATCGGATTCAGGAAAGGGTCCTGCGATGTCAACAGCAATCCTTTCGAATGGCACGCCTACGTTATAGGTTTGCATTTGTCCTCTCAGTCGTCGCTTTGGGCCTTTGACGGAAGCGCAAATTGTGCATCTGCGACACCAGTCCTCTACGTCTTCTCGAGCGTGGAGCCAGTAGAACCGTTCCCGCAATTTCGCTAAGGTCTGGTTAACACCAAGGTGGCCTCCCGAGGATCCTTCATGCATTTCCTTAAACACATCGTGGATTCGGCTTTTGGGAAGCATAGTTTGCATCCTATAGGAGCTACCATCCGCCGTTTCCCATTTTCGCTTGAGTACGCCACCCTCCACCTGAAGGGAGTTCCATTGTGCCCAATAGCTTTTTAGGGTTGCGCCATGCATTGAAACGTCTTTCCACTCAGGTCGCCCAGTCGTCTCCTTCCATACGAGCAATGGTCCGATGTCTTCATCGGCTAACTGGGCGTTTCGAATCTCCTCCGATGACCAACCTTCATCGAATTCCGCCGTTATCAATCGCAGATCAACGAGCGGTTCCTTTTCCTCAATCCGTCGGCAATGCTTGCAGTTAGCTGGACATGGACGGCGCGATAGGGCGTCAGCATTTACATGAACTCCGCCCTTCCGATGAACAATTTCATAGTCGTATGACTGCAATCTTTCGATCCATCTCGCAACTTGTCCCTCGGGGTTTTTGAAGTTGAGCAACCATCTCAGTGATGCATGGTCCGTTCGAAGAACAAATTTCTGGCCATATAGATACTTGTGGAACTGCTTGGTGGCCTCTATTATAGCCAATAGCTCCTTCCTGGTCACGCAGTAATTCCTCTCACTTTTTGAGAGAACTCGACTGTAATAAGAGAGGACTCTTTCTTCGCCATTGATCTGCTGGGAGAGTACAGCTCCAATACCGCCGTTGCTTGCATCGGTGTCAACTACAAACATTTTTCCGGGTTTCGGATACGCCAGCACGGGTGATTCACACAGCTTTTCCTTCAGGGTCTCAAAGGCTGTCTGGCATTGTTCATTCCAGACATACGGACGATTTTTCTCGGTTAGCTGATGGAGACACTTAGCTATTTTGGCAAAGTCTTTGACGAATCTTCGATAGTAGGTCGCCAGACCCAGAAAACTTCGTAGTTGGCGCTTGTTGTTTGGTGTTGGCCAGCTTTTCACGGCTTCAATTTTCTCAGGGTCTGTTTTGACCCCTTCTGCTGATACGACGTGTCCCAGGTATTTTACTTCAGCTGCGAAAATAGTACACTTGTCGGGACTAAGTTTCAAATTTGCCAGTCGCAATCGGGAGAAAACCTCTTCTAAGTTCCGCACATGCTCTTCGAACGTTCTCCCGATGACGATGATGTCATCTAGGTATACCAAGCAGGTTTTCCAGGTTAGACCACGTAGCACATATTCCATCAAGCGTTCGAAAGTGGCTGGAGCATTGCAAAGCCCAAACGGCATCACCACAAATTGCCACAATCCGGTCCCAACTGAAAATGCGGTCTTCTCTCGGTCCTTCTTGTCAATTTCTACCTGCCAGTAGCCACTCTTGAGATCGAGTGTAGAAAACCATTTTGCGTCGGCTAAAGTGTCCATGATGTCATCGATGCGTGGGAGTGGGTAACTATCTTTCTTAGTGACGTCGTTAAGCTGCCTATAGTCGACACAAAAGCGAGTGCTACCATCCTTTTTCTTGACTAGAACTACAGGCGCGGCCCATGGACTGACAGAAGGTTCAATAACGCCTTGTTTTTCCATGTCCGAGATCAGCGCGCTCACTTCTCCTTGTTTGGCTATAGGGAGACGTCTCGGTGCTTGTCGAATCGGCTTGGCTCCCTGTGTATCTATGACGTGAGTTACCAGACTCGTTCGGCCTTGGTCATCCGGGCTTGTTGAGAAGATGTCACTGTACTTGGTGACCAGATGAGAGGCTCGTTTGAATAGCTGCACTGGCAATTTGACCTGCTTCAATATTGCAGACGTGGATTCCCGGGCTTTGTCTGTGTCTTGCCTCCTTTTCCAATGATGGTCGTGAGTAGCTTCCAAAGAGGTGATGGTGGAAACAGGCTGGCAGCTGCCGATGACTTCTCCCGCTTTGATGCTCGTAGTTGAGTCTGCGGTGTTAAGGACTCTAACCGGCACATATCCGTTACTTAAAGATCTTACAAGGCATCGTCCTACAATCAAACTGCGTAATGCGGACGTCTTCGTTAGCTCTATCAGATAAGATCGGTGGTCTCCAGAATCACCATCAAGCTTGGCCCATACAATGCTTTCGGAAGAATTCGGTACATCCGTGTCAGTACATACCACTACATTCATCTTGGGAATTTGGACGCTGGGATCCTCCATCAGTACTTCTACATTCTGCCATTTCAATACACGTTTGCCCAAATCCAACGTGATTCCATGTGGTCGCAGAAAATCCATTCCGAGAATGCAGTCATCCATAATGTTCGCGACCAGAAAATTATGTCGGAACACAAGGTCTCCCAACTGTATCTGGAGGTTGACCTCTCCATGAACAGGTGCAGTTTCTCCCGTAGCTGTCCGTAGTGAGAAAATTCTGCCCTTGTGAAGTTGTTGCTGTCTAACTAGGTCTGGTCGGATAATCGATCGGGTTGCACCAGTGTCGATTGTTATGGTGCAGTGTTCTCCGTCAACTTGACCCGGAAGGCATAAGTCCGCTTCTCCACGATGTAGTCTTGACACGATGATGGTGGTGCTGGGGACGTCGATCCTCCTAGCCAACCTCTGCCTCACGAAGTTGGCTCTTACATGTTTCCCGACCCCTCTGTTTGAAGGGCTTCCATTCTGGGCTCCTGACTCGGTCTGGATCTCCTCCTAGCTGCACACCCTGGACAATAGCTCGGTTTTCTTCGCTTCTTGCAGTCTCTTTGCAGGTGCCCCTTCTCTCCGCAATTCCAGCATCTAGGCGCACCATTTACATGCGGATCTCGCTCAATTTCCACGCGCTCACACCTGCACTCGTCTGTCACTACCTCACGAACCCGGGCAGTGGTACGAGTCACATTTTTCGCTGCCTCAAAGTTCAGACTATAAGCCAGTGCGTCCTTAACCGTTTGCTTTTGAGCTAAACGCACGGCTTGTTGCAATTCCGGGTCCTTTAGTGCGCTGATGAATGCTTCTGTCGCTGCATCATCTCGATGTTCTGGGTCGTAGGCCGGGTAAGCCAAAAGTGCTAGTCGCTCAATGTCTTGGGCTAGCTGCTGTAGGGTTTCACCAGACTTCTGCACCCGATGCCTTAGCTGTGACCGATAAATCTGCTTTAGATGATCATCTCCATAACGCATGTCGAGCGCATTCATTATAGCATTCGAGTTTGAGTGCAATTCAACGGGGATCGTCTGCAACAGCTCGGCCGCTGGGCCTCTTAGAGCAAGAATCAATGCAGTTGCTCGTTCCTGCTCATTCCAGTGATTTATGCGAGCGGCTGCTTCAAACTGGGTTTTGTAAATAGTTCAGACCGTTTGCCCATCGAATATTGGTGCTTGCACATTTCTAGACGAGCCTTGCACTGCGGTTGTAAGCGGGGCTGGTGAGGCGGTTACTACTGCCTTTGCTGCTTCCAATTCCTTTTTCATGTTTTCCATCTCATTGTTGATTCTCTCCTCGACCTGGCTGACCTTTTCCTCGACCTGGTCAACCTTTTCCTCGACGCCTTTAATTTGTTTGTTGAGACTACCGAGCTCCGCTTTTATTTCGGTTGACTGTTTCTCCAGCTTCTGTGTGATGTCTGCCTTGATGACTGCTTTGATTTCGATTGCTTGTTGGTCCAGCTTCGCTGATTGTTCATTTAGCTTCGTTGATTGTTCATTTAGCTGCGCTGATTGTTCATCCAGCTTCGCAGTCAGACTGGATGACTGTTCATTTAGCTTCGCTGATTGTTCATCTAGCTTCGCAGTCAGACTCGATGACATCAGCATTAACATTTGCATTAGCGCATTTTCTGGCTCCTTTGATTTTGGTGTTTCTACTTCTCCACCTTCTGCGCCTTTTTCCGCATCTGAGAACTCACCCGAATCCAGATTCACGCCTTCCGACTCGATCGCGTCACGCAAGCGTGCAATCAGTGTGGCCTTTGTACCTTGCGTAGCCAGGTTTCGCTGTTCCAACTCTTCCTTAAGCTCCGACATGGTCAATTCATTAATTTTTAAGTTTAAGCTTCGTTGGATTTTTAATGTTTCTTTAAATTTTACTATTGTGCACTATAAAAATGTTCAAATTTTCACTTTCAAAATTTTTCTTTCGCACTACTTGACACCACTGTCGCGTGTTTTCGGTTCGCGGCCAATAATTTTAATTTTCCGGGGAAGTGAAAACGCAATGTCTTTAAATTAACTTAAAAGAGTTTATTCAATTAATCACAAAAATGCACAATTACTTATTTTATTATTTCATAATTTTAATTTTCACTAAGTCTATAAATTTGTCATTCAACTGTCCACTTAAAATCACTTCGCACTCAAACAATCAATCGTCTTTACTTCGCGTTCCACTATATCGCAGTTTTCTATCGCGGTTGTAATTAATGATCCCCCATTCATTCAGCTCGCCTTTATATAGGGTCTCTACCTATTCACCCATTTCTCGTACATTGGCGAATGATCTACCGAGAGGTACCTGGTAGATTCGAGCAAATTAATGAATGGAGTGACGTCACTTGCAGATGTTGATCATGCTTGTTGGGTTCTCGTGGGTTCGAGTAAATTCATTTGTTGACGTTCTTAATGATTATGAAAACAATTGCGACAGCAGCTCGCAGAATTATTTGTACATGTAATTATTTGTACATGTAACAATATATATGTATATATATATATATATATATATATATATATATATATATATATATATATATATATATATATATATATATATATATATATATACAGGGTTATCCATTTTACGCTTGGGAAAGTAAAGCTAAAGAAAACACATAAAATATTCAGATGGAAACAAAATTTTTTATTCAATATAAAGATTGAACCTTGCCATTATACGTCAAACACAACATCATTTAAATATCCTCCACGGGACCTCTTACAGGACTCAATCTTCTTGAGGTAATTTTCAATGACTTTTCGCCACATTTCCGGCAATATCTCGGCCATCACTTCACGAATATTGGTTTTCAATTGCTCAAGATTTTGAGGATTGTTCGCGTAAACACGATCTTTCGCATAGCCCCATAAAAAGAAATCCAAAGGTGTTAGGTTGCAGGATCTTGCGGGCCAATTGACATCACTCAATCTCGAAATTACGCGCCCTGGAAATTTCTCTTGCTAAAGTGCTCGATTAGCCTGTGTTGTGTGGCTTGTGGCTCCGTCCTGTTGGAACCACATGTTCTCCAGATTATAATCTTCAAATTCTCTCCAAAAATAATCGGTTAAGATCCGTCCATAGCGGTCAGAATTGACTGTAATGGCTCTTCCTTGATCGTTTTCAAAAAACTACGGGCCAATAACACCACTAGACCATAATGCACACCAAAAGGTCATTCTTTCCGGATGCAAAGGCCTTTCTGCGATCACCTGAGGATTTTGAGAGCCCCATATGCGGCAATTCTGTTTATTTACGTAACCACTGAGCGAAAAATGAGCCTCATCACTAAAGAAAATCTTGTTCGAAAAATCGTTATCAATGGCTTGTTGTTCAATCACCCAATTCGCATACATTCTGCGTTGTGTATGGTCTTGAGGCTTAAGTTCTTGAGTGAGATGGATTTTGTACGGATGGATATGCAAATCCAAATGTAAAATCCGCCACAATGAGCCGTAAGACATGCCCAAATTCGGGTCTTCCTCCACACTTTGAACAACGACATCGATATTTTCAGCAGAACGAATGTTGCGATGATGCACATGCCTTGCAATATCAATAACCGATCCAGTCTCTTCAAATTTTCTCACTGTGTTCGAAATTGTTTGCTGTGTAGGTCGATTATGTCGACCGTGATCGGCTCGTAAAGCCCTAAATGTTGATACAGCAGAATCACCATTTTTATAATAAAATTTAATAATTTTAACGCGTTTTTCGACTGTTAAACGATCCATATTTCTAGGTGGCAAACCTTCAACTAAAAAAAACACGCTTTGGATGACATTTAATTCTGACAAATGTCAAATGGCAGGGTTGTACTTTCCCAACCACGAAATGGTTAACCCTGTATATATATATATATATATATATATATATATATATATATATATATATATATATATATATATATATATATATATATATATATATATATATATATATATATATATATATATATATATATATATATATATATATATATATATATAGAGAGAGAGAGAGAGAGGGAGATATATATATTGTAGCAACCACGGAAGTCACCGCAGTTGCAGACATTAAAAATTAGCAGAGGGGTGTGTAGCCCGGGGTGGCATACTGAGGCCGGCTAGCGCTCAGTCGTGTCGTGGGTCTTCCGGGACACCCCCTGCTCGTGCTGAGCCACCTTACATCAAGAAACTAACACAGTGGGAAAAGGACGGGAAAGGGAAGGTCATATTGAGAAATGAAAATTGGTTGTTTTAACGAGACATGGCCGTTTTATTGAATTCAAAAAAAGAAATTTACAAGATCAACAAAAGAAATGTATCAAACAAAACAAAAACAAACAGACCCCTCAATAATTTTTTTTTTTTTTTTTAATGCAAAACAGACTATTTAAGATTTTAATCCAAAAGAAAAATAGACAATTTCAATAAGCTGAGGAAAAAAATGTAATGAATAAAAAAAAATTTAAATAAGAAAATAAGAAACAAGGAAAAACAAATATTAACTATTACTTACCCTCTTCTTTTTCCGTGGATCTCCGAGCGCTCGGCGAAGGACGCAAAAATAAAGAGGTGGGGTCACTGCAAAATTAAATTTAATTGACGTTATTTTCAAACATATTAAATGCTGATAAGCGGCCACTTCAACATAATTTTCCACTCGCTCGTGATTTCCCGTTAATACCGTCTTAATTGATATTCACTTCATTTAATAATTCGTAGAAGTTAGTCAATATTTCCGTTTGTTGGGAAACTCAACCCCCACAAGTAATTCAGACTTAATGCATTATAAAACCGTTCTTTTTTATACAAATTTTGGATTGCCCACGAAAAAATTACAATTCCTAACTTCAGTTTAGGATCAGAAAGTGATCAATTCGATCACACAATTCTCACTATCTAATTCTCGTTTTCTTCTTTTGTTGTTTTGGGTTTTTCTTTCCACTTCTTGTATTCACTAATTACTTTTTCATCCGTATCACAAACACTAGGAAGAAACCGTTCTGCTATGAAAAATCTTTTCTTCACTCAACTGTTTCCTTGTTTCACTCTCAAAAATTCCACTTTATTTCAACGTATTTAATCAATACATTAAACTTCACACCTTGATTTCAACCACCTTTTATTCTCCAAATTTACAAAGAAAAACTTTCCTCGAACCCGCAAAAGAATTTCACTCCTTCACAAGTCAAAAACTGACTACCCCCAATCCCAACCACTTTCTCTTTTTTTTTGCTCTCACCTTTCCCAAATCATATTCCGCAATCCCTTTCATTTTTAAATTACCGCTGCCGCATCTGGGTAACGTAATCGAAGTTCATTACACTTCGATTCCGCTACCCACACATCTTTTGGTCCGTATCGACAATCACAATAGTTTCCATTGACTTGCATATATGGCAATTTACATCCCCAAGAATCGCTTGATTGAATGTAAAGTGTCACACATACGAGTACATTACGAAAACTATTGATTTTGCCGATACCCCAAAAAGAGTGCTTCCGTGCGCCCGGGGGAACTTGAACTCAGGGTTCCAACAGTCGCCCGGTCGAAACTCGCGACGTATCCAATGGAGCTATGCCTTATCGATCTCCCATTCATCAGATAAGCAACTTCAACGATTATCTGGGCATGAGATTGAATTTTGTTAGTAGGGAAACGTGAATTAATTTTCGTTAGTAAGAAAAATAAAATTTGTTAATGGGAACTAGAGAATAGAATTTGTTAGTATGAAGGAAGGAATTAGGTTTTGTTAGGAAGAATGAATAGAATGAAATTTTGTTAGTGGGAAAATTGAATTTATTAGTAGGTATTATTTTTTGTAGTTGCTAATAAGGAAAAAGGGTAGTATTGTGATGATGGGGGAGTAAAAATTAAAGGGAAAATGGAAACATGTAAAAAAAATAAATAAATGTATGGAGGAAAAGGTAGGAATGCCCAAAGGAAGGTGGAAATATTAAGGCAGCAATTTGAAGTTGCGAATGGGAGGAAGTTGGTACGCCGGAATTCGCAACAATCGTGGGGACGACCCAGACCCTGAGTGTCTCATTCAGCCGGGCAAACAAAGAAGGTCGGCAGGGTAATTATGAATCGGATCGGATGTCTTTGGCGTGAAAGGTTCCAAGCAGCTTACCGAATTCATCCTCAAGCTCGTATGCCACTTGCCCAATACGACGTCGGACCACTGCAGGAGTGAATCGTGGAGCGAATTTGGCTGCAAAGTGATCTGCGGCGTTGCTCACAGAGAAATTACGCACGAAAACCTTCTGACCTTGGAGTAGCTCACGAGGACGAACACGAAGGTTGTAGCGTTGAGCACCCTTTTGGTAGGCTTCTTGCAGTTTGCATCTGACTTGGTCCTGTACAGCTCGCAGTCGATCACTTTTAGCACTTAACTGTACCTCACCATCCTCGAAAGCATTAAGGCTTCTGAGGAGGGCGTACTCAGAGCCATGTTGGATAGGGTGGTACCCGAACATGAGAAAGTAGGGCGAATATCCCGTGGACTCATGAATCACCTTGCGGAAGGCAAAACATGAGGCTGGAAGATTCTCGTCCCACTTGCCATGATCAGACCCTATATAGGCTCTAATGGCGTTCAGTGTCGACTGGTTTGACCTCTCTGAGGCATTCGCCTGCGGTGAATGATATGGGGTGAAGCAATGCTGCACTCCATAGTCATTCATAAGCTTGCTGAATACCTTGGAGGTGAACTGTACCCCATTGTCAGAGTGAAGCCATTCAGGCACTCCGAAAGTCAGAAAGATTTCGCGCTCCAAATATCGCACGACTGACTCTGCGGTGGCTTTCGTCATGGGCTTGAGCCATACGAACTTGGTGTAATGATCCAGGACCACGAACAATTGGGTATTCCCTGATTTTGAACGAGGGTATGGGCCCATGAAGTCCACAAACAGGCGCTGCATAGGTCGTTCGGAGTCTCGTGATGCTCCCATAGGGGGTCTCATTGTGGAATTTGCCGGTTTGACCTGTTTGCATATCAAGCAATTCTTGATGTGCTGAATCACATCTTGACGCAAACGAGGCCAATAATAATATCTTTGCAAAACTTCAGTTGTTTTGCGAATTCCACAATGAGAGCCCCGGGGATCATCATGAGCTCGTACTATGAGAGCTCGTTGGTGACCTTCAGGAACCCATAGTTTTGTTCTGGGAATATCAGAAGTCGACGTTACAGGAGAACCAGTACTAATATAGATTCGACCATCTGCAAGGTGCAAATTCTGAAACTGATCGGGTTGTTTCAAGATTTGCTCCTTGAGATGCTCATACTCGGGCTCCTGAAACGCAGACTCCGGGATTGAACCACCAATGTGTCCGTGCTCCGGGAGACAGGGAATGATCGAGTTCACCCTCCCGTCCCTCGAGCAAGTTCTTGACAACGCATCGGGGACAACGTTAAGGGCACCTTTCCGGTGTTCAATTTGGAAATTGAACCCTTGTAATTTCAGACTCCAGCGAGCCAATCGACCAGAAAGGTCCGACTGCTGCATCAGCCATTTAAGACTGGCATGGTCGATTATGATGGTGAAAGGCAACCCTTCGATATATGCCCTGAATCTCTTTACGCTCTGCACCGCAGCTAAGCATTCCAATTCTGTAATGCTATAGTTACGTTGCGCAGCGTTGAGCTTCATAGACATATATGCGATTGGATGCTCTCCACCCTCATCGTCCTTCTGGAACAAAACACTTCCAATACCCACTGTACTTGCGTCACACTGGATATAGAAGTGCTTCGTAAAGTCAGGGTTGGCCAGCACTGGAGCAGAAATCAGCAATTGCTTCACCTTATTGAAGGCACTATTGGCGGAAGCAGACCACTTGAAGGTACGTTTACCCTTTAGCAAATCCGTTAGAGGGGCCGTAACCGAGGCGAAGTTTGGAATGAAACGCCTGTACCATCCTGCCATGCCCATAAACCGTCTCACGTCTTTGGCCGTTTGGGGTTCAGGATAGGAGACTATACCTGAAACCTTCTCTGGGTCGGTGCGCAGGATACCATCACTCACTACGAAGCCAAGATATTTGATCTCCTTCTTGACGAACTTGCTTTTTTCAACATTGATGGTCAAGTTGGCGTCCCTGAGCAGTTTTGCAACAGTACTCAGGAGCTCCAAGTGCTCATCAAATGTTGAACTTGTAACAAGCAGGTCATCTAGGTAAACAAATACCTTGTCCTGTAGCTCATGCGGTATTACTTTATGCATCAACCGACACATCGTTTGGGGAGCATTACACAAACCGAACGGCATGACCTTGAAATGGTACAAGGGCCTGCCAGGGACAGTAAAGGCCGTTTTCTCCTTACTTGCCTCATCCAATGGTATTTGCCAAAAGGCATCCTTCAGGTCCAAGCTGGTAATGAACCTGGTACTCTGCAACCGTGCCAAAAGACCTTCAATCAATGGCAACGGATAGGCGTCCTTAACAGTCACCTCGTTGAGGCGTCGAGCGTCAAGACACAAACGCACCTTGCCGGGTTTTCTGACAAGGGTCACAGGCGAACTCCACGAACTCTGACTTTCCTCTATTACCCCCAAAGACAACATACGATCGAGTTCGTCATACAACAGTTTCTGTATAACAGGCGAGACAGCATAATGCCGCTGCTTGATGGGTCGAGCAGAACCAGTGTCGATGTGATGAGACACGAGACTGGTCCTACCCAAGCCTTTCTCATTATACGACGGAAACTGTTGTTTGACGAAGTCCAGTCGTTGCTGATCTTTTGGGGACAGTAGATGAAATTCAGGGCTCTGAGGTTCCGAGGCGGCTTCGATAGCGTTGACCTGAATTGGTGCTATTTTGAAGAGATCCCAGAAGTCAATTCCAAGATACACTGCATGTGTCAAGGAAGGAACAACCAGGAATCTCATCAATTTAGTGGTTTTATTAAATTGCACCAATGTGGTGACGTATCCCAGAACTGGATCCTTGTGCCCTGATGCAGTCTGAACATGAGCATGCATAGTATGCATATGCAAACCCAAATCCGACAGCAGGTCCAAGGCGCCGGCTCCGAGGATACTGGCACTGGCTCCGCTATCAAGCAAGCCCGTCAATTTGCGACCCTTGACGGAAATCTCTGCGTAGGGCCTATTGTCGCCGGGAGTTGCAACAATTGACTCCACACAGGCCCGCTTCAAGAGACGCCTGGCGAAGAAATATCTCCAGGATCTCCGAAAGCGATCCCGAAAAAGTCGTGCTCTGAAACTAGCGGGTGATTCACGATCATCGCCCGCCTTTTCATTACATTTGACGTAGTCTGGTAATCCGCTTGGAGCAATCACATTGCTAAAAAATGGTGGTAAATCGGACATATGAGGAGAAATGAAGGGACTTGTAGCTGGGCACTGGTCTGGTATCTGATCATTCATTGTGTTATGGAAGGACGAAGGGATCCCACTTGGAGACCGACTCTGGAAGCGTGCATGATATCCTGCAGCAGATCCCTCTTGAGGATCACACCAGGCATTCTCCAACATATCAACAGCGTCGATGTTGGGAGGATGCTTACTGCGATGGTCAGCCACAGGTCTACCGGAGGGATACCACACAGCTTCAACTCTAGTGCAGTGACGAACTAACTCTGTTGTCGATGCGAATTCCAAGCCTGCCAAATGATTCCTCAGTCGTTCGTCCATGTTCCGCAATAGAATGGCTTGCATGTCAAAATCAGATAACCGATTTTTAAGACGCAAGGCCATCTCTATTATGGAGCCATGAAACTCACGGAAAGATTCTTCTGGCTTCTGGTAACGCGCATCGATCGCTCGCCGCACATCTACGTCGGTCCAATGAGATCCATAACGCTCCTTCAACGCAGCTTCCAAATCAGGCCACGTAAAATTGGGGTTGAGCTGCCGGAATAACCAGTACCATTCTTCTGCTGGTCCTTTCAGAAGAATGTGAAGGCTAGATGCCAGTTCCTCCAAGGGAATGTTGTAATTTCTTGCCAAGGTGGTGGCTCGAAACAGGAACTGCTCAACATCTAGACCAGCAGAAGAACCATCAAAACTGACCCTCCACTTATGCATTGGTGGGAAGGAATAACATTCGTCGTCAGAGCTAGAATAGGTGGAGTAAGAAGCGTTATGCGATGCCATAATTGAAAATTGTAAAATCAATAAATTAATTAACGGACGGACTCACTGACGAAATCAGAAAAATCAATAAATAGCAGACGGACTTTACCGACAATTTGGAATAAAATAAATAGTTAAATAAATCACAGACGGACAAACAAACGTTTCAATAAATATAAATTAGGAATTGAATACCAGACAGACAAACCGACAAGTAAATAAATATATAAAATTTTAACACCTAACCTAGACTAAAACTGAAATTAATTTGAAAGTCTCAAAATGTACTTTAAACTAACCCAAACTAAAACCTAACTCACTACCCTAAACTAAACTCAATCTAAAATTACTCACAACCCAAAAACAACTAAACCAAACTCAATCATTAAAATTAAAACTAACTGAAATTATACTAAACTAACATCCGTAAAACCAATTATCTAAAACTAATCTAAGCCAAAACCCTAATTAAACTCAATAATCTATAACTAAGCTAAACCTACATTCCCCAATAAAATAAAATAACAAAATACCTAACTGTAAAGATCAATTCCATAAACCAAAGGTCAAGCTACCTAAATTAAAATCAAAAAAATTTAACGCAAATTATAGATAATACGAAATAAAAATGATTCCACAGACTGACAAACAGACTATGGCAATAATAACAATTAATGGTTGTGGCTATTATTGCGATTGATTAGCAGTGAAGAGGAATAGTGTTGGAAATGATCGAAAATATTGATTTTTGTAATTGCAATTGAAGTCGAGGTACTACTCATAAAGAAAATTTCATTTCTCAAAATGATCATCCCCATTAATAGAAAGGGAAAAGAAAAGGTAGTTAAAATGGGATGAAAGTTGAAATTTAACAAGACACAAAACAGACAACCTGTAACAGTGCCTGGCATAGCCATGGAATTCGAAGGCGGACTCTGCTCTGATGGTCACCACCAAGGGCTGACAACGAGACCATTATGAAACACTACGGACTTCATAATGGCTCGGACAAGAGCCGCACAAATTCCAAAGCTACCACCAGATAGATGATGGAAGGACCGAAAGCGTTGGCTAATTCCTAGAGTTGGATCTAAGTCCAACTATCCCGTGCAGGGAGATATAACCAACGGCTCAAAATTCGGTTGATCCCAACCAACATCTACATTGCCACAGCTTATCCACTATCATAGCCGGTGGAGACTGTTAAACACAAAATTCAGCACGGTGGGCGCCACTGCAACTGCGGCGAACCCCGTGATCAAGATTCCAATATTTAACTATCAAAAACTCCAGATTAAACTTAAAACCGTCACTAAAATCATGTAAAAATTATATCCAAACTCATAAAAAATTTCCAACGAAACAAAAAAAAATAATTTCCCTGGAATGCTCAAACCACTATTCAAGTCAGGCACTCCAGGTACTCAAGCCCAACAAATCTGAAATTGAAAAATTTAAGCTATAATTAAAAACTAATAAAACACCAAGATTGGGCGCCATATGTAGCAACCATGGAAGTCACCGCAGTTGCAGGCATTAAAAATTAGCAGAGGGGTGTGTAGCCCGGGGTGGCATACTGAGGCCGGCTAGCGCTCAGTCGTGTCGTGGGTCTTCCGGGACACCCCCTGCTCGTGCTGAGCCACCTTACATCAAGAAACTAACACAGTGGGAAAAGGACGGGAAAGGGAAGGTCATATTGAGAAATGAAAATTGGTTGTTTTAACGAGACATGGCCGTTTTATTGAATTCAAAAAAAGAAATTTACAAGATCAACAAAAGAAATGTATCAAACAAAACAAAAACAAACAGACCCCTCAATAATTTTTTTTTTTTTTTTTAATGCAAAACAGACTATTTAAGATTTTAATCCAAAAGAAAAATAGACAATTTCAATAAGCTGAGGAAAAAAATGTAATGAATAAAAAAAAATTTAAATAAGAAAATAAGAAACAAGGAAAAACAAATATTAACTATTACTTACCCTCTTCTTTTTCCGTGGATCTCCGAGCGCTCGGCGAAGGACGCAAAAATAAAGAGGTGGGGTCACTGCAAAATTAAATTTAATTGACGTTATTTTCAAACAT
Source organism: Odontomyia ornata (assembly GCA_963969285.1). Classification (NCBI taxonomy): domain Eukaryota; kingdom Metazoa; phylum Arthropoda; class Insecta; order Diptera; family Stratiomyidae; genus Odontomyia; species Odontomyia ornata. The sequence continues at coordinate 282,936,606 of OZ017738.1, forward strand.
ATTAAATGCTGATAAGCGGCCACTTCAACATAATTTTCCACTCGCTCGTGATTTCCCGTTAATACCGTCTTAATTGATATTCACTTCATTTAATAATTCGTAGAAGTTAGTCAATATTTCCGTTTGTTGGGAAACTCAACCCCCACAAGTAATTCAGACTTAATGCATTATAAAACCGTTCTTTTTTATACAAATTTTGGATTGCCCACGAAAAAATTACAATTCCTAACTTCAGTTTAGGATCAGAAAGTGATCAATTCGATCACTTGGCACAATTCTCACTATCTAATTCTCGTTTTCTTCTTTTGTTGTTTTGGGTTTTTCTTTCCACTTCTTGTATTCACTAATTACTTTTTCATCCGTATCACAAACACTAGGAAGAAACCGTTCTGCTATGAAAAATCTTTTCTTCACTCAACTGTTTCCTTGTTTCACTCTCAAAAATTCCACTTTATTTCAACGTATTTAATCAATACATTAAACTTCACACCTTGATTTCAACCACCTTTTATTCTCCAAATTTACAAAGAAAAGCTTTCCTCGAACCCGCAAAAGAATTTCACTCCTTCACAAGTCAAAAACTGACTACCCCCAATCCCAACCACTTTCTCTTTTTTTTTGCTCTCACCTTTCCCAAATCATATTCCGCAATCCCTTTCATTTTTAAATTACCGCTGCCGCATCTGGGTAACGTAATCGAAGTTCATTACACTTCGATTCCGCTACCCACACATCTTTTGGTCCGTATCGACAATCACAATAGTTTCCATTGACTTGCATATATGGCAATTTACATCCCCAAGAATCGCTTGATTGAATGTAAAGTGTCACACATACGAGTACATTACGAAAACTATTGATTTTGCCAATACCCCAAAAAGAGTGCTTCCGTGCGCCCGGGGGAACTTGAACTCAGGGTTCCAACAGTCGCCCGGTCGAAACTCGCGACGTATCCAATGGATCTCCCATTCATCAGATAAGCAACTTCAACGATTATCTGGGCATGAGATTGAATTTTGTTAGTAGGGAAACGTGAATTAATTTTCGTTAGTAAGAAAAATAAAATTTGTTAATGGGAACTAGAGAATAGAATTTGTTAGTATGAAGGAAGGAATTAGGTTTTGTTAGGAAGAATGAATAGAATGAAATTTTGTTAGTGGGAAAATTGAATTTATTAGTAGGTATTATTTTTTGTAGTTGTTAATAAGGAAAAAGGGTAGTATTGTGATGATGGGGGAGTAAAAATTAAAGGGAAAATGGAAACATGTAAAAAAAATAAATAAATGTATGGAGGAAAAGGTAGGAATGCCCAAAGGAAGGTGGAAATATTAAGGCAGCAATTTGAAGTTGCGAATGGGAGGAAGTTGGTACGCCGGAATTCGCAACAATATATATATATATATATATATATATATATATATATATATATAGGTATATATATATAGATATATATATATATATATATATATATATATATATATATATATATATGTATATATATATATATATATAATATATAGATATATATATATATATATATATATATATATATATATATATATATATATATATGTATATATATATATTATATTATATATATATATATATATATATATATATATATATATGTGTGTATATATATATATATATATATATATATATATATATATATATATATATATATATATATATATATATATATATATATATATATACACATATATATAGAAGGGGCGTTCCAAAAAAAACGAGACTTTTCATAAAAATTTTTTTGGTGGCGCCATCTGTGAATGAGATAGTGCGTTGGAAAGTTACATCCCTCCACGACTTGCAGTGATGGTTTGGTGACAGTTGGTTCAGTGGAAGTGAAGTTATTGCGTCTAAAGTGACAGTATGTTTGTGTCATCGGTACAAAAATAAGTTTCGAATTTATGGACAAGTGGAAGTCAGACTTTAAATAGTGAAAATTAAAATTGTGAATTGTGATTTTAATTTAATTTAAAAGACGTTACGTTTTCACTTTCCCGGAACATTAAAATTATTTGCCGCGAACTATAACATGCAATTATATATATATATATATATATATATATATATATATATATATATATATATATATATATATATATATATATATATATATATATATATATATATTCTTATAATAATATATATATATATATATATATATATATACATACTCATATATTTATTTATATATATATATATACACATATACATATATATATATATATATATATATACATATATATATATATATATAATTATAAACATACTCATATATTAATATATATATATATATATATATATATAGATATATATATATATATATATATATAGATATATATATATATATATATATATATATATATATATATATAGATATATATATATAGATATATATATATATATATATATATATATATATATATACATATATATATATATATATATATATATATATATATATATATATATATATATATATAGTTAGACAAAAAAGTCTCCGTACGACGCTACTTATCTTGGTTTTTATGAACATCTCTCATGTAAATCAATATTTTTTTACTATAATGATTGCAATGTTTTCTTCAGCTCTTTTGTGGCAAAGTTCAGGGATAAATGCAGGAATTTATCCATTTCTTAATATGTAGTAATTCAATTTAGTGAATTTTACAAAATTTTATATCAAAAAGTCTCCGTACGAAATTTTTTGAACAATGCTTTGCATTGTTTACATAGTTATGTAAACAATGTTTTGCACAAACAAGAGTTCACAATTTTTCCTGGAGTACAGCTAGTATAGTTTCAGCCGTGTGCAGATTTGTATCAACTTCAGAAAATCCAATATTCCGCCATGAGTAAATAAATTTGTGTAGATACGAGGAAATTGATCATAAAGCTTTATTGTGAAGGCAAGTCGATGGGTAAAATTTCAAAATTAATTGGTAGACCTAAGTCAAGTGTCCAATATGTTATTGAGCAATATGGAGAAACCGGTTTGTTCGAAAGTATGCCCCGTTCAGGACGGCCAAAAAGTTTAAGCGATATAGCGCGGCGGTCAATAGTAAGAAAAATAAAAGATAATCCTAGAACCAGCGCATGTAAAGTAGCAGACGAGGTCAGAAAAGACTTCAATTTAACGGTAAGTGATGAAACCATTAGAAATGTTCTACGGGAAAGTAATTTCCATGGTCGAAAGCCAAGGCGAAAGCCATTGGTCTCAAAACTTAATCGCAAGAAGATATTAGACTTTGCGAAAATGCACCAAAATAAGGACGCTTATTTCTGGAATCGAGTTGTATTTTCCGACGAGAGTAAATTCAACATATTTGGATCAGATGGCAAGGGAAAAGTTTGGCGCAAAGCAAATGAGGAATTCAATTGCAAAAATCTACTTCCAGCAGTCAAGCATGGCGGTGGTAATGTAATAGTTTGGGGGTGTATGGCAGCTTCAGGAGTTGGAAAATTGCACTTCATTGAGAGCGCAATGGACCGATGGGATTACCTAAACATTCTTAGAACGAGTTTGCGCGAAAGCATATCAGCTTTAGGCATGGAAAGTGATTTCATTTTCCAACAAGACAACGATCCTAAGCATATACATCGATGATTGTTAAGGAATGGCTACTATATAATGTACCCAAGCAACTACACAGTCCACCACAATCACCCGGCGTAGACCCAATAGAACATTTATGGGATGAATTGGAGCGTAGAGTACGCAAACACGCAATAAAAACAGGCAACAGCTTAAAGCTAAACTCCAGGAAAAATGGAACTCTATGGGATCCGAAATAACATCCAAACTAGTCTCTTCGATGCCCAGACGAGTGACAGCAGTCATCAAAGCTAAGGAGAATCCTACTAAGTACTAAAAAATTTTTTTACAAAATTCCTTTTTCTTATAATTTTATTAAGATGTAATATCGTACGGAGACTTTTTTGATGTCAAATGTTGATAAATTTACCAGTTTGAACTACTATATCGAAACGAATGGATAAGTTTTTATTTTTTTTTTTGTTGTATCTTGTAATTATAAGTTTATAGAAAACATATTAATTACTAAAATAAAAAAATATTGATATATCTGAATGGTATTCTTACTTATACAGAAAAATAAGCACCGTACGGAGACTTTTTTGTCTAACTGTATATATATATATATATATATATATATATATATATATATATATATATATATATATATATATATATATATATATATATATATATATATATATATATATATATATATATATATATATATAAGGGTTTCTATTAGGGACATAACAATTTCGTGTCTTTATATGAAAGCACCCTTAAACTTGTTTAATGAACTGTTAATTTCAAAACATTAGTTTAAGTCAACATATTCATTATAGTCAAGTTCACGAACCAAGCTTTGGAAATTATTAAAAATTACTACCGAAATTCGGAGTCGGTTTCATCAAAAAACCATCTTCAGCGCTGAAGCTCATTTCTCGTACAATGGCTTTGTTAATAAGCAAAATATGCGTTATTAGTCAGCAACAAACCCACATGTGCTTCTTGAGACACCGTTGCATTCACAAAAAAATACTGTTTGATTTGGTTTTCATGTCGGAGCTGTGATTGGGCCGTATTTTCTCTTGGATCAAAATGACCGCTATTTTACCGTCAGTGAAGAGCGCTTTCGTGTTATGTTGCAAAATTATTCGTGGCCAGAAGTGGATGATTGAGAAGTATACATGTAAGTCTAACGAACAACAACACAAGACTAGCATACAAAGCAGTGAAAAGCCGGAAACGTGGTTATCAGCCCAAAACCACGCTCTGCCGTGATGACATCGGCAATATCAACGCTGATGAAACCAAGATTAAGGAAAGATGGGCATCATATTTGAAGAACCTCTTTAATCCTCCGCACAGCTCCAGAACATCGGAGCCTATAGATGTCTGCGGAGAGCTTCCATTGACCCCACCAACTCTGGATGAAGTTTGTTCCGCCATCAAAGCCCAAAAGAATAATAAAGCGCCGGGCATCGATGAGATTCCAGTCGAGCTCATCAAATATGGTGGCAGTAGTGTTCATAAAGCTATTCACAAAGTCATCCAGCATATTTGGCAACGAGAACATATGCTGAAAGAGTGGAGCCAATCAATTATATTCCTTATCGATAAAAAAGGTGATAAGCTACAGTGCGAAAATTATAGAGGCATATCACTACTTTGTACGGCAAATATTTTCAATAATCTTAGAAAAGAAAATTAGATTATACGCCAACAGTATTATTGGGGACTATCAAAGTGGTTTTAGAGCAATAGACCAATTGTTCACAGTCAAACAGGTACTGGAAAAATGCTGGGAGTTCAACATAGACGTACATAAAATTTTCGTTGACTTTAAGAAAGCATACGACAGTACTGATCGTAACGTACTGTACCAAATACTCGTAATGCTTGGTTTTGGCATCTCGGCCAAATTAGTCCGTCTAACCAAAATGACAATGACGTCGACGCCACCCCAAGTCCGCATCAATAACCAACTCAACAATGCCTTTGAAACACATATCGGACTAAAGCAGGGAGATGGGCTGGCCCCATTGTTATTCAATTTAACTCTGGAGTACGTCATACGGAAGCTACCTGTCGATACACGAGGTACATTACTACACAAGTCGAGCCAAGTAGTAGCCTATGCGGACGACATCAACACTTTGTCACGATCATTAACAACTGCCAAAGACCTCTTCTTGAAACTCGACAGCAAAGTAAAACTAGTAGGCCTACAAACCGATGAAAAAAAAACACGCCCCATGACACAGTCGAGGAAAAATACCTCAAGCACACAAAATATCACCCTTGGGGAATACAGTATCGAAAATGTGAGCGAATTTGTGTATTTAGGTGCAACAATAACAAGAACCAAGAATGAAAGAGACGAAATACGCCGAAGAATACAGCTCGCAAATAAAACATTTATTCAGTTTCGTCGATCATGAAGACCAGCTGCATACACAGGAAAACAAAGCTCCAAGTATACAAATCTGTGATAAGACCTGTGTTATGCTATGGGTGTGAAACATGGATCCTAACCGAAGCATCGGCAAATATATTGAACGCCTTTGAGCGACGGGTCCTGAGGCGAATAATCGGAGCGAAGCTAGAGGGGACCAATGGCGAATTCGATACTACCATGAGCTGTATGAAATTTTTGACGAACCGGAGGTCTCAAGGATTGTAAGACTGCGGAAACTGCAATGGGCTGGACACATCAATCGTATGGACGAACAACGGATACCGAAAAAGGTATTCGTTGGGAGAACTGAAGGCCGGAGACCAGTGGGGAAACCGAGGAAACGCTGGTCTGACTGTCAACGGAGACCGTTCATCGCTGCTCGGATTTCGAAATTGGAGGACGCAGTCAATGGACCGAGACAATTGGAGGCGCTATTTGCAGGAAGTGAAGGCCCGAGAGGGGCTGTAGTGCTACGAAGAAGAAGAAGAAAATGTGTAGCATTAAATACTTACAGGAAATTATTCAAATGTTCATTCAATCAAAAGATAAGACCTTATTATTCATGTGGGTACGCGTTATTGCTATTATTATTGTTAAAGTTGTTGATTGATAAATGGTATTATAAATATTACCATAATAATGGACGCACGTTTGCTAGCTCGTTATTTATGTCCCTTACAATTAAATATGAAAAATTACTTCGGGCATCTGTACACCTCGTGCTGCTCAAACGATGATTGTAATTTTCGATGACATTTTCGCACATTTCCGGCGTTATTAGGCGTATATTGGCTCGAATATTGTTTTTTAATGCTTCAGTAGTCTGGGGAGCATCAGCGTAAACACGATCCTTCAGAAATCCTCTAAGGAAGAAGTCACAAGGAGTCAAATCACACGATCTCGACCAAAAAATTCACGTAGAGCGCGAAATGTTTGCACTAGCGATTCATTATTTTTGTAAAAAGTTTTAATAATAATAAAACGTTCGGCTGATGTGTATGACGCCATGGTTAGAATTGTAAAAGACCAAACTGTCCTAATCTGTCAATATATGGACCTGAAGTTGGTGATAAATAAGAGTTAAGGTCCATTCACATGTGTACACTTGTTATGAATCACCCTTTATTACCATAATAATGGACACGCGTTTGCTGGCTCGTTATTTATGTTTCAGTTTGCTTGTTTGTGCTTAATATTTACTTGTAGTGCTTAATTTTTTACATGGTCGGCAACTGAAACTTTATAATTTTTGTAAATTGTACATTGTGTTTGATTGAATCGCTAAGAGATTTTAGATATATGCATTGAAGGTGCTCTGCGTATATTATTGGATATAAATATAATGTTTGGTTTTTTATGATTTTTTGATTATAGACTGATCTAATTTTATGGACTGTATGAGTAGTGCTAATATTATAATATATTTAGATATTGATATTACAGTTTTGTTATTTAAATGATCAATGTGATTGCTTGATTTTTTTTTAAGAAGACTAATCTAGTATGATCATTAATATTATATTTAGATGTTCATACTATCTTTTTGTTATTTAAATAATTAAAATGATTATTTGATTTTTTTAAAAGAGATCGATCTAGTTGATAGACAGAGCAGTGGTGTCATACAGGAGTTGAATGGTTTCGGATATTTGCTGGGAAGACAAGTTTTCTGCCCATTTAAATTTGCTACAATGTGGTCTCTGCAAAACTGATATCCTACCGGTTGCGCCATTTTTGTTACATAAATAGTATATCTTATGTATACTGGCATGTACTGGGAGTTTGATTTAATGTGTATCTTATATACACCATCAAGGCTCTCGGGGAGAAATCTCACTGCAAGACAATTCTGCTAATATTTACTATTTCATACTAGATTTAAAGAAATAATTTTATTTCATTGTTAATTCTGTTGTACATTTACACATTGTTTAAGTTTTTAATGGTTACATTTTGGGATTTTCTGTGTTCTTTGAAAACTTATAACAATATATATTGAATGATGTACCTTTGATTTTCACTTTGACTTGGAGTTCCTTGATGTCGGTGGAGCTTTTCGTGCTTCCCGTTTGAGCGTTAGCCTGTAGGGGGATCCAGGAAGACGAGCTTCTGGATCGGGCTGGCCACACGGCGTGAACGCCAAATGGCCGGTTAAGGTTCACGGCTTAAGCCAACACCTCACCCCTCACCATTTTGTTAACACCATACAACACAGCTGGAAATTAATTCGCGGATGTCGCGTAATTACTCACACGTTGAAGGGACGGTTTTTTTCTGGTTGGGAGGTGAATGTGATTTACGCACTGAGAGTTGGACTTCTATGATCGCTAGAAGGCGGCTGAACTACCCACTAAACACGTCCCCTGTCAACCCGAGAATCCAGCCTGGAAACGTTTGACACATTACTTCGGGCCAGGTATCGTTTTGTTACGCCGTGAGGCGCCTTCAAGCTGGGTGATCCCTCTTCTAGCAGGAGGGGAAGAGGATTTGCCAGACAAGCGATCCCCCAGCCCCAACGCCCCCCGCTGCTATGACTCCCTTTTATCTCATAGGACTGCCCGAACATAATGTGCCACCTGGTTCCATTTGTCGAGCATCATCGCGACTATATTTTCCGGGGTGAGCTCTCCCGTTACCTTGTAGGGATCCCTTCGCAGCGCCAGCTCCATTTTTTGCACGCAAAAAATGTGTGGCAAGCATTGTCTTCCTCTCCAGGCAAAACCGACAATCGGGGGACCGTCACTTACCAATCTTGTGCAGGTAAGACTGAAAACACCCATTTTCGCTCAAAAGCTGGTCAGATAGAAGTCAGTTTCACCATGCCTTCAGTGCTAAACTGAATTGAACTCGCGAGCAGTCATCCAGTCTCTCTATCGGCGCATTAGCCTACTTAGCCTAAATTGTGCTTGTTCAATGGTGCGTCCAGTGATCAGAGCCGCAACATCATCCGCATAACTGATCAAGCCCGACTCATCTGGTATCTCCAGTCTCAAACGCCCGTCGTAAGACACGTTCCACAGGTCTGGACCAGGGATAAATTCCAGGGCCACACCCGATATAACTTCCATCCTTCGTTGGCCCTGTGTCGTGTTGTAAAGCAGGCTTCGGTCCTTCAGGTAGTCCCTCAAAAGCCGCATTAGATATTCTGGAACTTGAAAAGGGGTTTTCCAGCGTATCCAGAATATCCACCTATTTAGCGGAGTTGAAAGCGTTCCTAACGTCGAGTGTCACCAACAGGTCGATCCGTCACTTGGTGCGGGTATATACCTCTGCCTTTTGGACCGCGCTCACCACCTCTGCAATCGCATCAATAGTGGAACGTCCTGCTCTAAAGCCGTACTGCCGAGGAGAGTCCCCAGCAGCACAAATCACGTCAGTGAGTCTTCCCTTGATGAGTTTCTCTAGCACTTTTCCAGCTGTGTCTAGCATGCATAACGGGCGGTATGCAGACGGCGACTTGGGATTTCCCTTCCCCTTGCTGATCAAAACGTGCCTCGCCATATTCCATCGTACCTCGTCTCGTAGGCAAGTGTTGAATGCACTGAGCAGCAAATCAGGACATAGGTAATAGACAAGTTGCAACACCTCAGCTGGACACCATCTGGACCTGGAGCCTTCCTCGCTTTCAGTGAAAGAACTGCCTCTTCCAGTTCCGACTGTGTGAAGAGTGGAAGCTCGACTGCGGTCTCACCATGGACAGCGTCAACACGGACGGGATGGGCGCCCCGTCCACAGCTCACCGCCTACAAATCACTGTTCCGAACCCAGATGGCGGCAGTACCAGTTTCATCAGGATACCATGATGCCGAACTTTTATCACGTTTGATGATTGGGTAGCATCCGGCTCCCCAATAAAGTTAGATCACAAACTGACTAGTCAGTACTCAACCAAGTGTTTATATTCGGTCGCGGAGCGAGCTTTTGCTCCAATTTCCCTCGAAATCTGCTGAATATGTGAACACGTGAGCTCCCATTCCACAGAAATTCTTCCTACTCGACTCGTCTCGCAGCCAATAAACGATATTCTCCTAGGAGAAACGGACTTGCGAAAGAGCGAAGAGAGCTTTTGAGCTGATGGTAGCATTCGCCTTGGAGCATTCGCCTTGCTCGCTCGCGAGCTGGTGTCTTCTCCTCCTAATAATAAAAAATTTTATTGTGGACGATGACATACTTACATCAATTAAACATCCCGTTTATTACATCTGGACATCCCATTTCTTCTAGGGTCAGAAGGTTAAGCGGGGAAAGATTGTCAGATGCTAAGAGCAATTTTGATAAGATGATAGCGCCAGGTATTGTCCATCAAAAAGACCATAGTCTTCACCATTACACCTAGTTAAGAAGAAAAACGGTGAATAAAGACCATGGCGATTATCGACGATTAAATAGTGTCACTGTCCTTGACAATTATCCACTTCCGAACATTCATGGTGTTACGAATTACGTGTATGGGACTTAAATATTTTCAATACTAGATTAGGTCAAGGCATACTATCAGATTCCCGTTGAAGAATCTGATATAGAAAAGACGGAAATCTGCACTTTTTTTGGATTGTTCGAGAATGGCCATTGGATTATGTAACACGGCGCAAACATTACAAAGGTTTATTATCAATGTCCTCAGAGATTTGCCATTCTGTTTTGTATATCTTGACGACATTTTAGTTGCATCTAAAGGCGAAAATGAGCATCTTACTCATTTGCATGCGTTCTTTACAAGACAACAGGAATTTGTGTTAACAATTAATTTGGAAAAATGTAACTTCATGAAATCTGAAATTAAATTTCTTGGACATTACATTAGCTCACAAAGTATAAGACCTTGTCCAGAACGTTTCTCGGCTATTCAAAATTTCTCGAAACTAGAAACAGTTAAGCAGTTAAGACGATATCTTGGTATGATTAATTTTTATCGTCGGTGTATTCAAAACGCCCCAGATATACATAGACGTTTGAATAAATTCCTTAACGGTAACAGAAAAGATGGTAATAGAAAAATCGAATGGGATTCTCTTGCTAATGAAGCATTTGAAAAATCAAACCAGTAACTATCTCAAGCCACATTACTACAGTTTTCTTCTTCAACTGCTCAACTCTTTTTAGTGGTAGACGCTTCAAATTTCGCTATGGGTGGAGTCGACCAACAGAAAATTGTCGATATATGGCATCTTGTCGGATTCTACTCCATTAAATTATTATCGTTAAAAATTTAATACGGTGTTTACGATAGGGAGCTTGTAGCTATTTAGCACTTTACATATATTGTAATGATATTCTCATGTTCGACTGAGATTTTCCGAAAGAGATCGAAACCGACCTCCCATCGGTTAAATACGCAGTCTCGGTACGTGCCAACGGTCTGTACCCTACCGGTCAACTAGTCGGGATACCCTTAGTCAACTATGAGGTGGCCGTTTGCAGGCTAGCTAGTTCGGAGAGGAGTTTCGGTCGCAGATCTCACGCGAGTAGACTAAGTCCGGATATAATTTCTCAGCCACCAAGTCAAATGCCCGTTTAAAACGCATTCCAAAAGCTTCCCGAAGGAAAAGTTTCGTCATTACTTTAAATCTGCCTTCGGGAAGTTTTCCATCACATCACAACTATCAATGTCAAATCCGCGCGTTCCCGATCTCAATGCCTACGGCGGTGCCAGACTCTACTCTACTCTAATTCTAATCGAAACATTCTACGCTTCCAAAAACACGGCACAAAAACTAAGGCACCGCGTAACCGAACCGATCAGTCGCGGTTTGTTAAAATCCTACCCAATCGACGACATACTTACCTTCCGCTCCTGCTTTGCGCTAAAAAATTAACTGCTGAAAGAAAAGAGAATTTTAACAGTTCATTTCTCTTAATTATATCATTCGCTAATAACTTATAGTCAACTATTCTGTTTTACTCTTATTTTGTGCATCATACAAATTGTCATCGAAAGTACAAATTTCAAATAAATTTTGTATATAGATCCGTAGTAAGGAAAGCTATGCATTCGGTTTTCTTAAAATTTACAATTTATACGTATTATATGTACATCATTTTCTACTGTTGGCATTTAATGTGATTTCACGTGCAACATTAAATAAACTGAGGTATTTAGTTGAAAATTGAGCAAAAAAGAGCGTAAATATATAAAATTTCATTAAAATGACAAAGGAAGCAGAGAAAAGTGGCATACGAGACAGCACAGCCGAAATAAAGGAGATATAACTGAACGGCACATGGGGCTCGGATAGCTTTAAGTATTCCACTCGCTGCCGGAACGTATAACTCCTATGAGTATTACCTAAATCCTTTGAATAGTGTAGCTTCCATAGGCAAGTAAAGTGATCGATATGACAGATAAATGCAGAACTTTCTCCAGGAAACATATTAAATTGGTATTTCCACGATCTGAATTGCTATCTCCATTGCTTGCAACTTAATGTATGTTATTCTTTCACGGGCCAATCGAACTTCGCTCTTACGAATAAATAGAAAACGTTTGCAGAGCCTCCTACCACTACAAATATATTCGATCATTCCTAGATCGTCCCTGAAGAGGCCTTTTGAAGAGATCAACTATCGAAAATTATAGAGATTCATCGATTCGGCTGAGGCTAATCCGTATTAACAACTAGAATGACTCCGTCAATTATTGATCGGACCATATAAATATTGACGACTATGGTTGTAATTCGGTTCCAATTGTCGTTGTTTGATTTTTGGCGATTTCCGATCCAATTAATTCGCAATCAGAAGGGTTATAACCATATATAACCTTAGTACACGGTTAAACGATAACCTCGTTTTGTATGATCGTTCCTGGAAAAATTGATGGTGAAATATAACAGCAAAACTGCTGGCTCGAGAACTTTACCTTGAAAAGTGTGCGACCTCCTACGAGCACAATCAAACTGGCCATTCGGTTGTTCTGCTAAAGGTTAAAAATTCTGTTATACGGAGAACGTGCACAATGTTTATACAATCTCAAATGGGACCAAAGGCAAAATTTCCCTATTAAGCTTGGAAATTAACCTGGTCTTAGGATTCCCATATAGATTTAATCAAAATATAGTTCGGATAACAACTTGAATCTCTGTCTATCTAGAGAAAACTGCTGCCAATCGCCATGGACACAGACTCATATACCCGCGGCCACTGATTGTCATCCAATGCACCATATGGGTGTTGGATGACAATCACTGACCGAGACATGTTCCGATCTTCGAGGATTGAACAAATGGTGAGGCTATGCCCATGGGAATTGACAGGAAAATGATATAACCGAGTCCACTGGGTTTGATTGTCATTTCATTTCTAATATTTTTCAATTTCAAAACCAAACCAGGACGCAGAATTCTATCAAAGCCGCGAGGTGCAAAAAATAATATATATATATATATATATATATATATATATATATATATATATATATATATATATATATATATATATATATATAGTATATATATATATATATATATATATATATATATAGTATATATATATATATATATATATATATATATATATATATATATATATACATATATATGGTATATATATATATAGTATATATATATATATATATATATATATATATATAGTATATATATATATATATATATATATATATATATATATATATATATATATATATATATATATATATATGGTATATATATATATATATATATATAGTATATATATATATATATATATATATATATATATATATATATATAATGTTTTTTTTTTAATAACTTTTATTACAATATATTAGAAGGTCGCCACTTCAATAAATTCCTCTAGTGTACACTTTTCAACGAAATCCGCAAAGGCTTCCTCCAATACAGACTCGGCAATTGAATGTTTCAGAATTTTCTACGGATATTCAATATATATCTAGTAAAAGCAACTTAGTCGCTGATACTCTATCGAGAATAAAAGCGATTGACTTGCCATCATTTCTTAACTTTAACGAAATTGCCAGAGCGCAACAAAACGGCGCGGAGCTACATTCACTCCTTCAAAATCCTTCGTTTTGCTTTAAAGAAGTCGCTATTCCAAATTCTTCCTCAAAAGTTTCTCGTTTTATGTTAGTGTACCCAAATATGTTATTACTGATCAGGGTCCTCAATTTGAAGGTCGTTTATTCATACTGGATTGAAGAAGTGCGTATACGTATACGAAATTTGGTAAATCTCTACATGGAGGGGCGACACGTCGATTGTAAATGGAGTACAACTTGTATGTGGAACTGTTAAGTTACGCTAATAAATGCCGTGGAACTTACGCTTAAAGCATATATTTTTAAGTTATATAGGGGCGAACGATATAAAGAAATACAAATGAAATTATGAAAAACCAAAAAAAAAGTTGACTAGCGTTTATATTTATTTTGTAACGTGATTTTATTGAGTGTAGTAAATAAGGCTTATTTTCACTTCAATGGCATAAGCGCCTCAAATGGAAAAACATTGAACGTGCCTCTTCCTTTGACGTTGCGTAGCAACAAAAGTATTTACAATTGTGAGGAATGTAAAATTATCAGCGTGCTGTTATTTACAATAATTCTCACCATGACAATTTATTCATTGTTTATATCAGAGAGCAACTCGTTAGCCTTAAAAATTACCGCATAGGCTCGAAACTCGCATTGAGAATCTTCTTTTAGCAATGCAAACAGCATTAATTTATATCTTCAAATTTGTAAAACTTACGGAAAATATTCTTCAAATGCCAACATATTATTATGAGGGAGCTTTTTAAAGTAATACTAACTTGCTATGTTACAAATGTTTAATTATGTTTAATTGGTTTTTCAAATAAAACAAAAAATTAGTGGGTTTAATTTTTACTAGTCGATTAATTTTTGTGATACCTTTATTTTTGTGATGCCTCATAGTTTTAAAATGAAAAATTTGAATAAGAACTTACTACCTAAAACGTTTATCTTTGATTCTTTAGATAAATTTTAACTGTGCTTTATTTTCTCTGAATGTATTTTAAGTCAGTTATTCATGAAAAAATGAGCAAATTTTCCACTTTGTAGGTTAAAAATGTTAGGAAAGGGTTTCGACTGATCATAAATTTTCTTTTTACCTGTTTATACATACATTTTTCTGCTATAAAAAGATAGAATCTGTCAAAAGTTATGCATTAACATTTCAGAAATCAGAGAACGTCCATCGGAAGTAGTTTTTTAGAAGTTTTAAATATGGTGTTAAACCAAGAACAAAAACACCGTATTATAGCACTGAGTGGAGAAAACTATTCGAAAAGAAGAATTTCTCAAATAATTGGGTGCAACGAAAGCACAGTGCGACGTTTTTTTAAAAAAAGTTCAAGACACCGGAGGCATACAGAGGAAAACTGGAAGTGGGAGACCAAGAATCACTACACCGCGGGAAGATCGATCGTTGGAACGAATATGCCTTCGAAAACGGTTCCAGACTGCTAGGGAACTGAGGAAAGGCCTTCAGAAAAAGCTGGGAATGCAAATCAGCAGAACTGTCCCCAGACGCCTAACGAATATGGGTCTTCGAGCTCGCCGACCTGCCAAAAAGCCTCTCTTAACAGCGGTTATGAAGAAAAAACAGTTAGAAGGGGCCAAGGAGCATAAGAAATGGACGGTTTCTGATTGGCAAAATGTCATATTTTCTGATGAATCGAAGTTCAATTTGATTGGGCTCGATGGAAAAGCCACAGTTCGAAGGAACGATATTCCGATGAGTGCATTCTTCGAACAGTCAAGCATTCACCTTATGCTATGGTATGTGGATGCATAACATATTATAGAGTTGCCACCGAGCTCGCTCTGTAACTAAACCCTTAGGTTTTATCTAAAAATGCATTCTAATGGTCATTGTGTATTCACAGGTAACACAATTAAAAGAAAATCTGGGGATAGTATCGGTGTCCTGGCCAGGAAACAGCCCAGACCTTGATATCATTGAAAATTTGTGGGGAATTATGCAGCGAAAAATCCAAGAAAAGTATCCGAAATCCATCAAAGATTTAAAAATTATTTTAAATGAAGTTTGGTACCACGAAGAAATCAAGAAACAGATCCAAAATCTCTATGATTCAATGCCCAGAAGAGTGCAAGCTGTTTTGAAGGCCAAAGGAGGATCAACGAAATACTGAAAAAATTAAAAGAAAAGAAGAAGAGTATACAGAAAATTCTAAGAATATCTGAACATAATAAAAATAACAGTAACCAAAAAAACCAACCTTTTTTACTTTATTAACCTTTTTTAACAAATGTCAAAAAAATTAGATCTTGGGGTTTTCCACCTTTTCAGCGGAAATTTACCTGCCCGTCAACCCTGACACTTTTTCTTAAAGATTTTTTTACAAGTAGAGGCTATAGGGATCAAATAATATAAAAAAAAAATAAAACCGTACGGGTAAGTTTACTTTTTTTATGAAATTTGCATGAGTAATGAAATGCTACTAGTGCGGCTTTTTTTGGCCATGGGTGTAATTTATATGTGTACCATAAAAGCAACATGGTCTTACTTGACATTAAGAGCTGCTATAATTCGTACGCATATTGAAAAATCTCATTTTCAACAACAATGTTGGTTGTTGGAAAGTAAAATATTTGAAGAGGCTGAAATCTTAGAACACAAAACGATTTATAAAGAATTGAACCAAAACATTTTATAAGATGTGAATGAAAGCCTTAGGATGTACTTAAATTGTGATTTTTATTACTATGCAAATGTATCGTCTATGATAAGGCTTCTGGTTTGGTGAAGCATACTATAAAAACGGTACTTAATCTTTCTTATCCAAATATTAAAAAGTATATCACACTCAGTATCAAGTATGTATAGTTCTGTCTATAAAAATAGTTTAAATATCCAATAAAAGGTGAAGAGTTCGTAATAGACAGACGTACAGCCAGGTCGCGAAACTAGTTAAAAAATTTTTTTTACAAAGACCTAAAAAGGTAATTTGAAGTATAATTGAGACTATGCAACCAATTTTGAATTTGATCCTGCCTCCTTTTTGGTAAAAAGTATCAAATAATTCTCCTGATCTACCTAGATAACTGTTATGAATAAATTTGATTACTTATGAAATGGAAACGTAATTCAGAAATCGATTTCGTAATTCTCTTTGCTCTCAGTGAATTGTCTTACAATAGAATAGGATAAATGTGTGAGCAACGATTCGAAGTTTTGATGACCTTGAAATTTCTGAATTTCGAATAGAAAACAAATTTAAGAATATGAGCTTAAGAATTATTTGAACGACTATAAAAACATTTCAGTCTCGCCTTCCAGCGATAAATCATGGTCTGAAAATGCATGTTTATTCGTTGTGTGTAGACAGTTGTGTATGTCTACCATAAAACGGCTTCACTAAGTTCGGAACCCAAACTGACTATTCGACATCGTCATATTACCAGTGAATTTTTAACGCAAATTTCAGTATCACCTCAAAAAGTTTGCGGGTGTTAGGGGGTCGAACATCTGGCGAATGTCAGAAGAGTATTAGGAATTAAGATGATAGCATATAGTAGTTTATGTATTCCTTGGCTTTCATTGATATGTGATTTCTATAAAATACACACGTATGTAATAGAAATTCTAGTCATTATTATTCACGTTCAATTAAAATAATTTGTATTTAAATTTTTATAAATTACAAATCAATACTGAATAATTATAAGAATTGCAGAATATCCACACTAAATTTTTATTATCCCAGCATACTGTTACTATTAAACATATTCAATGTTTTGTGTTGTGTTTTGTGCCACTTTGTTGTTGGTAAAGAATGTCGCTATAAGTACATGTTTTATTATTATTTAGGCTTTAAAAGAGACATAAGACTTTATTTTTGAAAAAATAAGATCATGGATCAGTTTGAAGCGCTAAACAGGGGAGAATGCATACAGTAAAAACAACATAATTTACGAGCTTTCACTTTTCCCAAAACGAGAAAGTTCAGCACACTGTACTCTCCATTCAATTTACGTTACATGCTTGAGACTGATGATAAAATAAGTCGATTTCTTACAAATGGGGGACCGTGCATACGTTTATGACATTTGTACAGTCAAGAGTGAACAATAATTGCTAATCACTTAGTATTTGTGTAATTTAAGGAGACTAAGTGCTAAATCCACCGTAGACGGTCCTAAGCCCGTTTGAGAAAGGAGGAGGGATCCCCTAGTTTCCGCAGCCCACAGCTTCCATGATTCCTCATCCCAAATCCCATGACCACATGGTACTAAATGGTCTCGGGGTCGCACATTGAGTTTACTGATTCCCCAATGAAGCTATCTCTTCGGGGAACAATTGGAGAATATAGCCTCCACGATGAAACAAATGAAAACGGCCAGCGCCTGATTGACTTTGCATGTAGCAGAAATATTGCTTCCCACGTCGACGCATACCTTTATTTAGGGTTTTCCAATATTTATTATTATTTTGACATTAAAAGAAAAATGTCATTTTTTAATATAAATGATCGGATGTTTATTCCATTATAAAGAAGGTATGCCGTTCATAATGAAAAATAATATCAGGCAAATGACCACCACGGCCACGCTTACAGGACCATATCTTTTTCATGAAATTTTCCATAACCAAATCCAATAAGAGGTGTTATATTGTACTAAAAGAAAAATGCCATTTTTTAATACGAATGATCGGATGTTTATTTCATTATAAAGAGGAAGGTATGCCGTTTATAGTAAAAAATAACATCAGGCAAATGACCACCACGACACGCTTACAGGACCTTATCCTTTTCATGAAATTTTTCATAACCAAATCGCACAGTGGCTGCCCTATGTCCTCGATAGCCTCACGAATTCCATCTTTGAGGTCTTGAATCGACGCTGGGCTGTTGGCGCAGACATTCTCTTTCACGTGGCCCCAAAGGAAGAAGTCGCAAGGTGTTAAATCACAAGATCTATTCAAAATAACACCTCTTACTGGAAAACCCTATATAAAAAGACCTAGGTATCACCGGATAGCAACACACAAAACCAGATCGACCATGTTCTTATACAAGAACGTTAGGCCTCGAGCATACTTGATGTCCGTACATACCGAGGAGCCAATTGTAACTCAGATCATTACTTGATCACATTAACCTATCGATGTCGTATGTCAAAGGCATATTCGGCGAAGACCAGCCCGCTACAGAAATTGGACGTCGAAAGACTACAAACAGCATCTGTGGCAAAAATTTCCAAGTCCGCATCAAAAACCAACTCGTCGATTCCTTTGACACAAATCTGTGATAATGCCTGGTTTATGCTATAGGTGTGAAACATGGACACTAACCCAAGCATCCGCAAACATATTGAACGTCTTCGCAGGACGGGGACCTGAAACGAATAATCGGAGCGAAGCTATACGGTGACCAATAGCGAACTCGATACAACCATGAGCAGTATGAAATTTTTGAAGAGGCGGAGGCCAGTGGGGAAGCTGAGAAAACGCTAGTCTGAGCCGGTCGGCAGTCAGTTCATCGCTGCTTGGATTTCAAAATTGGAAGACGTGGTCAATGGACCGAGACAGTTGGTGGCGCTTGTTGCAGGAAGCGAAGGCCCGAGGGGGGCTGTAGTGCTACGAAGAAGAAGAAGAAATGCCGATGCACACGAGCGTTTTTAACCGGAGCAGTACCATAAATGCAATAACAAATGTATGTACAGTAATGGTTCCGCGCTACAGCGTCGTGTATTGTCCAATATGTATAGATAGTATTTGCACCATATTAGTGGTGCCACTGTCGCGCCGTAGCATTTGCATCGAATTGGAAAATTCTTAGTAGACTATAAAGGAGAGGTTAGTACTCATTTAGAGGATCAGTGATGGGAAAGGATTATGGCCTCCTTCAAGTTTTTCTTAAGCCAAGCACAAATAATGAGAAAAGGGCAGATGAGCTACTAGGTAGTGTCGGTGTTTTTGCTAGTACTGTCCCATACAATAAAATACGTGACCTAAAAAACTTGAGTGGTTTACAGGAGTACCCTGCCTTATTAATGATTAGTGTGCCTTGATATATGAAAAGTATTGTACATTTCTTGTTAGAGGATTAATATTTGGCAATGCTAGTTTCATTCTTTGCTTTTGTTTTGGACTTGAAAGATATACCTGGACATGATGTCTAATAAAGATGTGTCAATAAGCTTTTGAATTTCCTGCGTTGCTACAATAAGCTTTTGAATTTCCTGTGTTGCTAAGAGATATTAAATATTTCTTTGTAATTCATGAATAATTTTCTCCACATCGATAAATTTATTGGGATTACTTATAATTGGGTTGTTGGGGCAACATATTCTCCGCAGTTGGGAGGATTTTTTGTTTCTTTTGATTGTTTCTAGTTTTATTTTTCCCTCGCGAGGTTACCACTTGCACCTCGGTGTACTTCATGAATAGTTTTCTCATATCTCCGATGGGGTTTCTTTAATTGCGATCTTTTCTTTCGTAAGTTGAGGAAACTCCATTTGAGCTATAGCTTCTATGTCTAGCCTTTGGAATGTTATTGATCGAGCGTGCTTCTCTGTTCGTGACATTTAGTATATAACTGATTGCCACTTAGTTTTATTGTGGCAAAATGCTCGTTGCTGTAACATAACAGACATTTAATTTTGTTTCATGTCTTACATGTCCCATTATAATCGGTCTCATTGCATTTTAGACATCTGCAGATAGTAGTAGTGTACCCTAACCTGACGAAATTACGTAGGCTACTTCTCGATACCGTTACCTTAACAGATTTCGTTGGAATGTAGCGACCCGCACTATCAGGGGCCCATTTGTTGAGTCTAATTTCGTTGACTATCTTCATGTCCTTGAGATCTACCCGCATCTTATTGTAAGATCTTGCAATGTTGATGAGCTTGTTAAGGTCAAAATACAATTTAATATTACGAATTACTCCGTGTCTAGAAAGTTTCCTAGGATAAATGCTCTGATGTATTTTTTTAAATACATTTTCCACTGCATTATTAACTGCTTTAGGTATGTTAAAAAGGACGAGTCAAGCCGTTTTGTTTGACGTCAGCAATTTGCCGATTTGCTTCGTTATTGTTTCTGAACAGTCTTAATGGTGTCAAATTTACCGGTTTGCACTTGGTTTTCCTTTCAAAGATAAACTTTTTGAAATTGATTGCAAAACCTTTCTTTTCATCATACGTTGGTGACTTGGGTAATGAATCGCCCCTACGCCACTGGCGATCAATACTGATGCACCTTGCTGCCATGTGGCTTTCCATTTCGTGTCAGTTGTGACAACTTCCCATCCCACGTCAGTTTTGTCGTGGGATTTCAAAATCGAGTTTGAAACAGCCACATGGTGAGTGTGAGTGTTCGGCTAACGGTGGTGAACGAATGAACCACCACTTGACGTTAGTCGGGTGACAGATGTGAGTCGCGACTAAATTTTTGAATCGCATCCCCATAGCTAAGACTAGATAGTTCGGAACAGAAAATAAAGACGGGTGAGGAAAGCAAATACGTGGTGGTGGTTTCGATTGAAAAGTGCGGAGAACGCAACAGTGCTACGGGTGCTTGGCGGCGAACATGGAAATCCACCCCCATATTTGGGATCCGCAATTGGGAGTTACGTGAAACGGTGAGAAGTGAACACCCTGGGAAATTTACGTTCAGTGGAGAGCTCCGACATTTTCGAAAATCGAAGTTGATGAGCAGTAACAGTTAAGAAGTATAGGGTTATCTATTTTGCGCTTGGGAAAGTAAAGCTAAAGGAAACACATAAAATATTCAGATGAAAACAAAATTGTTTATTCAATATAAAGATTGAACCTTGCCATTATACGCGAAACACAACATCATTCAAATGTCCTCCACGGGACCTCTTAAATGCCTCAATCCTTTTGAGGTTATTTTCAACGATTTCTCGGCACATTTCCGGCAATATCTCGGCCATAACTTCACGAATATTGGTTTTCAATTGCTCAAGATTTTGAGGATTGTTCGCGTAAATACGATCTTTCGCATAGCCCCATAAAAAGAAATCCAAAGGTGTTAGGTTGCAGGATCTTGCGGGCCAATTGATATCACTCAATCTCGAAATTACGCGTCCTGGAAATTTCTCTTGCTAAAGTGCTCGATTAGCCTGTGTTGTGTGGCTTGTGGCTCCGTCCTGTTGGAACCATATGTTCTCCAGATTATAATCTTCAAATTCTCTCCAAAAATAATCGGTTAAGATCCGTCCATAGCGGTCAGAATTGACTGTAATGGCTCTTCCTTGATCGTTTTCAAAAAAATACGGGCCAATAACACCACCAGACCATAATGCACACCAAAAGGTCATTTTTTCCGGATGCAAAGGCCTTTCTGCGATCACCTGAGGATTTTGAGAGCCCCATATGCGGCAATTCTGTTTATTTACGTAACCGCTGAGCGAAAAATGAGCCTCATCACTAAAGAAAATTTTGTTCGAAAAATCGTTATCAATGGCTTGTTGTTCAATCTCCCAATTCGCATACATTCTGCGTTGTGTATAGTCTTGAGGCTTAAGTTCTTGAGTGAGTTGGATTTTGTACGGATGGAGATGCAAAATCCGCCACAATGAGCCGTAAGACAAGCCCAAATGTTGAGCACGTCGAGGAATCGACAAATTCGGGTTTTCCTCCACACTTTGAGCAACGACAGCGATATTTTCAGTAGAACGAATGTTGCGATGATGCACAGGCCTTGCAATATGAATAACCGATCCAGTCTCTTCAAATTTTCTCATTGTGTTCGAAATTGTTTGCTGTGTAGGTCGATTATGTCGACCGTAATCGGCTCGTAAAGCCCTAAATGTTGATACAGCAGAATCACCATTTTTATAATAAAATTTAATAATTATAACGCGTTCTTCGACTGTTAAGCGATCCATATTTCTAAATGAATGACATTTAATTCTGACAAATGTCAAATGGCAGGGTTATACTTTCCTACCACGAAATGGATAACCCTGTACATTAGTTAGTGAATTTAGTTTAATTTAGATTTGTGCCATATAATAGACGATAAATTTAGTGTGAAATTTGCGGCGCACGAATTTATTGAGATAATTGTACATACACGTATTCGGCAAATACCTAACACAATAATGAAACTTAGCGCGAATTTCAGATAGTTCTAGTGCGCCATATCAAACACAACGCAAATAATTCTTTTCAAAATAAGTAATTTACGGAACGAATTTAAGTACGAATAACCATAACAAGGTATACATAATGAAACGGTCGTTATTTAAAACATTTGAACTAATTGTGCGATTTTCGTGGAAAAAGGAGCTTTAATCTGTCAAAAGGAAATTATATATTTGTACTTAATGAAATTATTCTTCACGAACTCATCAGGCAACTTTAATCAGAATCAAATCATTGAGAGGAATTTGTACTTTTTCAATAATGGTAGTAGCAAAGAAATAAATTTCTATTTGAACAACATAGAAAAGGAATGTGAAAAACTGCGGAAAAATTCTTGTGATTCGACTAATACTATTCCTGAAATGATCAGAATATTAAGTATCAAATGGGAGCGCTGGATAAATCTTTTGCATTGCTACGTTTAGCTCAGTGATGCGTGTTCAATTCGTTTCAAGATAAATCATAATTTGTACTACGAATTTTAGCATTCGTGACTTTGGCCTTTATCTTCATTTGTAAAAATTTATAATTACCTAGGTCTAGGCCATCATCGAATAAGTTGTATTGTTATTAGGTAACATTATGTCTAAGAAATATTGTTAAAGCACGGTTGTTAAGTCTGAATCCTGTTGATGGTATAGTCTAAAACATTCATATGAATATATGCTAGTCTGACTTTTAACTACAGAATATTTATGGTCATTGAGAGTTGGGGGGGTTGCTGCGCCATGTCCTTCCATATCGTTTCTGTATTTAAACTTTGGAAGCTGTCTCATACACGAGACCAACACAGAATATAGCCCCACTGAATTACCACGGAGTAGAATCAATGCCTTTTCAAGTTGTTTGCTCAACGAGCATTAGCATGCTAGTTCTTGACACAATCGATAAATTGGCTACTTTGGGTAAAATACTCTTTTTCTGGATATATCTTGATCAATATTTGCGAAATCGGTCTCCTTTATTATACCTTATTTCATACTGAGCGTTATTAAACTATAAGTTGTTTAAAACCTATCCCAAAATAAGGATACTCGTTTGATCTAATAACAATACTTCACAGAAATATATCTTACTAGTTGAATAGTTATTCTTAAGATCATCATTCATTAGAATAGGCTTTTAGACCGAATTCATTGTTATTTGCTCGCTAGGCTTTTCTATTTTTTTACGAGCTCATTGTTTTCTCTTCACACTCATGTCAAATCTGAAGTGAAATTAGCCGCACCCCCGCTTATTAAATACAGCCTTCATTGATCAACGTTACCTTGAACAAGACTCAATCCATATAGCGTGTATGTCTAACATCTACTTAATAAGATCTTCACGCATTTTAATCTTAACCATCCCAGTCGAGGAATACAAAATATTCGATCGTAAAAACATCCTCATGTCTAGCAAAATATTGTCTTCGATTGAATTTTAAAAGTAACCACTTATAGTAACTAAAGATTTACATTGATCAACTTCACAATTTTAAGAACAAACTAAAAATGATCATAAATATATATATATATATATATCTTCGTAAAGAGCAATGAAACAATATCTAGATAAAAATAATTACAGCGATCAACACAAAACAATCTTTTAAAATAGTTCAAATATATCTGGCAATATAAGACACAATTGTGCTTTGGATTTTACCGAAAAATTTGCTTCAGATTTATTTACAATGACAATATATTAATCAATTTATTTGAAATTAGTGAATCATTACAATAAAAAAAATATAACTATAATTACCTTAAGAGTTTTTTTGCTTGATGAAATGATGTGTTGTAATGTGACACAACTTATTTGTTTTTGATTATATACATTTAATAATTTGAAAACGTGAAAACTTATTTTTAGGCTGAAACAAGAAGTTGAAAGTTTAATTGAAATTTTAGATAAATTCAATGAGTTCATAAGATCTGTAGAAACTCAACTATTTAATATTGTAGTTCATAGAATATAATTACCAATATTGAATAAAACAATATGAATTGTTAATCGAACAAGACTTTCCTTGCCACCCTCCCCTTCTTTTTTCCAGCGGGAGGGAGAATGCATGGTAAGTATACCGTGGAGAGAGTAGGGTTTTAAAAATCCGCGGATTGCCGGTTTCGCGTCGCGTGCGGTACGCGGTACCTTCGGTTTCCTTGCCTTTTTCTTAGCGTAGCGTTCTTCGGGTTTGACTTAACGTAGTATATTTTTCGGTACCGCGTCGGTGAAATTTGGGAACGCGAAATGGAATTTAGTTTTGGTGATTGACTGGAAGAATGAAGAGAATACGGAATAAAGTAAAGTAGGTTTCCCTTCCGTATGTTGAATAGTTGACGCGTTTGAAACGGGCATTTAATGGTGGTTGAAATACGTAATTGAGCGTAATCCATTTAAAGACCTGCGACCGAAATCCTCTCCGATCTAGCTGACCGACAAGCAGCCACCGCGAAATGGATTACGGGTGCACGGGCTAGTTGACCGGTTGGTGCCATTCGTTGGCACGGCTCAGACTAGAACCGATGAGAGGTCGGTTCCGATTTCGTTCGAGCGGACGAAGACGATTTTAGACAGAAAATCATTACACTTGCGTTTGTCCTCCTTTTCATTTCATTTTTATGCGCTTCACTCCTTAACACTATCACTTCATCTCCGGCTTTAGGAATTCCCGGGTCAGTTGGATGACCTTCCCCCTTTGTTTGAGCATGTGGTCATAAGAAAGCTCTTATTATTTTATTATTAATTCACACCAATCAGTAATGATGTTTAGAGTACTCAACTGAATTTTAAGAATTTCTTCTGGAAAAAACACAGACACTAACTTTAACTGAGATATTGCACTTAGTTCAGCAATTAAGACGATATTATAAAATGGCGGAAAGAGAGCCTGAAGAAAAATCACACTTTGTCTTTGAAGGGTGATCTAACTTCTAGGGTGTGTGGTAGAGGACGAAAGAGAAACTAGGCAACCGTTGATGTTATGACATTAGACATCTATTGGCTACAATATTTCCAGAAGCTATTCACAGCCTCCCCAACAACGATTGAAGCTGTGAACATTCCAGAAGCAGGGAAAGAGGTCCCAGTCTCGTCACCAACCAGAGACGAAGAAGAGGCAGCAGTACGGGACCTCAGAAAAAATAAGGCACCTGAAATAGATGGAATACTGGCAGAACTCCTCCAGAGCGGGGGTCTGCATCTAAACATGCAGAATATGGTCAGAGGACCAGTTACCGGAGGACTGAAGAAAAAGTATTATATGTCCTATACACAAAAAGGAGGACAAATTATTAAACTATAGAGGCATTGCTCTGCTGGGCACGTCTTATAAAGTGCTCTCCAAAATCATAGAACAAAAATTAAAGCCATTCTATGAAAAGATTATAGGAGGACGGTCTACAATAGACCAAATATTCTCAGTAAAGCAGGTGCTCGAATAGTGCTGGGAATATAACATCGATGTGTACCAACTCTTTGTAGACTTCAAGCAAGCATACGACAGTGTCGACAGAAATGCACTGTAAAAACCAATGCTTGACTTTGTCGTTCCAACAAAACTAGTCCGCATGGTCAAGGTCACGATGCTCAAGACAGAGTCCCAGGTCAAGGTAAACGGTGAACTAACGGATAGCTTTATAAGGGAATTAGGCTTAAAACAAGGGGATGGACTTGCCTAAATGCTCTTTAATATTGCGCTGGAACACGTCATCAGGAAGACATCAGCTGAAACGTCGAGTACACTAATGTTCAAGTCCACACAATTGGTAGCATATGCTGATGATGTCAATATCTCTGAATCTAGAATCTGAAACAAACAGAATTGGCCTACGAGTCAATGAAACTAAAACTAAATTCATGACTCAAACGAGGAGGAAAACTGCAGTTCGACAAAATCCGACCGTAGGCGACCACAGCATTGAAAGTGTGGATAATTTTGTCTATCTTAGAGCCAACCTGAATATAAGATGCGCCGAAATGGACGATATTGAACGCCGCATAGACGCCGCAAATGAACCATATTACTCCTTACTTCCCATTCTAGGGTCCAGAGTTATGCACAGGCAAAATAAGCTCCGCATTTATAAAACACTAATCAAACCTGTGCTGTTATAGGGAAGTGAAACATGGACCCTGACGAGCGAATCCGAAAAGGCAGTGGACGTATTTGAACGCCAAGTGCTCCGGAAAATCTACGGCCCAGTGGAACAAGGAACAGAGAGGAGACTTCGTTACAACGATGAGCTGTATGAACTATTTGACGATCCACCTGTTTGTGCTGTCGCGCCATAGATGATGATGATACCCGGAGGTCTCAACGATTTAATTTATTAAGTCAAACTGTGGAAGTTGCAATGGGCTCGTCACGAGAATCGTATGGACGAACAATGGATACCCAAAATGTGGGCAAACCATAGAAACGCTGGTCTGACTCGGTCCACGAAGGCAGTTCATCGCTGCTCGGATTTCGAATTGGAGGACGCGGTCAATGGACCGAGACAGTTGGTGGCGCTTGTTGCAGGAAGCGAAGGCCCGAGAGGAGCTGTAGTGCGACGAAGAAGAAGAATATACCCGTGTGCATGACTGCACGTGAGCGTCTGAATTTTTTGAACATTTCATCTTTCCCCTCACTCAGTTTTGGTATGGTTCATTATATGTAAATTGCTACTCCTCTGTCGACTTCGGCAGATATAGCACACGAACTTCCCGTTAGATTGGTAATTTCAGTTAAGAGTACCAGATTCAATAATCTATTGTAAATGTTTCGAAAATTTAAATAAATTTTATTCAATATTCCCTATATAAAAATATCACGTAAGATCAGCAACCTTGATCAATTTTAGTCACAAAAACGTAGCAATTCATGACACTTTGCTAAAACGACTTATTCGAAATTTACTAAAAGTTGTGAGTTTGATAGTTTTTGCTTCCTTTTACTCAGATGTTCGAATGATGGGTGTATACCGAACTCACTTGAACTCATCGGAAATATAAAGGATGAAAACATTGCGTGATTTTATAAATTGAATCTTAAAGCACGAAATAAATCACAAAACAATGCTCTACAAATAAGAATTTCAGTTGTCAGGGTTCACTTCAAATCAAAGCACCTTGGCATAATTCCTCAAATGTCCATACATTGCATCTGGCAGCTTTATATGTAAAATTTTAATTGCAGCTTGTTAGTGTAAATTCGCGAAAAATGATAGATGTAGTAAAAACATGTAGTATTCATGGAAATAGGGAAGTCTTAAATGTAATCAATGAATTGAAAAAGAATACGGCGCCAGGCATTGATAGCATCACGATGAATGAGATTAGTATAATTAAGGAGGACATAGCCCAGATTATGGCAAATTTTATAAACGTGCATATTAGGAATAGGACTTTTCCGGAAGAAGAAAAACTTGCAAAAATAGTTCCTATATTTAAGGGTGGTGATCATCTTGACCCGAATAACTATCGCCCGATTGCGCTGCTGACGGGATTTAGTAAGATATTTGAAAAAATACTAAACAATCGATTAACATCATTCTTAGTTGAAAACTCTATCATAAGCCAACATCAGTTTGGTTTTCAAAAGAACAAGAGTAGTTTGGATGCCCTACATTCTGTCACACGTTTCATCAATCTAGGACTTGACAGAGGGGATTATGTCATCGCAATTTTTGTGGATATAAAAAAAGCATTTGATACAGTTGATCATGATCTCTTGCTTCGTAAACTTGAATTGTATGGTATTCAGGGTAGTCCTAAGCAGTTGTTTAAGAGTTACTTGGAGGGAAGATCGCAGAGAACTTTAATCAACAATGTCCTGAGCGACCATGCACCTACGGAAACAGGAGTTCCCCAAGGCTCAATACTGGGCCCAACTTTGTTCCTGCTATATACAAATAATCTAAATACATGTGGGCTGACGGGATATCACACATTATATGCTGATGACACAGTTCTACTTTATTCAGTACGAGACAAAACTGCCATTGAGAACACTATCAACGACGATCTAGGAAAATTCCATCAGTGGTTAATTGGAAACAAACTAGTATTGAACACATCAAAGACAAAATATATTGTTTTTAAGCAAAAGAACAAAGGAGACATAGATGTCGAACTTAATATTAACGGCGAAAAATTGCAAAGAGTGCTAGAAATGAAATATCTTGGTCTTATCATAGACCATCGTATGACCTGGTTACCACACATAAATAGCTTAAGAAGGCAATTAGCCCCAATAATAGGATTGTTAAGAAGATATGAGGACTTTCCAATGCACATCAAGAAACTTGTTCTAAATGCGTTTGTCCTGGCGAAATTGCATTATGGAGTACTTATTTGGAGTCAATCAGCGAAGCAACATTTAAACAGTATATCCAGGCTGCTGACCAAAGCGTATAAAAACATTCTGAAGCTGCCAATGCTTACTCAAACTAGTTTGGTTTATCAATTGGCAAAATCATCAACCTTTAGTCAAATTATTATTATGGAGAAAGCGAAGTTTATCTACAGAAATTTAAAAACTAATGGATCAGAACGAGCGCCATTAATTAAGGTATCACAGATCAACCCATATAATGCGAGGAATGCAAATCAATTCGTAATACCTTTTGCCAGAACGGATCGACTAAAGAACGATGCAACGAATGATGCTCTGCGTATATATAACAATCTACCAGAAATTGTTAAGGAAGCAAACTCACTTTTGGTATTTAAGAAAAGACTAAGGGAGCATTTAATGAGTACTGATTGAAGCGTGGACCTGTAATCCTGCTTTTATGAGCCCAGTATCTTAGGGCGTTCTTTTTGACCCTATCGGCGAGATACTGAAGTGACAGTTACTCAGAGTTTTTTTTTGAATGCGTCGTATGATATTGAATTTTTTTTTATCTCTGAGAGCTGATCATGATTTTTTGGACTAGATGTTCAAGAAAAGGACTAGTTCACATTATATTGTGTGCCCCCTTATACCGATGTGTTAAACATTGTCTGGGTGGCACAAAGGACCAAGCGACGTAATGTGAATGCAGATCGCACGAGCGTTGTGCGACGAAGAAAGAGTGATGGAGAGAGTGGTAGGGAATGGAGGTACAAAAAAAAAAAAAAAAAAAAAATTGAACATCCCCTCTATATCTAATAACTCTATTGTTTAACCAACGCTTGCTTACTCAGACCCAGAAGGAAAGCAATTAACGTGCATGATATCACCGTAGAAACTGTCAATAGCTTTTCAATTGGTTTAAAAGGAACAGGTCAACATATCTTAAAGCCTGGTGCCTATTATGATGTCATGCGTCAGCTTTTCGGCTGTTGTGAGGGGGTATTGGTTCAATTCATATTCAAAATGGCCAGCATTTTTGTTCAACTTATTTACGAGTAGTGCTGCAATATATAATACGAGTATTTTTTCTGTAAGCCATTTAGTTATTAAGGTTAGTTGTAAGCAATTTATTTTATATATCAATGCTACTGCTAATTTAAAATAGTATATAATCATGAAGATTAACACAGACTTCATTTTTCCGCTAGTCTTTAGGTTTCTGTTTGAAAACCTGAAAGGCTTTAGAACTGATATGAAGAAATTTACAACATCAAGTAATGTTCAAATATCACCTTTGCATTTAGTGCCAACCGGCTATCTCGAGATCAATGTAATATTTTCTTCAGTGTTCTAATTACACAGGAGAAGAGGCTAGTTATATCAACTCTGAAGAAGAGGCTAGATAGGTCTGAAAACAGCTATCTTTAATTATGCAAAAATTTATTTAAAAAAAAAATTATTTTCCGATAAGAATTTCGGTCGTTTATCTATAGTTTTTAGTTTCTTGAAGACGATCAAATTACAGACTATATTTCCCCCCCTTCTTGTCCCAACGTTTCGATCATTTCAATGATGATCCTCCTTCAGGGGCTAATTCTTTAAAAAAAATTGCAACACGGTATGATTGTTCTTACAATAAGTATGGCCACTTTTTAAATAGATTGTACTAAACTCTTCAATATCTAAATTGTTACTGATTCATGCATGATACTTAAACTGTATTATATTTTACTCTCCCTATTGTCTCACTTATTACCTCTTTTCATTCCAATTCTACGTTATTTTTCCAAAACCAAACATTCATAACTAGGAAAATCTTGTTTTTCGTAACGTACTGTGCCAAATATTGCTTTGCTTTGGTATTCCAACCAAATTAGTCCGTCTTACCAAAAAAGCAATGACTCGACAACCTCCCAAGTCCGCATCAATAACCAATTCACCGAAGCGGACTAAAAGCAGGGAGATGGGCTGGTCCAAATATCGGATTAAAGCAGGAAGATGGGCGAGTCCCATTGCCATTCAATTTGGCTGTAAAATATGTCATAAGATCCAAGAGATACGTTATTATACAAGTCAAGCCAAGATATTGACTGCGTCACGGGTCTGACCGAGGTAGAAGGAGCCATCAAAAGGGAGCTCCATGGCGTGGGTAGGATCAAAGCGAGTTGGACACCAGAAAACCATAGGGGCAACGCATGACCATCATTAACTTGACCGAAAAGGGCGCCGAACAATTTCTGAATAAGGGCAAAGTAAGAATAGGGTGGGTTGTCGGCAGAATACGGCGAAGAGCAGCGTGTCTTCAATGTTTCAAATGCCTTGGCTATGGTCACACCGCACAAGTATACAAAGCACCCGATAGGAGTTCCCTATGTTACAAATGCGGTGAAATGGGACATCAAAGAAAAGAGTGTATAAAGGAGCCACACCGTATTCTTTGCAAGGATGCTGATCCAAGACCGGATCTTGGGCGCGTCTTCAGGATCAGAAAAATGCCAGGTTTCCAGGAAGCCCCAAGTCAATATCGAGACTTCAATGTCACGCATCCTGCACCTAAACCTACACCGCAGTTCAACCGCCCAAAATCTACCTGAGCAGTTTGCGAGGGACACGAAAGCCGACTTTTTCTGTTGAGTGAGCAACACCATGATAAAAGTTCTGCATCATGGTACCCTGATAAAACTGGTACTGCGCAATCTGGGTTCGAAACAGTGGTTTGCTGGCTGGGGGGGGGGGGGTGGGACCTAACGCCGGACGAATCGATATTATCTTTCCAAGCCAAGGTTAATGCTTTGGGGGGCGCTGCCTCGAACGCAGACGGCAACATGCTCGTTGGGGAGACTTCAACGCTAAAACAATTGAATGTGACATGCCTCAAACAGATCCGCGAGGTAAATGAATCCTAGAAATGGCGGAAATACGCCGACTTTCCGCCGTATTGGCTGCGAAGGAACCATACCGGACGTGACATTCGCCTCGGAGCCCTTATTACGGAGGATACACAGTTGGAGATTATTAGAGGACTACTCAGCCAGTGATCATCAGTGCATTCTGTTTGAGATCAGTGATTTTGTCTCCCGACGTCCGTGCTCTTGGCCTTCTACAATTGAGTTGAACATCGGAAGGATGGACGCCGAGAAGATTGTCGAGGTGCTCCGCTGCAGCGATATTCGCAGGGCACGGAAGAGCTGGCAGCTCATGACGTGGTGAATTCAACTATGAGCATCATCACGACTGCCGGCAACGCCCCCAGTGTACTGATGTTCGACTAAAATTGCTGAAAAGCGAAGGGAGTGTCACAAGCTTCTGTGTGAGGCTCAACGGGCGCAGAATCGTAACGAGGCATGCAACCGGGTAACAGCATATAAGTCGGCCAGGAAATATTTTCGCAAATTCATTAACAACAGCAACGGTCACTGCTAGCAAAGTCTAGTGGACAATGTGAACAAGGATCCGTGGGGCCTTGGCTACAAGCTAATTATGCGGAAGCTTGGTGCCCTACGGAAACCTTGCATACAAGATACGGAAAAGATTTACGAGATAGTGCGGGCACTCTTCCCCGCCCAACCCGTCCGTGTTGACGCTGTCCATGGTGAAACAGCAGTCGAGTGTCCCCTCTTCACACAGTCGGAACTGGAAGATGCAGTCCTTCCGTTGAAAGCGAGGAAGATTCCAGGTCCAGATGGTGTTCCAGCTGAGGTGTTGCGGCTCGTCTATCACCATTGTCCTGACTTGCTGCTCAGCACATTCAACGCTTGCCTACGAGACGGGGTTTTCCTGGTACGATGGAATATGGCGAGGCTCGTGTTGATCAGCAAGAGGAAGGGAAATCCCGAGTCACCGTCTGCATACCGACCCTTATGCATGCTAGACACAGCTGGGAAAGTGCTAAAGAAACTCATCAAGGGAAGACTCACTGACGCGATCCGTGCTGCTGGGGACCCATCTCCTCTGCAGTTCGGCTTTAAAGAAGGACATTCCACCATTGATGCGATTGCAGAGGTGATGAGCGCGGTCCGAAAGGCAGAGGCATATACACGCACCAAGCGACGGATTGTCCTGTTAGTGACACGATGTTCGGAGCGCCTTCAACTCCGCTAGATGGGTGGATATTCTGAATACGCGGGAAACACCTTTTCAAGTTCCTGAATAACAGATGCTTCTAAGGGACTGACTACCTGAAGCCGCATCTGACACAGGGCCAACGAAGGATGGAAGTTACATCAGGATCCAGGGATCTCCGTGGTCCAGACCTGTGGAATGTGTCTTACGACAGGCTACTGAGACTGGAGAAACCAGATGAGTCGCTCTTGATCGGCTATGCGAATGATGTTGCAACTTTTGGTCAATGGACGCACCGTTAAACAAGCGCAACTTAGGCTAGTAATGTTAATGCGCCGAGTGAGAGACTAGATGACTGTTGCAGGTTCAGTTTAGCACAAAAGAGAACCCCTAGAGTAAGGATGATCAGTATTGGAGACATGCTAACCGAATCGAAGCCAGTGGTGAAGTATCGGGGGCTACTGATCGACCCAAAGATGGGTTTCTCTCAGTAAATCAAGCTGCTTCGGGAGTATCGGCTCAGAGTCGACCTATGGCCAACGTAGCGGGCCCCCACCTATCAAGAAGACGCTTGATGATGATAACCGTGGCTAAATCGAAGGCATGGTGAGTTTTTAGTCTTGCCTGCACAAGATTGATAAATCACGATCCCCAGGAGAGGAAGACAATTCCTGCCACATAATTTTTGCTTGCGCAAAATAGGACAGGTTACTACAAAACCTCTTCAGGGAGACGGGAGAGCTCACCCCGAAAAATATAGTCGTGGTGATGCTTGAATCGCTTGACAAATGGAAGCAGGTGCACATCATGGTCGGGCAGTCCTAAACGATAAAAGCGAGTCACAGCAGCCGGGGGCGTTGGGGCTGGCGGATCGCTTGTCTGGCAATTCCTCTTCCCTTTTCCCCTCCCACTGGAGGAGGGATCCTCCAGCTTGAAGGCGCCTTACGGCATAACAAAATAACGCCTGGCCCGAAGTAATATGTCAAACGACTTATATTCAAGGAGAGGGGCCTAAAATTACAACAAACATCTCTCCACTGCGGAAACAATTGTTTCTTCACTAGTGAAGAGCGAAATCCTTCAGTCCCTCCATGTCTGGGTCGGCATCGAAGAGACTGTCCTGTAATAAACATAAGCAGTCGAGCAGCCCCGTGTCGATCAGGAGTGGCTGCTCCTGAAAAGATAAGGTTGTCACCCCATCGAAACTGCTTAGTTTGTTTTACTAGTGTAAAGTAAACTACATCCGTCAAGTTTCCATCCTTTAGGCAGAGATGAGTGGTTCACTTCAGTCACTTTAACATCTTTAGGTTTGACATTCCTCTTGTAATGCAACGACCTTCTTCGGAGAAAGTAACGGTTGCTTTTTGTGTAATGTTTGCGTTTGTCTCAAGCCTCCGTGTCCGCTAAGGATTCTCAGGTTGACAGGGGAGGTGTTTAGTGGGTAGTCCAGTCGATTCCGAGCATGGGAGCCAAGTCTTGGCCTATGCGAACGACATCAACAATTTGTCATGGTCGCTAAAACCGTTTAGAACTTTTCCTGAAACTCGACCGCAAAGCAAAACTAGTAGGGCTACAAATCAAAACAAAACTCATAATGTAGTCGAGGAAAAATTCCTCAAACATCCAAATATCACACTTGGCGAATACCATATCGAAAATGTGGGCAAATTTGTGTATTTAGGCCCCAAAATAACGATAATGCTGACCAAAGCGTATGAAAACATTCTGAAACTGCCAATTTTTACTCAAACTAGTTTGGTTTACCAATTAGCAAAATCATTAACCTTTATCATTATAATGGAGAAAACTATGTTTACCTACAAAAACGCTAGTCTGACACAGTCGACGTAGACAGTTCGTCGCTGCTTAGATCTTAAAATTGGGGGACGCGATCAAAGGATCGAGACAGTTGGAGGCGTTTGTTGCAAGAAGCGAAGGCCCGAGAGGGGCTGTAGTGCTACGAAGAAGAATAGAGTACCAGAAAAATCAAAAGAAAAAAAGAAAAATATAATGTTATAACTAAGCACATTAAACATCAGCATGAAATTAAATTAAATGAGATTAACATTGTACATAAAGAAACTTATGGACAAAAAAAGAATTTCTACAGAAATGATCTATATATTTTTTTTTTTGTGGTAGGGAAGTGGATGCCATTTATGCACAGAGTGTGGGGCACCTCCCTTGTCAACCTCAGAACCCAGCCTGGAACCGTTTGACACATTACTTCGGGCCAGGTCTCGTTTTGTTACGCCGTGGGGCGCCTTCAAGCGGAGGAGTCCCTTTTCTAGCGGGAGAGGAGAGGGGAAGAGGAAATGCCAGAAGAGCGATCCCCCAGCCCCAGCGCCCCCGGCTGCTGTGAGTCCCTTTTATATTTTAGGACTGCCCGAATATAACGTGCCACCTGGTTCCATTTGTCAACCGATTCGAGCATCACCGCAACTATATTATCCTCCCTGTAGAGTTCCCTTCGCAGCGTGACCCATTTTTTACACGCAAAAAATGTGTGACAGGCATTGTCCTCCTCTCCTGGGCAAAACCGACAATCGGGAGACCGTGACTTACCGATCCTGTGCAGGTAAGACTGAAAACACCCGTGCCCGCTCAAAAGCTGGGTCAGATAGAAGTCAGTCTCACCATGCCTTCGATTTAGCCACGGTCTCACATCCGGGATGAGGCGCGCAGTCCACCTTCCCTTCGTGCAATTCCTCCAAGACTGCTGCCAATCGTTGAGCGAGCGCTGTCTCTCCTCGCGGACAACTATTTCCCTCGCATCCTCGTTTCGGCGCAGGTAAATAGCGCGGCGCTCTCTAGCAAGGAGGGCGACAGGTATCACGCCTGTAATCACTCTCATCGCCGAGTCGGAGACTGTTGGATACGAAGATGCAATTCTCAGTGCTCCTCTTCTCTGTACCTGTGCCAAACGTTTTCGGTATACCTCCATGCTGAGAGCATGGCCCCATACCTCTGCTCCGTGCAGTAGCACTGACCTTACAGCACTCATCAAGAGGCGTCTTCTTGATGGGCTGGGTCCCCCTACGTTGGCCATAAGTCAACTCAGAGCCGATATTCCCGAAGCAGCCTTCTCAGCCGTTGCTCTGATTTGCTCGGAGAAACTCATCTTCGAGTCGATCAGTAGCCCCAGGTACTTCACCGCTGGCTTCGATTCGATTTGTATGTCTCCAATACTGATCATCCTTACTCTAGGGATTCTCTTTTTTGTCAAGATGACCACTTCGGTTTTCTCCAGTGCTAAACTCAGCCCGCGAGCAGTCATCCAGTCCCTCACTTGGCGCATTAGCATACCTAGCCTAAGTTGTGCTTGTTCAACGGTGCGTCCAGCGACCAGAGCCGCAACATCATCCGCATAGCCGACCAAGCGCGACTCATCTGGCATCTCAAGTCTCAGTAGCCCGTCGTAAGACACGTTCCACAGGTCTGGACCAAGGATAGATCCCTGGGCAACACCCGATGTAATTTCCATCCTTCGTTGGCCCTGTGTCGTGTCGTAGAGCAGGCTTCGGTCCTTTAGGTAGTTCCTCAAAAGCCGCATTAGATATTCTGGAACTTGAAAAGAGTTTTCCAGCGTGTCCAGAATATCTACCCATCTAGCGGAGTTGAAGGCATTCCTGACGTCGAGTGTCACCAACAGGACGATCCGTCGCTTGGTGCGACTATGTGCCTCTGCCTTTTGGACCGCGTTCACCACCTCTGCAATCGCATCAATGGTAGAACGTCCTGCTCTAAAGCTATATTAAATAAAAACAAGGCAACTGTACTTTAAATAAAATGACAAAACTACAAGATTTTGCTAGTTATTACTGATTGGCTAATAAAATATAACGTAGAATTGTTAGAAAAAGTGGTAATAAGTGAGACAAAGGTGAGAATAGAAGTGAAATACCGTTTTAACATAGTTTGATGCTTGAATCAGTAACAATTTTGATGCAGAAGAGTGTAGTACAATCTATTTAATAGGTAACTGTTCAAAACTATAATTATTTTAAGATCAATCATATCAAATGTTGTAATTTTTTTATAAATAGCCAATGAAAAAGGATAAGGATTGAGATGATCAAAACGTCGGGCCAAGAAAGAAAAACAATAGTAATTAGGAAAAATTATGTTTTATTTATTTTTATTTTGACAGGTTGTAAATATCCGAATAGAATATACTTATATTCTCACCATTTAATCACTTCTAACCCATCTTTTGTCGAATTTCGAGTTTAATTTAGTGGAATATGTATGAGTTGAAATATCTTTCTAGAATTTCTCTACATATTAGTGTTCTCATAAGGACTAAAGGAAATGATTTCCAATTGATAGCTCGTCAAAACAACATAGTAAATAAGACATAGAGGGTAATCGTTAATATTTTATTTTGATTGTTATTTTATGATCCAACGTGTTGACTAGAATTCAAACTGGTTATTTTGTTCTTAAGAATAAAATCTTTATTTATAGTTATATCTATATTTGCTTTTATTGTTTAGTTCCAGTACGAGTAAAAAAACATCGAAATTGCTTCCAAATAACGTTAGCAGCAGATACGAATCAAACGTCACATCATATAATAAACCTAAAGCTTACGAAAAATATTCTGCCTTGACACAAACGAAACAAAACAGTCCGCCGTTACCGTGCAGTTATCGTTATCTCTTTGAAATTTTCAAGTGCGTAGATCTTGTATGTGCTATGTTTTTCAACAGAAAAGAAATAATTACTTTCAAAAAGCTGAAAGGGATCGTACAAAAAGTTCTACGAAAAAATTTTAGTGAATCACATTTGGCCCAAATTAAAAATTTGTATCCGGAAGCATATCTATTCACTCAAACCAAAATGCGAAATTTCGGTTCAACTTCAAAGCAGGATTATTATCAGCTTGTTATTTCGCCATCTTTTTATACTAACGTAAAAATGGAACGCATGAATGAGCAAAGAGAGGCAATTTCCTTAACTCAGGTAATTTTTAAATTTTGTTATTATCTAACTTATCACATATTTTTAAACCAGGTTTTGATTAGACGCCAACAAAACTTTCATATTCGATTATTAAAAAGAGTTACAGATGTCCATGCTAAGTTCTTAGCATCACTTAATGTACAAGTAAACTTTTTGAAAAACGACATTGTTCGATGGCATCCTGAATTTAATCTAGACAATTGTCCGGAAATAGAAAAAGCTGACCTGCCTCAGCCACCAGAAATGGAAAAATACTCATCAGCAAAAGATATGTTGTCAGCGGCACGAAATTTATTCAATACGGAAAAAATGGAAGATTATAAAAATGACAATTCCTTTTTGGAGACGCAGAAACATATAAATTCAATAAAACATCAAACACCACCAAACATTTTGAATAGAATTCCAGTATCGCTCGTCGAAAAAATACGTGCAAAGCAAAATACAGCAGATATTAACAAAGTAGCCATCAATGAATTAAAAAGTTCGGAAATAGTTAAAGTCAATCGTTTACCCATTCTACTTTCCCAATTAAGAAATATATTCATCACAGAAAAGAAAAATGTGCTGCCTCTAGAAATTGTGTTGAACAAAATTTTGTTCAGCTTTCAAATGAAAATGGCGCGAGATGAAATTGAAGTTTACATTAAGTTTCTTATTGCAAAATCAGATGGATCTTTAAGTTTACATAAAATTCGGAATATGTCTTACTTAAAAATGGATCGATCTCTTGATTTAAAAGACCTAATTAAAAAGATAAGGCATTAAATAAAAAGGAGATTTAAATTCAATAGAACAAGAGTTTTAATATTTTCCAATTAAAATATGATATTTGCTTCATTGTAACCCAAGGCTTCTCTGAATTATATCAAATAAAGTCAGAATGGTTGATAAATAAATTTGCATTGTTAGCATTGCCCATATTAATTCAGATATAAATAACAAAATCTAATGGCTGAGATTACTAAATTTAAATAAAAACAATCCAATAATATACCAATAACTTACTATGCATTCTCATGCTTATTTAATTTTCATTGAGAAAATAATGGGGAAAACCAATCATAACAAATTAAATAGTATATGAAATTCATCCTACAATTCATGCCTGTATATTCACATTTATGTTGCTTGATTCTAAAAAAAATCTATTTATCTTAAACTAATATCTAATAATATACCCAATTTATAATCTGAAACTTATAATCATGGATGTAATCGATGAAGCTAAACACGGAGTATTGCTGCTTTACTTTATTTCGATACAATTTTTTATACTTAATTTTTTAATATTTAATTTTTGCTTGCGTAAAAAGTGTACATTCAAAGTCGAACAAAATTTTGCTTTTCGTGCCATTGGGAAAAAATCTAATAGACTTGTGCAAAAGAGGAGTGAACGGAACAGCAATGTTTTACTGGATTTTTTTACAAGACAACAGATTTTGAAGCAAATATGTTATTGATGCGAGTTTAAAATGACACTGAAAAACTGTTCAAGAAACAAAAAAATTGCTATTGGTGCGAATTTAAAATGATAATCTACTTTTAATGAAACAGAGTATGCTATTGGCGCCAATTTAAAATGAACTTTTGATCAGTTCAATACTTAATTTGCTCTTATAGTTGGTGCTGTTCATACCATGTAGTCGATGATTTTTACGATTCTGCAGCCCGTTTCTTTAATTTTAACTGAGGAAATTGCGAAAGTAAGAAAAAAATGTATATATATATATATATATATATATATATATATATATATATATATATATATATATATATATAAATATATATACGAGTATATATATATATATATATATATATATATATATATATATATATATATATATATATATATATATATATATATACGAGTATATATATATATACAGTCTTCCACAAAAGTCAAGGTACAGTGATAAATATCATGAAAATTGTTTGATATTTTTATTTAAAAAACCTATAGTGATAAAATTTTTTTGGTATTACTTCAACTATAATCATTACACTTTAAATTCATGTAAAACAAAACGAAAATTCTGTCGTATTAATATATTATTACATATGATGTGTTGGAAAGTCAATGAATGAAGTCCACAAAAGTCATGGTACATCAAAAGAAAAATGATACAAATTGTAATTATAGTCTTGCATAGTTATTTGAATTATACTTTTCTTAATATTTTGTCGGATATCCTTTCATCTGAATTACTGACTTCAGTCTTTTAGGCATAGAATATACCAATTTTTTAGTAAATTCGCTGCTGATTCTGGCCCACTCCTCCAATATAGCATCCTTAAGCTGCGCCTTGCTTGATATCACTCTTTTTCGGATTTTTGTCTCAAGCTCATTCCAAAGATGCTCTATAGGGTTCAAATCAGGGCTTTGAGGCGGTGTAGCAAGCATGCGAGTATTGTACAATAGCCACATTCGAACTTTATGCGCAGTGTGCTTAGGGTCATTGTCCTGTTGAAACAAGAAATCTTCTCGCATACCTAATTTGGCTGCACTTTGTTTCATGTTGTTTCGTAGAATCTCTAAATAAGAGTTCTGATCCATAGTATTTTCGATGAATGTCAGATTTCCAACTCCA
This sequence comes from Odontomyia ornata, assembly GCA_963969285.1. Taxonomy (NCBI): domain Eukaryota; kingdom Metazoa; phylum Arthropoda; class Insecta; order Diptera; family Stratiomyidae; genus Odontomyia; species Odontomyia ornata. The sequence goes on from OZ017738.1 coordinate 282,977,670, forward strand.
GCAGCAGCCATGCAACCCCAAACCATAACACCACCGCCTCCATGTTTTACTGTTTTAATAGTGTTCTTGGGATTAAATGCTTCTCCTACTTTTCGCCAGACCCTCTTATGCCCATTTACACCAAATATACAAAATTTAGACTCATCCGAAAATAAAACATTATCCCAAAACGTTATTGGTTATGCTTTTGCAAATGTTATTCTTTTTTGTTTGCTTATGGAACTTACAAGAGGTTTTCTTCTAGGCGTACGAGATGAAAATCCAGCTTCTACGACAGCTCTACGCACAGTTTCTGCGCTAACCTCCTTCTTATCATTAATTCCAAGAACATCGCAGATTTTTCTACAGCTTAGAAATGGATCTTGTTTTACCATTCGCGAAATTTTTCTCTTGTCCTTTGCACTTAGTTTAGATGGACGACCTGTTCGGGGCACATTTTCCACTCTATTTTCCTTCTTAAATCGATTTATCACTTTTTGAATGGTTGACCGACTTCGCAACACTAGTTCAGCTATTTCAGAATATGATTTGCTCTGATTTGAATGCAGATTAATAATTATTTCACGCTCCTTAATATTCAACTCCTTTCGACTCATTTTTTAAAAATTTTATTAAATAAAAGATACACCACGAATACGGACGCGATATTAAAGACAGCGGCCTACGGTTGTTAACTCACTCTGATAATATGTACTTCGGGGATTCCCCTTTTTACAAATAACAGGGCATTTTCTGCAACTGTACCAAGACTTTTGTGGAGTAGAAAAGAGACATTGCCAACAAAAAATTATTGTCTTCAATGATCATTATTGCCGAATCCCTTTAAATTTATGAAAACTTAAATTCAACAGAACTCGTATTATTACCATTTCATAACTTTTGGTTTTCAAATAAAAATATTGATTCAGTAATACAATTTTCAGTTACCGATTCTCTGTACCTTGACTTTTGTGGAAGACTGTATATATATATATATATATATATATATATATATATATATATATATATATATATATATATATATATATATATATATATATATATATATATACGAGTATATATATATATATATATATATATATCTATATATATATATCTATATATATATATATATATATATATATATATATATATATATATATATATATATATATATATAAATATATATACGAGTATATATATATATATATATATATATATGAGTATATATATATATATATATATATATATATATATATATATATATATATATATATATATATATATATATATATATTTTTTTTTTTTTTTTCTTTAAAAGCCGTCGGACCGTGCTTAGTTGTGTGAGCAGACGCGTTTCGACTACTTCGAGTCATCTTCAGTGTCTAAAGGATGTGTTGAAGGGAATGACTTTATATAGTCGTAGGATGGGTTAAGCGGATGGGTAATTAGGTCAGGTAGTAAATTACGTCAAGTACTAAATTATGCCAGGTAGAGGGATATTAAGTTTTTTTTATTTTGCTTGTTGGATGTTCGTTTTTTCCGTTTCATCTCGTTTCCGTTTTCGTCGAAGAGTGTGATCTAGTACTGAGAGTACTGCTAATAATGCGTATTTGTCGTCCAGATGCATGACATCAGCCATTATCGTTGCCAAGTACCGTGCTAATTGGTATGCAGGAGCTGGGCGATAGTTGACGACAAGACGAATAGGAATATTGAGTTTGTGGAGCTTAGGTTGTGCATTAAGGGATGGTGTGCATGGGTTTTTGTTTATGTAACGTTGCTTAGTATTAAAACGAATAATTAGTGGGGATTGTATAATGGCAGTACGTAAGTCCGCTTGGAACTTATTGGTGGGGTCTTTGTTTACCAGTTCGTATCCGTTAGCGTTAATGAAGTCTATTGATTTTTGTACGTAGCCCGTTGTTTTTAAGATCACCGTTGTATGTCCTTTGTCAGCCTTTGTCACTGTTAGTAGGTTATCCGTAAGCTTTTTCTGAATGTGTCTTAATATCTTATGGTCTTCGTGGAAATCCGTTTTGTTTATGCTAGCGCGTATTTTTTGTAGTATGTCTGCTGCAGTATGTGTCCTTTAGACACTGAAGATGACTCGAAGTAGTCGAAACGTGTCTGCTCACACAACTAAGCAAGGCCCGACTGCTTTTAAAGAAAAAAGAGAATTGGCCTGCGGATATCAAATAAACAAATTTATTGACTATATATATATATATATATATATATATATATATATATATATATATATATATATATATATATATATATATATATATATATATATATATATATATATATATATTGTCGCGTGTTATGGTTCGCGGCCAATAATTTTTAATGTTCCGGGAAAGTGAAAACGCAATGTCTTTTAAATTAAATTAAAAGAGTTTATTTCATTACTTAAAAATGCACAATCACTTATTTTGCTATTTCACAATTTTAATTAGAATCTAACTTTCACTTGTCAATTAATTCCTCTTACAACTGTCTTCTTAAAATCACTTCGCACTCAAACAATCAATCGCCTTTACTTCGCGTTCCACTATCTGTATATCGCAGTTTTCTATCGGGTCTCCATCCGTTCAATGCATTTCTCGTACATTGGCGAATGTTCTGCCGAGAGGTATTTGGTATATTCGAGCAGATTAACGAATGGATTGACGTCACTTTCAGATGTTGATCACGTTTGGTGGGTTCTCGTGGTTTCGAGTAAATTAATTTTGTTGATGTTCTTAATGGTTGTGAAAATAGTTGCAACAGTAGCTCGCAGAATTCTTTGTACATGTAACACTGCCCCCACCTCAGGAATTTTCGCCCCGAAAAGATGTGTCGCCAGTTGTAGTCAATTCTCCCTGGATGTAATATGGGGCAAGACGGTCCAGGTGCACGATTTTCATTTTGGCTCTTGGCTTACGATGTTCCTGTATCCGGTATACGACGTCGTTGATTCGCTTTGTAACTCGGTATGGTCCCTCCCAATTATGTTGCAACTTTGGAGACCTACCCTTTCGCCGTTGCGGGTTATATAGCCACACTAAGTCATCTTGCTGGAAGCCAGTAGAATTTGCCTTGAGATCATACCTGGTCCTCATGCGGTCAGTAGCCGATTCGAGGTGTTTTCGCACTGTCCGATGTATCTGGTTCAACCGTTGGCTTAGCTCACTTGCGTACTCCGAGATGGTTGGGGGTTTCTCGGGAGGTGTTCCGAACTTTATATCAGCTGGCAGACGAATATTCTTTCCAAAAATGACTTTGACTGGGGCTTGGCCCGTCGATGCATGTTCGGCAGCTCTGTAAGCCATCAAAAATAGTGGGATGTGTCGGTCCCAGTCCCTTTGGTTCTCGTCAACCATCTTGGCCAGGTGTTTATTGAGAGTGCCATTGAAACGTTCGACCATTCCATCGGATTGGGGATGCAGCGGTGTTGTCCTCGTTTTCCGTATTCCCAGCAGCTCGCACATTTCGCTAAAAACTAGTGATTCGAAGTTTCGACCTTGATCTGAATGTAGTTCACAAGGCACGCCGTACCTACTGACCCAATTTAACACTAGCTGTTCGGCTACAGTAGTTGCTTCCTGGTTGGGAATGGGGTAGACCTCGGGCCACTTGCTGAAATAATCGGCTACAACCAGCGTGTATCGATTTCCCCATTCGTATTCAGGAAAGGGTCCTGAGATGTCAACAGCAATCCTTTCAAACGGTACCCCCACGTTATAGGTTTGCATTTGTCCTCTCAGTCGTCGCTTTGGACCTTTGACGAAAGCGCAAACTGTGCATCTGCAACAGCAGTCCTCTACGTCTTCTCGAGCGTGGAGCCAGTAGAACCTTTCCCGCAATTTCGCTAATGTCTTGTTAACACCAAGGTGGCCTCCCGAGAATCCTTCGTGCATTTCCTTAACCACATCGTGGATTCGGCTTTTGGGTAGTATAGTTTGCATCCTATAGGAGCTGCCGTCCGCCATTTCCCATTTCCGCTTGAGTACGCCACCCTCCACCTAGGGAGTTCCATTGTGCCCAATAGCTTTTCAGGGTTGCGCCATGCATTGAAACGTCCTTCCACTCAGATCGCTCAGTCGTCTCCTTCCATACGAGCAATGGTCCGATGTCTTCATCGGCTAACTGGGCATTTCGAATCTCATCCGATGACCAACCTTCATCGAATTCGGCCGTTATCAATCGCAGATCAACGGTCGGCTGCGTTTCCTTAACCCGTTGGCAATGCTTGCAGTTAGCTGGACATGGATGACGAGATAGCGTGTCAGCATTGCCATGAACTCTGCCCTTGTGAAGTAGTTGGGACCTCACTAGGTCTGGTCAGATCGTCGATCGGGTTGCACCAGTGTCGTTTGTTATGGTGCAATGTTCTTCATCAACTTGACCAGGAAGGCATAAGTCTGCTTCTCCACGATGTTGCGTTGACGCGGTGATGGGGGTGCTGGGGATGTCGATCCTCCTAGCCAATGTCCGTCGCATGAAGTTGGCCCTTTCAGTTTGATGGGCTTCTATTCTAGCCTCCTGACACGGTCTGGATCTCCACCATTCTGGACAATAGCGCCGTTTTCTTCGCTTCTTGCAGTCTCTTTGCAGGTGCCCCTTCTCACCGAAATCCCAGCATCTAGGCGCACCATTTACTTGCGGCTCTCGCTCAATTTCCACGCGCTCACACCTGCACTCGTCTGCCACTACCTTGCGAACCCGGGCAGTGGTACGAGTCACATTTTTCACTGCCTCAAAGTTCAGACTATAAACCAATGGATCCTTGACTGTTTGCTTTTGAGCTAAACGCACAGCTTGTTGGAATTCCGGGTCCCTTAATGCGCTAATGAACGCTTCTGTTGCTGCGTCATCTCGATGTTCTGGGTCGTAAGCTAGGTAAGCCGAAAGTGCCAGTCGCTCAATGTCTTGGGCTAGCTGCTGTAAGGTTTCGCCAGACTTCTGCATCCGATGCCGTAGCTGTGCCCGATGAATTTGCTTCAGATGGTCGCCTCCATAACGCATCTCGAGCGTATTCAGTATAGCAGCCGGGTTTGAGTGTAACTCAATGGGGATAGTCTGCAAAAGCTCGGCAGCTGGGCCTCTTAGAGCAAGAATTAGTGCAGTTGCTCGTTCCTGCTCATTCCAGTGATTTGCCCTTGCGGCAGCTTCAAACTGTGTTTTGTGAACACTCCAGACCATTTGCCCGTCGAATATTGGTGCTTTCACATTTCTAAATGTGCTATGCACTGCGGTTATAAGTGGGGTTGGTGAGTTGGTTACTACTGCCTTCGCTGCTTCCAATTCTTTTTTCACCTTTTCCATCTCATGGCTCATTCTCCCCTCGGCCTGGCTGATCTCATAGTTGATTCTCTCCTTAACCTGGCTGACCTTCTCCTCGACCTGGTAAATCTTTTCCTCGACGCATTTAATTTGGTTGTTCAGACTACCGAGCTCCGCTTTTATCTCGGTTGACTGTTTTTGCACTCCCTTGATTTCGTTCGCTGCGCCGTTAGACTAGATTACTGTTCATTTAGCTTCGCTGATTGTTCATCTAGCTTCACCGTTAGACTGGATGACATCAGCATTAACATTTGCATCAGTGCATCTTCTAGTTCCTTCGATTTTGGCATTTCTGCCTCTCCTTTAAGCTCTGCCATAGTAAACTCATTTAATGTTAGCTTAATGGAATTTTTATTAATTCGGCTTATTTTTTTTCACCAGTTTCCATGTTACATTTCTCTATTGTGCATTTTTAGAAAAATGTTTATAAGTTTTCACTTTCAAAGTTTTCTATCTCACTTCTCGACACCACTGTCCCGTGTTATGGTTCGCGGCCAATAATTTAATGTTCCGGGAAAGTGAAAACGCAATGTCGTTTAAATTAAATTAAAAGAGTTTATTTAATTCATTAAAAATGCACAATCACTTATTTGGTCTATTTCACAATTTTAATTTTCACTATTAAAATCTAACTTCCACTTGTCCATAAATTTCTATCGCAATTGTCTTCTAAGATCACTTCACAATCAACGAAAATCACTTTTCTATTACTCGAACAATATCGCTTTCCACACACTATTGCAGTTATTATCGCGGTCGAATGAATGATCTCCCCATTCATTCAGCTCGCCTTTATATAGGGTTCAATGCATTTCTCGT
>OZ017738.1:282987498-283002498 GCA_963969285.1 Odontomyia ornata
AATTGTGTGTTATGATATACTTTTATTTTTACATGTTGGCAAAAATGAAATTATTGTAAGTTGTTTATACTTAGAGCTACGAGAAGGTTTGACCGTAATTCGCTAGTGATGCTACACAGGTCCCCTTGTTGATGATAGTGTTACTGATTAAGACGGAATTTGACTTGTCTGCCAGACCTGGTCGTGTACGCTGGGGTATCATTAGTTGGGTTATTGTCGGTTTTTGTAGATTCACTTGGCATCGATTGAGAAGTTTCCAAAAAGGCTGGTTTGAGACGATCGATTGAAACGTTTTTCTTTTGACCATTAATGTTTATTTTGTAGAATTTCGGATTTCTTTTAACCACCAAAAAAGGACCACCATACGGAGGTTGCAACGGTGGGTGAACGCTATCATTGCGGATGAAAACGTGTGTTGAATGCTCCAAATCTTTGTGGATGAAATGTTTCACATCGTTCCCATGATGTGCAGTTTGCGTTGGTCGTATCTTGCTCATCACGTTTTTGAAATTTTTGATGAAATCATTAGCAGTGTTTGATGTTCTGCTTTCAATGAAGAATTCCGATGGAAGGCGAAGTGTTTTTCCGTATACCATTTCTGCGGGTGTCGCCTTGATGTCCTCTTTAACAACACAACGTAGGCCAAGCATTAGCATTGGTAATTCGTAATTTAATTTGGATTTTGCTTGCATTTGAGTGCAGCTTTGAACGTTCTATGAAAGCGTTCTATCAATCCGTTAAACTGCGGGTGGTAGGCCGTTGTGCGAAAATGTTGCACACCCAAAGTTTTGTTTAGTTGACTGAACAATTCGGATTGGAATTCTCTGCCTTGGTCGGTTGTGATTCTGGCTGGCACACCAAAACGGGATATCCAATGCTCAATTAATGCGTTTGATACGTTTTCAGCAGTATGATCGATGAGTGGTATGACTTCTGGCCATCTGGTGAATCGATCGATGCACGTTAATAGAAATCTATAGCCATTTGATGGCGGAAGCGGACCGATTATGTCGATGTTCAGGTGTTCGAAGCGTGTCTCGGGCATTTGATATTTGGACAATGGTGCGTGATTGTGACGTGTAACTTTCGAACGCTGGCAGGGTACGCATTGCTTTGTCTGAGTTGCAATGTTCTTGTTCATTTGCGGCCATACGAATTTTTCGGCGATGAGTTTGTTCGTTGATCTCACCCCAGGGTGAGCTAAGTTGTGAATGGAATCGAAAATTCTTTTGCGCATTGTCGACGGAATAAACGGATGTGCGATGTTGTTATGCACATGGCAGTACAATTGTTTTTTGCTGTTGAGTACTGGACATTTTTGTAACGTTATCGAGTATTTTGAATTACCTTCGATGATTTGCAAAATTTTTTTGTCTTTCTCTTGTTCCTCGGCAATACTTTCGTATTCGATTTGTTGCTGGTGTACTTCGCTGATTCTTGACAGATAGTCAGGCACGACAATTTTAAGACCTTGGACGAACTGTATATCTGTTGAGTATTGGCTGATAAAATCTAAGTGTCGAGCTGACGTGGTGATGCCTTTTCGCTGTTTTGATGGAACGCATAGCACAGTGGTTTGTGATCAGTCAAAAAGTGAACGGTTTTCCTTCCAGCATGTACTTGAAGTATTTAATTCCACGATAAATAGCAAGTAGTTCTCTGTCGTATGTACTATAGTTTCGGCGTGCGTGATTTTTTTTGAAAAAAAACCCAATTTGTTCGATTACGTTTTGGTTCAGTTGATGTAATGCGCCATCGATACACTTATCCGATGCATCTACTGCTAGAAACAATTTGGCGTTTTCGATTGGATAAGCTAATAAAGTTGCACTTGTCAGTTTATCCTTGAACTCTTGAATTGCTTTTTCAGCGTCGTCTGTCCATTCAACAATGCGTTTGTCGTTTTTTACGTTGCCTTGTTAACGATTGCAACACTATTTGAGTTTGAACAGCATTTGGTATAAAACGACGGTAGAAATTCACAACGGCAATGAATTTCCGTAGATCTTTGACAACTGTAGGTTTTTCAAATTGTTTCACTATTTCTACTTTTTCAGGTAGTGGCAATAGACCATCTTTGGTTATCAAATGTCCAAGTTATTTGATTTGCGTTTGACCAAAAATGCATTTTTCGGTATTGTCATGCCAAAATCTTGTAGTCTTTGAAAACGAGGCATAAATGTTTTTCATGTTCTTTTTCATTTGACGATGCAACCAAAATATCATCCTGATATGGAAAATCGAAATCTAAACCATGCAGCACTTGATGTACATATATGGCGTTGGAAGGTTTGTGCGGCGTTGCTTACCCCGAATGTCATAAACATGAACTCAAATAAGCCAAACGGGGTAATTATGGCAGTTTTGGGTATGTCGTCTGGATTTATCGGTATTTGATGGTAAGCCTTTTCTAAGTCCAACGTTGAAAATATCGTTTTGCCTCCCAGTATATTTGTGAAGTCGTGCAAATGTGGTATGGGATAACTATCAGGAATTGTTATTGAGTTTAATTTCCGATAGTCCCCGCATGGTCACCATGTCGTCTTTTTCTTGGCCATGTGTAATGGCGAAGCCCATGGACTCTTCGATGGACGACAGATCCCTTTCTTCACTAAGTAATCGATTTCTACTTTGGTGCATTTGTAACGATTTGGCGATAAACGTCTTGCTTTTTGGTTTCACTGGTGGGCCTTTTGTTACAATGTGGTGAAATGTCCATGTTGATGCTATCGGTTTATTTTCTGGATTTGTCAAAATACCCTGGAAGTTTCTTAAAAGTTGTGTGTATCTATTTGATCAATTGATTACTGTGGCTGTTAGTGCTTGACATTCTGAAATGACACAGCTGATTTGAAGTTGTGTTGTTTGATCAATGAGTTTGGCATTGTTTATATCGACTCTGAGGTTATAATGTGCCAGGAAATTGGCACCAATAATTGCCTTGTCGACTTCAGCCACTAAGAATGTCCATATAAACTGATGACGTAAATGTAGATCGAGTTTAATTGTCTTTTTACCATAAAGATTGATCGGCGTTTCATTCGCTGCATATAAGTTTGCATGAAATGGCTTGATGTTTTGCTTTTGAGTTTCTGTGGCAGGAATGACTGAAACATCAGCCCCGGTGTCAATAAGAAATTTATAATTCGATGTCTTGTCGTGAATGAATAATCTCTTGGATGCTGTGCCGAGCTCACAGACTTTCTGATTCGCTCGGTTTATTCGTTTTTTGATGACGTTTGGCTGAATTTGCATGGTTTTTTGCATTTACGTGCGGTTGATCCAAGCTTGTGATGCTACCAGCAAAGGTCAAATTGTTTTCGTCCAGAATTTGAATCATTTCGCTTTGCATTTGGAGAACGTGCAGGCGTATAGCTACGAGAAGGTTGTGTACGAGTACTTCGTGAACGAAGAATTTGTTTCACGTCATTCGACAACTTGTCGACCTTAAAGTTCCATATTCGATGTTCCACTATTTTTTTGCTGCATTCCGACTGTATTGATTTGTCGGCCAGTCAAGAAAGATCCACCCTTCATCGCGTCGAGTATAGAGTCAGCTGTAGCTGCTTGCTGATTTAAGTCAGTGCCGCCATCGGCAGACAAAATAACGCGCATAGTTTCGGGCAAGTTTCTCACCCATAATTGACGCAACAGATCTTCGTTGATAGGGGTATCTGCGGCTTTTGTGCGCATTTCGGCAAGTAGTTGTGATGGCCTACGATCTCCTAACGGCATGTCTTCTAATAGTTTAGTTATTTTCGATTGCTTGCTATCGGCGTATTCGTGTACAATGCGTGCTTTTAGTGTTTCCTACATTGCTCCGGTTTCTGGTTTTGTTCGAAAATCGGATAATTTCACAATGACATTTGGCGGTAAATGGTCAATGATTGTGTTATATTTTTTGGTATCCGATACGCTGCCACATGCGCGAAATAAGCATTTGACTTGCCAGAACCATAGGTTCACATTATCTTAGAAAACTCTGGCAATCTAATTTTAGAAACTGGTGATATGCCAGTGGAATTTTCGCCGGTGTATGATGTTCCTTGACTTGGATTAGCTGTTTGTTCTCCAGCTCATCGTCTGACTTTCCCATCTCGTAATATATGAAAATAACCCGCTGCAGGTCTAATATTTGTCGAATTTGTTGCTACTGTTTAATTGATTGTTTAAATAAATGTAGCTGGATAGGATTTACTATTGCATGAAAAGTTATCCGGTGTTGGTTATGTTCACGCACTGTGAAAAATGCAATAAAATGAACAAATAATGAATGCTTTACTTGATATCCGGAATATTCTTGATGCTAATGTCTTCTATTTCCAATTGTGTTGGAAATTAAAGCGGATGATTGAGGATTTCGTGATGGAAAATTTTTCACGTGTCCTTTGTTCCACACTTGTCCACAGATCGGGGTCACCAACTTAACTTTTCTGTATCGCGACGGCTATACGAAATTGTTATTTTGTAAATGAAACACTTGGAAATACTTTTCCTACTTTATTTCACATTCATATAAAAAACTAGCAATAAGAATTCGACTGTAGCAAAATAATTACAACCGCACGAGAATCTGTCTATTGAAAAACTGTAACTGTTATTTTTACTTTGTGTGATTGTGTTGCCAGCATACTTGCAATTGTGTGTTCTGATATACTTTTATTTTTACATGTTGGCAAAAATGAAATTATTGTAAGTTGTTTATACTTAGAGCTACGAGAAGGTTTGACCGTAATGCGCTAGTGATGCTACAATGTTGATAGAATCCTATTGATTATATTATACACAAATATTATAATTAGATTAAAAATCCGTACAATAATAAAAATGTCAAGACTTTGAAATTACAAAAGTCTGAATGAGCGAGTATTTGAATTCAAATTAATGTGTAACGTACGCAAATCTAACAGTTTAATAGTGATCGGACGTCATTTTGTATTCATTAATGTGTTTCTAAGAGATCTGCAATTTAGGATAAATTCGAAAAGTACAAAAGCAAATAGTCAGACAATTCAATGCAGCGCTTAATAAGTCAGCAACAGTTTTGTCAGAGCAAATTTATTAAAATGAATATTTCTCGCTCAAAAGGGCCTTGCTCCTTCAAACCCAATAAAGTCAAGAGAAATTGTAAACGAATTAGAACAAAATATAAATACTGCTACATACAAAGCAAATACAACTAAAGTAATATAATATAAAATTAAGATATATACTTTACTGTAAATAGTAAAATGGGACGTAGTATAAGATTTATGTTAATGCGTACAGTAAAACCTATAGTTTAGGAGACGCTACAGAAGTTATAGAAAATCATTTTAAATGATTATATTCTTTCCTTTGAAAAAAATATTTTGTTTTTTTTTTAGTTTATTGTGTTAAGATCAGTATCATGACTTAAAAATCGTATCTTATACATATAAATGTTAGAATTGATAAGCAAAATAGGGTTTTGTAAATTTACTTCAAAAAACTGATGTCATTAGTTTTACTCTCTCTAAAATCGAGCGCTAATGCAGAAAAAATCGCTAATCATATTTTGTGAATGTGATTTTTCATTATGAGTATTCGCATATAAGTGTGTATATGATGTAACAATGTCAAGTCAAAGTCAAAGTCAAAAGCGCTTTATTTAATACTAATCGTTATAAATTTTAAAAGAATATAAAGCAAAATCCAAACAATAACAATACAAAAACTTAATGGCCTAAATGGCTCTCTAAATTTGTACGTTATCATTCATCACATTTAAAAAAAAAACTATAGCAAATTCAAATCAATGGATTATTACATATTTTTAAAATTCAATTGGAAAAAGGAGAAAAAACCAACCAACACTATTCTAAAATTATTTATAATCTTAACACTACAGTGAACTTTGATCCTACACCTAATATGTTTTAACTTAATTTTAATAAATGCAATCAAAAACTTAATCTTATACTTAACAAAAATCTATAACAATGTTCCTAACCTAAGCGTTTTACCTTATTTCTAACCTAATATAATAAACATAATATAAACCTAACCTATACCTAATTTTTAACAAAAATAAACAACAACACTAAAATGTAGCAATAATGAGCTGAAACTCAAAAACTAAATAACGAAAAACACCAAAACTGAAAATATACACGAATAATTTAGACATTGTCATTCAGCCACCAATACCTAGATTGCCCCGTCTCAACTCGATCAACCTCAACGAATCTAGCAAATGAGTATCTCCATTGGAACCGTTGGTCTCATGAACTCAAATTCGGAGGATATTTTATCTTCTTATCGGTGGCCCGTCGATATATGTGATATATGACTGGGACGCCGTCAGAATCAAAAACATATCGATTCATGTCCAAATACACGAATGCTTCTGGAGGAATGAAGCCAGTAGCGAGGCAAGTCGCAATATACCCGTCTGTAGGGTGGAACGGCTGTGAATTCCAAGGGTTTTCACTCACAGTCACAGATCTTGCGATATGATTCCGAAGAAGCTTCAATATGAAGATATCAACTCTCGTCACTTCAGCAGTTTGATAAATTCTTCTATTCGATATATAATGTTTCCAATCCGTCTCAGGCTATGTAACAATGTCAACAACGTGAATAACGAATATCATCAAGATTGAGCATTTGAATTCATCGTTATTAATTGGAATAATTATTATTGCAAGTACAAACGCTAGCTGAGTTCACATAATCGCTTCATTGTAATATGTAAGAGAATGTGTATTTTACTGTTATTGAGGAATATCAAACAGTAACAAGTATGTACACATTTTTCTTTTCTTTATTTCGTATAATATGGTCATTTTGATTTTGCGATTTCAACAATGAGGCCAGAAGTGAAAAGTATGAGTATTATAAATAATTGCTTCTATAGGGTAATGAATCTACTTGAAAGTTCTTATTTAACATACGAATGTACAATCAATTTTAAGCTCCTGAATGAGGCTATATGTTAAGATGAAAACTTTTTCATATCACCGAACAGATTCTTGACATTACTCAAAGCAAAGGCAATCTTCGTTTTATTTTTCCAAATTGCAAACTGATTATTTCCACTTTTTTAAATTATTGAAATGTGACTGCTTCGATACAGTCGTATAATAATCATGCAAGTCCAAAAAGTATTTAAATTTTGTTGGTTACATATTAATATTAAGGCAAATCGGATGATGCTCGTAGCGTCAAATTGTTTCGCCTATTTACATAAACTAGTTTTCAGTAATTTTCCAAGAAATTGTAGAAATTTTGAGATCATTGTTAAATAGAATTAATTTGGTTTAATTTTTTTTTTACAAAGAACGTAATGTTCACGTTTTTAATGTATATGTCGATTGAAATTGTAATTCAGATTTGAATTTGGAAAATATCATGAAATAAGAAATATGTTTTTCAATTTGAAAGTATGGCTTGCATTCTTATATATGCTACGGTTCAGGGAAAGAAAAATTTTGTAACTTTTTCTCCATAGAATTAGGGTGCTATTGGCGTTTCTCCCAATTCTTTCAATTTCAGAAGCAAAAACTACAGCATATCAAAATTAATCAAACCATTGTAGTGTTTATGGGTTTTCAAAGTCCATAAAGGACAGCACCGATGGAATGCTGCCTCAGCCAAGCTCGCTGGATGCGTATGTTTGCAGCTAGCTATCTTCGGTGGCGCCATAAACGGTCCCAAGCCCGTTTGAGAAAGGAGGAAGGCACCCCTTGTTTCCCCAACCCATAGCTTCCACGATTCCTCATCCCAAACCCCCCAAACTAAATGGTAGTAAATCCTCTCGGGGTGCACATTGGGTTTACTGGTTCCCCAATAATGTAAGATTAAATGTCGAGAAATGCTCATAACTGTAAATACATCTACAGCTCCGCTACTAAATCCTGCTTACACCGCCTTTGTGAGGACGTAAGAAGGTGAAGGCGAATCTTCCGCGCCTGATAACGGAATCGACGTAATAACCATGCCGCCGGAATGGAGTTTGGGCGACGTCGGGCTAACTCCCCGTCCCTGGAAAATCTTTTATTGTTTCGAAACCTGCAGATAGGCCTCGGAATGGATTGGACTCACGGCAACGACCTGGCAAACGAAAAAAGGACTATGGTATTGGATCCTGGAATGTCAGATCACTCAATTACCCTGGCGCTGTTGAGGACCTTTTACAACAGGCTCGTCAATATCAATTAAAAATACTGGCAGTCCAGGAAACGAATTGGACTGGAAACGAAATTCAAGACATGAGATCCCACACAATATTTAAAAGTGGGAAGCCTACTGGAAAACGAGAATTTGGAGTGGCCTGCATTGTGGATAGGGAGTTCAAATCGCACGTTATTGATTTTAAGGCAGTCAATGAACGGTTGTGTGCGATCCGTATAAAGGCGAAAATCTTCAAAATCTGGCTGATTAATGTTCACGCCCGACCGAAGAAAAGGACGAAGAAACGGAGTCGTTTTACAATCACCTGCAAAGACTGGTCCACTCATTGCCCACAAACGACACAAAAATAATTCTGGGTGATTTTAACGCTAAGGTTGGCAATGAGCGATCTCATCGGGGAACGACTGGAGGATATAGCCTCAACGATAAAACAAATGACAACGGCCAGCGCCTGACTGACTTTGCATGTAGCAGAAATCTAGTCATACGTTCGACTTGCTTCCCACATCGACGCATTCATAAATGACCTGGGTATCACCAGATGGCAACACACAAAACCAGATAGATCATGTTCTGATCCAACAACGTTGGGCCTTGAGCATACTTGACGTCTGTACATACCGAGGAGCCAATTGTAACTCAGATCATTACTTGATCAAATTAAACTATCGATGTCGTATGTCAAAGGCATATTCAGCGAAGACCAGCCCGCTACAAAAATTTGACATCGAAAGGCTCCAAACGGCGTCTGTGGCCGAAAATTTCACGGAGACCCTCGACAACCAGCTGGCTCCCATCTATCAGACGCAGCGTTAAAGACGAGCAACGAGCTCTGGATGGAAGTGAAAGCGGCTATCAGAACCGTGGCAGAACAGACGATCGGACATCAAGCCCGGCGCAAGAGGAATGATTGGTTCGATTATGAGTGCCAGAATGCTTCAGATAAAAAGAATCAGGCGTACAAAGAATACGTAGGTAAGAAAACCAGGACGCAGAGAGGACACTATGAAAATCTCAGAAGAGTAGCGAATAAGATAATTAGGATTAAGAAAAGAAAATACTATGACGACCAACTGAGAAGTATAGATGTAAGTTTAGCGAGCAGTAACACAAGACAAGCACACAAAGTAGTGAAAAGCCGGAAACGTGGTTATCAGCCCAAAATCACGCTCTGTCGTGATGACATCGGCAATATCAACGCTGACGAAACCAAGATTAAGGAAAGATGGGCATCATATTTGAAGAACCTCTTTAATCCTACCAAATAATGCTTGGTTTTGGCATCCCAGCCAAATTAGTCCGTTTTACCAAAATGACAATGACGTCGACGACCTCCCAAGTCCGCATCAATAACCAACTCACCGACGCCTTTGACACAAATATCGGACTAAAGCAGCGAGATGGGCTGGCCCCATTGCTATTCAATTTGGCCCTGGAGTACGTCATACGGAAGCTACCTGTCGATACGCGAGGTACATTACTATACAAGTCGAGCCAGGTAGTGGCCTATGCGGACAACATCAAAATTCTGTCACGGTCACTAACAACTGCCAAAGAACTCTTCCTGAAACTCGACAGCGAAGCAAAACTAGTAGGGCTACAAATCAACGAAAATAAAACAAGGCTCATGACGCAGTCGAGGAAAAATACCCAAAATACACAAAATATCACACTTGGTGAATACAGTATCGAAAATGTGAGCGAATTTGTGTATTTAGGCGCCGAAATAACGAAAACGGGCAATGAAAGAGACGAAATACGGCGAAGAATACAGCTCGCAAATAAAATATTTTATTCAGTATTGACGATCTTGAAGACCAGCTGCATACACAGAAAAACAAAGCTCCAAGTATACAAATCTGTGATAAGACCTGTGTTATGCTATGGGTGTGAAACGTGGACCCTAACCCAAGCATCCATATATTGAACGCCTTTGAGCGACGGGTTCTGAGGCGAATAATCGGAGCGAAGCTAGAGGGGACCAATGGCGAATTCGATACTACCATGAGCTGTATGAAATTTTTGACGAACCGGAGGTCTCAAGGATTGTAAGACTGCGGAAACTGCAATGGGCTGGACACATGAATCGTATGGACGAACCACGTATACCCAAGAAGGTATTCGTAGGGAGAACTGAAGGCCGGCGGCCAGTGTGGAAACCGAGGAAACGCTGGTCTGACTCGGTCGACGAAGACAGTTCATCGCTGCTCGGATTTCGGAATTGGAAGACGCGGTCAACGGACCGAGACAGTTGGAGGCGCTGTTTGCAGGAAGCGATGCCCGAAAGGGGCTGTAGTGCTAAGAAGAAGAAGATATATACACTTGCCAGAAAAAGTATCCGTGCATCAACAGAAAGCAACATATTAGGAAATTCATGCTAAAGAAAACTACTACATTTAAATTTTTAAGCAACAAAATTTATTCGTTAAAGAAACTATCTTTTCTATAAATTTTTCCTGTGGTATTACTTTAAAAAATAGATTTTACAAAATAAAAACAAAAAAAGCCTCACTTAAACGATCCAGAAAAAGTATGGGTACATGACAATATTATTTATTCAAATATTTTATTATATATCAGGGCTTAATAACTTGTCGGATAACCTTTTCTCTTAAGGACCTCCTTAAGTTGATTTGGCATGGAGTGAACAAATTTGGCTGTTTCCTGCCAGGTAGTTTTGCCTCATTCATCGAAGATGACGTTTTTCAGCATTTCCTTCGAGGTGTTGCTGTGCTGATGGATCCAGGGCTCCAACAAGTCCAACAAATGCTCAATGGAATTAATGTCTGGGGATTGGAGCAGCTTACATAGTTGGTGTTTTGTGTTGTAGAGCAACCAAAGCTTCACATTGTGTGCTGTGTGCTTAGGATCATTATTTTCCTAGAAATTATTTATTTATTTATTTATTCCATCTTACAGACTAAACAATCCAATAACAAAATAGAACGCAAAGAACAATTACAGCAAAATTTATATGAAAAAGAATACTAAAATGTCGATAATTAAAAGTTAAACTAGTAGTAAGTCTCTTAGTTTTTTCTTAAATGCTATGTAAGAAGAGGGGAAAGGACCAAGCTCGATCGGTGAATAGAATTGGTGAATAGAAATATAAATCAGTTCTAGCATATGGGATAACGAAATAAGAATTCATCCGAGATGAACGAGATGTTTGTCGGAAACGCAGATAGATAGATAAAGGAGGATGATGCCGATCAGGAGGAACATACGGATGTAAGGCTTGAGATACAGATAAGTAGCCAACTGGAACATTTGATAGAACAAGGACAAGGAGACGACCATTAGGATTGCGGATATGGTTAAATTGAGAGAAGGAGCAATGAGATAGGAAAGATGACAGGGTTATAGAAAAAGGGTCAACTGACGAGATTGAAGGAGTAGTATAATTTTTCCACTCTATGTATGGTAAGTTAAAATCCCCGCAAACTAATATTTTGGCGTGAGGATGTCGCAAAACTAAATAAGAGGATAGATCATTAAAACGTCTCCTAAACAGTTAAAGGTGAATTACATGGAATATAAATAGACAAAATCAAGAACTGTGTATTATGAGGGAGAGAAATTTTGATAATAACACATACTAAAGTAGGAGAAAAACAGAAATCAGAATAAGGAGAACTAGGTAGAGCTTTGCTAACTGCAACGAAAACTCCACCACCATCAGCCTTATTAGTAGCAATCAGGTCACGGTCACATCTATATACAATATGTTCAGGAAACATTTCACTGCTCAAAATGTTTCCATTTAGCCAGGTCTCGGAGAAGCAGATAATAGAATCATTACTAACTTGATAAGAGATAAAGAGTTCCTCAAGCTTGGTCCTTAATCCTCGTACATTTTGGTAAAAAAAGATCAACACATTTTATTAGGAGAAGAGAAGTTACATTGAAGAGTGTTAAGGTTTGAAAGAGATTCATTGATGTTTAAAGAGGATACAGTAGAAAAAACATTATGATTATCAGAATATTCATCAAGATTACTTGTGACTAGAGCTTTGGGATTTTGTTTATTGCCCGACGAAAATTTCTTCATCTAGATTCAAACGGCTTAACAAGTACACCAGCAGGCCAGTAAATATCAGGACAATATCAGTATTTGCAGAAATCACCAATTTGAATGAGGCAACTACTTTGTCCGTTAAATTTTCCTTAGTCAATTTATGACAACTAAAGACTTGAACGGATGATCCAAACTTTTTGTTGACATTACGCTTTAGGTCCTCAACAGAAGTTTCGTACGCCACTCTAGATATGAAGATATTCTTCAAAGGTATAGAAGCACGAATGACAGGAGAATCGAGATCTGTTGAGGGAACGAGGTCACTCGATTTCTGATGTTGAATTGGAGGTGGTATTTTCTTTGGAATCGCTCCCCGACTGTTGGATGAAGAACCAGGTGGGCTGATGATAAGTAAATCAGATTGTTAATTAATAGAAAGTGCCCTCAACCGCGAGTTGCTCTTAGTGACGATTGATTGTCCAGATTCCGCTCTTTCCACATAATTGCAGCAATCCGGCTGTAGTACGAACGCTGGCTGTATCTGCATATCTTGTTGAGCAGCTAGTGATGTATCAGGTACATTTAAGTTGTCAGCTTCCGAAACCGTTGGTTGTTGGTTAATAGATAGCGGCTTCAACAACGACTTACTTCTAGCTACAATTGAGAGACTAGGTTCAATCAATTCTGCAGAATTGTGGTAGTCTGGCTGCAACACTAACGCTGGTTGATGCTGCATATCATGTTGAGAATTGACGTTCAGGCTGTCACTTAAGCACAAGGTGGATAGTCCACCTTGAGAGGAGACATTGGATAATTTTACCTGCGGTTTACTTTTTGTCGGTATTGATGAAGCTGGATCCGACACTGAACGCACAGCCTTTTCGATCGAACTAGATGATGGATTGGAAGATGAAGAATCCGCAAATTGTAACAAGGGGTCGACTTCAGAACATGCAGAAGAGCACTTGCCTAGCAGGGATTTTAGCTCGTCGGTTAAGGAAGTGATCATCTTCCTTGCAGTTTGGAGTCGAGAGCCATACGCAGATACTGAGTAACGCCTACATGATGCACAGTACCAACAGACTCCGTTGTCCACTTTGTTAATAAGATCTGCCGCAGTGCCTTTCAGGTTGACGCACGCCGTGTGGAAAGGAAGTTCACAGAACCCAAATACACAATCATGGGGGATTTGCCACTACTAACGACACATTTCGCAGAGCTACAAGACATTGTGATCAGTTTTTGGGTATTATTTAATTTTATTATTATTGTTATTTTCTTTTATAATTATTAATATTATTTATTTGTTTTTATACTTTATGTATGTTTTTTTTATCTTTTATTTTTATTTTTGAATTCTTTGTTTGATTAGCTTTATTCTTTGAAAAAGAAAAAAGTATCTTTGTCCAGAGTATAGAACCAGACCCCGTCTGCTATTTGACCAATTTCGCGGTAAGTTTTCCCTTCACTCTTAAGTTCCAGCATAATTTTCCTCTCCTCAGCACTGATTTCGCTAATTTCGGGCGTCATCATTTAATCTAGTGCACAAAAAATTTAAAAAAAATCACAACTTAAAGTAGAACTATTATCGGACCTAAAACAAAACTGACGATAGATACAAGCCATATGGTAGCAATTTGCATATGTATTAGTCGGCCTACTATGGACAAGCTTCCGGTAGCTGTCACCCAACTGCGGCATTAGCAAATGCTTATATTTCGTCATATATGTATACTATTTTCCGAATAAAAAACGTGCCGAACGCCTTCCGTGCATGCTATAAATTCACCGTGTATAGCCCATTGTGCTCCTAAACTTTCCAAGACGAGCAAATGAAGCACACGTTTTGCACCTTCGACTGATAGCTCAGCATTGAGATGTAAACAAACTCCTATAAATTCACTTTGGAAGGCGATAAAAACCAAACGGGTATAAGAACTGAAATAATTTTCACTTCACTAGGAGCGCTATTGTGTTCTCCACGGATCATCTGGATTTCACTGTAGAAATCCGTCTCTAAACCGTACAAAACCTCGAATTTTTGTTGGCACCTCCACAATTCTTCATATAACGCCATGTAAGTTAGCCAACAGTGTCGGCCTACTAATAGTCATGTGTGTGGTAGTAAGCACTGCTGCCATATGGCTTGTATCTATCGTCAGTTTTGACCTAAAAACATTAATGTGCATCTGCATATGCAAAACTGACGATAGATACAAGCCATATGGTAGCAATTTGCATATGTATTAGTCGGTCTACTATGGACAAGCTTCCGGTAGCTGTCACCCAACTGCGGCATTAGCAAATGCTTATATTTCGTCATATATACTATTTTCCGAATAAAAAACGTGCCGAACGCATTCCGTGCATGCTATAAATTCACCTTGTATAGCCCATTGTGCTCCTAAACTTTTCAAGACGAGCAAATGAAGCACACGTTTTGCACCTTCGACTGATAGCTCAGCGTTGAGATGTAAACAATCTCCTATAAATTCACTTTGGAAGGCGATAAAAACTAAACGGGTATAAGAACTGAAATAATTTTCACTTCACTAGGAGCGCTATTGTGTTCTCCGCGAATCATCTGGATTTCACTGTAGAAATCCGTCTCTAAACCGTACAAAACCTCGAATTTTTGTTGGCAACTCCACAATTCTTCATATAACGCCATGTAAGTTAGCCAGCAAAGTCGGCCTACTAATGGTCATGTGTGTGGTAGTAAGCGCTGCTGCCATATGGCTTGTATCTATCGTCAGTTTTGGCATATGTCATCGCATAATACGGGGAATCCCCCGGGTTTTTCGGTACGGATACCTTTTCTGGTCTAC
>OZ017738.1:283012498-283039998 GCA_963969285.1 Odontomyia ornata
AAGAAAGTAAACCAAGTTCTTCAGCAAACTTCTCCGCATTAGCTTTCGTGATCGGTCCCGAGATAGGCATATCATTCTGGCGCTGTTGGTGAAACTATGATCCAAATCTTCGTATTTAGGTTTCTTTAATTTTTTGGAAGATTTGCTATCCTCCTCTGCTTCTAGGAGCGACTAAATCCAAAGCGTCGGCTCTATTGCGCGTATCAATAAAACTTTTTCGTCAATACACAGTGGTTTTCTCTGTTATTTTTCTTTGTCATATTTACAGTTTGAAAGTTTGTGAGCAACTAAGAATATGATAACGTATAGATAATCCATGACTCCTACTAACAACAGTCTACACGTGCAAGCAATCCCAATTTGTAATTTTCTGTATGTATGATGCCGATAGTCGAGCTTATTACAGGCTAGAATAATAAAGCGACAAAAGAACGCACACAGCTACGCAGTTTATATTAATTTTGGCAACTTGAAAAATACTTTTTATTAATTAATTGTTGTCGTTATTGAGAGTGGATGTAATGCTATATAGAGTGTATCATTGTATGGAGGCCAACAAAAGCCGAGTGATTTCGACGCTTTAGGGAGTTTGTCGTCGAATCAAGTGACGTTATATAGAATTTTCACTTTGTATATATGTATGTTATATATATATATATATATATATATATATATATATATATATTGTTACATGTACAAACAATGCCCCATATTACATCCAGGGAGAATTGACTACAACTGGCGACACATCTTTTCGGGGAGAAACGAACTGAGGTGGGGGCAGTGTTACATGTACCGATAATTCTGCGAGCTATTGTCGCAATTTTTTTCACAACCATTAGGAACATCAGCAAACGAATGTACTCGAAAATCCGCCAAGCATGATCAATACCTGAAACTGACGTCACGGCCCATTCATTAACTTGCCGCTCGAATATTCCAGGCAGTTCGCTAATGTACGAGAAATGGATTGAATGACTGGAGACCCTATATAAAGGTGAGCTGAATGAATGGGAGGATTCATTAGAACCGCGACAGTAAAAACCGCGATAGTGTGGAGTGCGAATTGGAAAGCGATATTGATCGAGTTGTAGTAAAGTGATTTGCGTGATAGATAAGACAGTTAAAGTGAAAAATTTATAGACAAAGTGTAAATTAAAATTAGTGAAAGTCTTAAATTAATGATTGTGCATTTATTAGTAAATAAACTGTTTTAACTTAATTTAAAAGACATTTCGTTTCACTTTCCCCGAACATCAAAATTATTGGCCGCGAACCATAACACGCGACAATATATATATATATATATATATATATATATATATATATATATATATATATATATATATATATATTTATATATATATATATATATATATATATATATATATATATATATATATATATATAAATATGTATATATATATATATATATATTTATATATATAAATATATATATATATATATATATATATATATATATATATATAAATATATATATATATATATATATAAGTATATATATATATATATATATATATATATATATATGTAAATATATATATATATATATATATATATATATATATATATATATAAATATATATATATATATATATATATATATATATATACATATATATATATATATATATATATATATATATATATATATATATATATATATATATATATATATATATATATATACATATATATATGCATATATGTACAGGGGCTGAATAATAAGTAACCGGACTGACCTCGGGAAATTTTTTATTGGCAAAATATGTACAATTTTTCTTTAGAAATCTTCAAAGTAGTCCCCATTGGCGTCGACAACACGCTGATTTTCCAATCCCCGAACGCTCCCTGGAAGTCGGCAACCTCGATGCTGTCTAGAGCCCTCGTCGTAGCACGTTGAACGTTTTCCAGAGTCCCGAACCGCGTCCCCTTAAGGTGTCTCTTGATCTTGGGGAACAGAAAAAAGTCCGCTGGTGCCATATCCGGGCTGTAAGGAGGCTGTGGCAACGTTGCCCTCGACTGTTTGGCCAACTGCAGGTGTGCGACGGAGCATTGTCGTGATGAAGGATCCTCGAATCGGCAATCTCCGGACGGACTCGGCGAACTTGGGCGGTTAGTCGACGGAGCACCTCTCTGTAGTACTTGCCGTTTACAGTTTGGCCGGGTGGCACAAACTCTTTGTGAACAATTCCTTTCACGAAAGCAATGAGTATCGACTTCACCTTCGATTTGCTCATGCGCGCTTTTTTCGGTCGTGGTGACGCCGGTGTGTGCCACTCCGAACTCTGCCGCTTCGTCTCAGGATCGTATTTGAAAACCCACGTCTCGTCTCCTGCAATAACGTGGTTAAAAAACTCTGGTTCGGTTGCTCGATCGTACGCTCCATTTTCACTCCGATGACGTATCTGAACACACACTCCGCTCGATGCTATCTCTCCAAGCGCTTGGAGGCAACTGCTGCAACTACGGACCCTATATATATATATATATATATATATATATATATATATATATATATATATATATATATATATATATATATAATATGCATATATACACTTGCCAGAAAAAGTATCCGTACACGGAAGATAACATAGTTATAGTTGTATTAAAAAGGATATGTCCACTTAATTTTAATGGTTTCTTTTGTAATATCATGAAATCTACACTTTTGCATGATTCCCAGTATGTTTCATAATATTTACTATTTAAAAAGACTTAAAACTTAAAATCAATTTTTGGCAACATAATAGATCAGAAAAAGTATTCGTATATAACAAACCGGGGGATTCCCCGTGTTACGCGGTGACATGTGCAGATGCATATTAATGTTTTTATGTCCGATAATAGTTCGACTTTAAGTTTTTATTGGTTTAAAAGCGAGTGCAGTTTTTTAAAATTTCTTATGCACTAGAATACATGATGACGCCCAAAATTAGCAAAATCAGTGCTGAGGAGAGGAAAATTATGCTGAACCTTAAGAGTAAAGGGAAAACTTACCGCGAAATTGGTCAAATAGTAGGCAGAACTCAATCTGTCCAGTATGTGGTGAAAACATTTAATACAACTGGTTCGATTATGTCAAAGCCTCATTGTGGTCGACCCTCCATACTGACTGAATTCGAAAAAAGAAACGTTTTGCAGACAGTTAAAAAGAATTATCGAATAACTGCATCCCAAATTGTTACAAAAATAGAAGACTCTTGGCAAAGTTCCCCACCAAGATACCATACAAAAAATACTAAAGAGAGATGGATATCGCTCACGCATAGTACGCAAGAAGCCATACATTTCGGAAGTGAACAGCAACAAACGTGTGTATTTCGCAAAATAATATATAAAGAAGCCAGCAGAGTTTTGGGAACAGGTCCTTTTCCCCGATGAAAGCAAATTTTGCATATTTGGCATTAAAGGAAGAAAGTTAATGTGGCGGAAGAGCGGTGCTGCCCTCGAAAAATAAAATCTCGCACCAACTGTGAAACATGTTGTAGGTGGTGTGATGGTCTGGGGGTGTGTGGCGGCAGAAGGAGTTGGCCAACTTGTGTTTATAAAATCAACTATGGTTAAATACGGTTACCTTAATATTTTGGAGGCGAATTTGAAGCAAAGCGTTCAGCCATTTGAGGCTTGGCGACGATTTCTGGTTCCAGCAAAATAATGATCCCAAGTACATAGCACATAATGTGAAGCTTTGGTTGCTCTACAACACCAAACATCAACTGTGTACGCCGCCCCAATCCCCAGATCTTAATCCCATTGAGCATTTGTGGGCCTTGTTGGAGTGCAGGATCCGTCAGCTCAGCATAATCTCGAAGGAAATTCTGAAAAACGTCATCGTCGATGAATGAGGCAAAATTACCAGGCAGTACACAGCTAAATTGGCTCACTCCATGCCGACAAGTTATTAAGCCTTGATGTGAAATAAAATATTTGAATATTTTAAATCAATATTGTCATGTACGGTTACTTTTTCTGGTTTAAGTGAGGCTTTTTGTTTTTATTATGTAAAACCTAATTTTTAAAGGAATACCAAAATTCATAGAAAGGATAGTTTCATTAATGAATAAATTTTGTTGCTTAAATATTTAAACGTAGCAGCTTTCTTCAGCATGAATTTCCTAATATGCTGCTTACTTTTGATGTTGTACGGATACTTATATATATATATATATATATATATATATATATATATATATATACAGGGTTATCCATTTCGTGGTTGGGAAAGTATAACCCTGCTACTTGACACCTGTCAGAACTAAATGTCATCCGAAGTGTATTTTTTTTAGTTCAGGGCTTGCCATTTAGAAATATGGATCGTTTAACAGTCGAAGAACGCGTTAAAATTATTAAATTTTATTATAAAAATGGTGATTCTGCTGTATCAACATTTAGGGCTTTACGAGCCGATCACGGTCGACATAATCGACCTACACAGCAAACAATTTCGAAAACAGTGAGAAAATTTGAAGAGACTGGATCGTTTATTGATATTGCAAGGCTTGTGCATCATCGCAACATTCGTTCTGCTGAAAATATCGCTGTCGTTGCTCAAAGTGTGGAGGAAGACCCGAATCTGTCGATTCCTCGACGTGCTCAACATTTGGGCTTGTCTTACGGGTCATTGTGGCGGATTTTGCATTTAGATTTGCATCTCCATCCCTACAAAATCCACCTCACTCAAGAACTTAAGCCTCAAGACCATACACAACGCAGAACGTATGCGAATTGGGTGATTGAACAACAAGCCATTGATAACGATTTTTTCTTTAGTAATGAGGCTCATTTTTTGCTCAGTGGTTACGTAGATAAACAGAATTGCCACATATGAGGCTCTCAAAATCCTCAGGTGATCGCAGAACGGTCTTTGCATCCGTAAAAAGTGACCGTTTGGTGTGCATTATGGTCTGGTGGTGTTATTGGCCCGTATTTTTTTGAAAACGATCAAGGAAGAGCCATTACAGTCAATTCTGACCGCTATGGACGGATCTTAACCGATTATTTTTGGAGAGAATTTGAAGATTATGATCTGGAGAACATGTGGTTCCAACAGGACGGAGCCACAAGCCACACAACACAGGCTAATGGAGCACTTTTGCAAGAGAAATTTCCAGGACGCGTAATTTCGAGATTGAGTGATGTCAATTGGCCCGCAAAATCCTGCGACCTAACATCTTGGGATTTCTTTTTATGGGGCTATGTGAATGATCGTGTTTACGCGAACAATCCTCAAAATCTTGAGCAATTGAAAACCAATATTCGTGAAGTAATGGCCGAGATATTGCCGGAAATGTGCCGAAAAGTCATTGAAAATTACCTCAAAAGGATTGAGGCCTGCAAGAGGTCCTCTGGAGGACATTTGAATGATATTGTATTTCAAGTATAATGGCAAGGTTCAATCTTTATATTGACTAAAAAATTTTGTTTCAATCTGAACATTTTATGTGTTTTCTTTAGCTTTACTTTCCCATGCGTCAAATAGATAACCCTATATATATATATATATATATATATATATATATATATATATATACATATATATACATGTATATATATATATATATATATATATATATATATATATATATATATATACATACAAGTATATATATATATATATATATATATATATATATATATATATATATATAGATATATATATATATATATATGTATATATATATATATATATATATATATATATATATATATATATATATATATATGTAGATATATTCATATATATATATATATATATATTTATATATACAAGTTATATATATATATATATATTTATATATATATATATATATATATATATATATATATATATATACATGCATATATATATATATATATATATATATATATATATATATATATATATATATATATATATATATATATATATATATCTACACATGTATGTATATATATATGTATATATAGATATACATGTGCATATATATATATGTAAGTGATATATATATATATATATATATATATATATATATATATATATATATATATATATATTACATATATATATATATATATATATATTTATATATATATATATATATATAAGTGATATATATATATATATATATATATATATATATATATATATATATATATATATATTGTTACATGTACAAATAATTACATGTACAAATAATTCTGCGAGCTACTGTCGCAATTGTTTTCATAATCATTAAGAACGTCAACAAATGAATTTACTCGAACCCACGAGAACCCAACAAGCATGATCAACATCTGCAAGTGACGTCACTCCATTCATTAATTTGCTCGAATCTACCAGGTACCTCTCGGTAGAACATTCGCCAATGTACGAGAAATGGGTGAATACGTAGAGACCCTATATAAAGGCGAGCTGAATGAATGGGGAGGATGATTTTCATTCGACCGCGATAAGAACTGCGATTGTGTGGGGGAAGCGATATTATTCGAGTAGTAGAAAAGTGATTTTCGTAATAGTGAAGTGATTTAGAAGACAATTGCGATAAGAAATTTATGGACAAGTGTTAGAATTTTAATAGTGAAAATTAAAATTAGGTGAAATAGTTAAATAAATGATTGTGCATTTTTAATTAAATAAACTCTTTTAACTTAAATTAAAAGACATTGCGGTCTCACTTTCCCGGAACATTAAAATTATTGGCCGCGAACCGAAAACACGCGACAGTGGTGTCAAGAAGTGCGAAAGAAAAATTTTGAAAGTGAAAATTTGAATATTTTTATAGTGCACAAAAGTAAAATTTAAAGAAACATTTAAAATGCCACGAAGCTTAAACTTAAAAATTAATGAATTGACCATGTCGGAGCTTAAGGAAGAGTTGGAACAGCGAAACCTGGCTACGCAAGGTACAAAGGCCACACTGATTGCACGCTTGCGTGACGCGATCGAGTCGGAAGGCGTGAATCTGGATTCGGGTGAGTTCTCAGATGCGGAAAAAGGCGCAGAAGGTGGAGAAGTAGAAACACCAAAATCAAAGGAGCCAGAAAATGCGCTAATGCAAATGTTAATGCTGATGTCATCGAGTCTGACTGCGAAGCTAGATGAACAATCAGCGAAGCTAAATGAACAGTCATCCAGTCTGACTGCGAAGCTGGATGAACAATCAGCGCAGCTAAATGAACAAGCAATCGAAATCAAAGCAGACATCAAGGCAGACATCAAACAGAAGCTGGAGAAACAGTCAACCGAAATAAAAACGGAGCTCGGTAGTCTCAACAAACAAATTAAAGGCGTCGAGGAAAAGGTTGACCAGGTCGAGGAAAAGGTTTACCAGGTCGAGGAAAAGGTCAGCCAGGTCGAGGAGAGAATCAACAATGAGATGGAAAACATGAAAAAGGAATTGGAAGCAGCAAAGGCAGTAGTAACCGCCTCACCAGCCCCGCTTACAACCGCAGTGCAAGGCTCGTCCAGAAATGTGCAAGCACCAATATTCGATGGGCAAACGGTCTGGACTATTTACAAAACCCAGTTTGAAGCAGCCCCTCGCATAAATCACTGGAATGAGTAAGAACGAGCAACTGCATTGATTCTTGCTCTAAGAGGCAGACGATCCCCGTTGAATTGCACTCAAACTCGAATGCTATAATGAATGCGCTCGACATGCGTTACGGAGATGATCATCTAAAGCAGATTTATCGGTCACAGCTAAGGCATCGGGTGCAGAAGTCTGGTGAAACCCTACAGCAGCTAGCCCAAGACATTGAGCGACTAGCACTTTTGGCTTACCCGGCCTACGACCCAGAACATCGAGATGATGCAGCGACAGAAGCATTCATCAGCGCACTAAAGGACCCAGAATTGCAGCAAGCCGTGCGTTTAGCCCAAAAGCAAACGGTTAAGGACGCATTGGCTTACAGTCTGAACTTTGAGGCGGCGAAGAATGCGACTCGTACCACTGCCCTGGTCCGTGAGGTAGTGTCAGACGAGTGCAGGTGTGAGCGCGTGGAAACTGAGCGAGACCCGCATGTAAATGGTGCGCCTAGATGCTGGAATTGCGGAGAGAAGGGGCACCTGCAAAGAGACTGCAAGAAGCGGAGAAAACCGAGCTATTGTCCAGGGTGTGCAGCTAGGAGGAGATCCAGACCGAGTCAGGAGCCCAGAATGGAAACCCTTCAAACAGAGGGGTCGGGAAACATGTAAGAGCCAACTTCGTGGGGCAGAGGTTGGCTAGGAGGATCGACGTCCCCAGCACCACCATCACCGTGTCAAGACTAGATCGTGGAGAAGCGGACTTATGCCTTCCGGGTCAAGTTGACGGAGAACACTGCACCATAACAATCGACACTGGGGCAACCCGATCGATTATCCGACCAGACCTAGTTAGACAGCAACAACTTCACAAGGGCAGAATTTTCTCACTACGGACAGCTACGGGAGAAACTGCACCTGTTCATGGAGAGGTCAACCTCCAGATACAGTTGGGAGACCTTGTATACCGACATAATTTTCTGGTCGCGAACATTATGGATGACTGCATTCTCGGAATGGATTTTCTGCGATCACATGGAATCACGTTGGACTTGGGCAAACGTGTATTGAAATGGCAGAATGTCGAAGTACTGATGGAGGATCCCAATGTCCAAATCCCCAAGATGAATGTAGTGGTATGTACTGACACTGATGTACCGAATTCTTCCGAAAGCATTGTATGGGCCAAGCTTGATGGTGATTCTGGAGACCACCGATCTTATCTGATAGAGCCAACGAAGACATCCGCATTGCGCAGTTTGATTGTAGGACGAAGCCTTGTAAGATCTTTAAGGAACGGATATGTGCCGGTTAGAGTCCTTAACACCGCAGACTCAACCACGAGCATCAAAGCGGGAGAAGTCATCGGCAGCTGCCAGCCTGTTTCCACCATCACCTCTTTGGAAGCTACTCACAACCATCATTGGAAAAGGAGGCAAGACACAGACAAAGCCCGGGAATCCACGTCTGCAATATTGAAGCAAGTCAAATTGCCGGTGCAGCTATTCAAACGAGCCTCTGATCTGGTCACCAAGTACAGTGACATCTTCTCAACAAGCCCGGATGACCAAGGCCGAACGAGTTTGGTAACTCACGTCATAGAGATACAGGGAGCCAAGCCGATTCGACAAGCACCAAGACGTCTCCCTATAGCCAAACAAGGAGAAGTGAGCGCGCTGATCTCGGACATGGAAAAACAAGGCATTATCGAACCTTCTGTAAGTCCATGGGCCGCGCCTATCGTTCTAGTAAAGAAAAAGGACGGTAGCACCCGTTTTTGTGTCGACTATAGGCAGCTTAACGACGTCACTAAGAAAGATAGTTACCCGCTCCCACGCATCGATGACATCATGGACACTTTAGCGGACGCAAAATGGTTTTCTACACTCGATCTCAAGAGTGGCTACTGGCAGGTAGAAATTGACAAGAAGGACCGAGAGAAGACCGCATTTTCAGTTGGGACCGGATTGTGGCAATTTGTGGTGATGCCGTTTGGGCTTTGCAATGCTCCAGCCACTTTCGAACGCTTGATGGAATACGTGCTACGTGGTCTAACCTGGAAAACCTGCTTGGTGTACCTAGATGACATCATCGTCATCGGGAGAACGTTCGAAGAGCATGTGCGGAACTTAGAAGAGGTTTTCTCCCGACTGCGACTGGCGAATTTGAAACTTAGTCCCGACAAGTTTACCCTTTTCGCAGCTGAAGTAAAATACCTGGGACACGTGGTATCAGCAGACGGGGTCAAAACAGACCCTGAGAAGATTGAAGCCGTGAAAAGCTGGCCAACACCAAACAACAAGCGCCAACTACGAAGTTTCCTGGGTCTGGCAACCTACTATCGAAGATTCGTCAAAGACTTTGCCAAAATAGCTAAGTGTCTCCATCAGCTAACCGAGAAAAATCGTCCGTATGTCTGGAACGAACAATGCCAGACAGCCTTTGAGACCCTGAAGGAAAAGCTGTGTGAATCACCCGTGCTGGCGTATCCAAAACCCGGAAAAATGTTTGTAGTTGACACTGATGCAAGCAACGGCGGTATTGGAGCTGTACTCTCCCAGCAGATCGATGGCGAAGAAAGAGTCCTCTCGTATTACAGTCGAGTTCTCTCAAAAAGAGAGAGGAACTACTGCGTGACCAGGAAGGAGCTATTGGCTATAATAGAGGCCACCAAGCAGTTCCACAAGTACCTATATGGCCAAAAATTTGTTCTTCGAACGGACCATGCATCGCTGAGATGGCTACTTAACTTCAAAAACCCCGAGGGACAAGTTGCGAGATGGATCGAAAGATTGCAGTCGTACGACTACGAAATTGTTCATCGAAAGGGCGGAGTTCATGGAAATGCTGACGCCCTATCTCGTCGCCCATGTGCAGCGAACTGCAAGCATTGCGGACGGATTGAGGAAAAGGAGCCGCCCTTTGATCTGCGACTGATAACGGCTGAATTCGATGAAGATTGGTCATCGGAGGAGATTCGAAATGCCCAGCTAGCCAATGAAGACATCGGACCATTGCTCGTATGGAAGGAGACGACTGGGCGACCTGAGTGGAAAGACGTTTCAACGCATGGCGCAACCCTGAAAAGCTATTGGGCACAATGGAACTCCCTTCAGGTGGAGGGTGGTGTACTCAAGCGGAAATGGGAAACGGCGGATGGCAGCTCCTATAGGATGCAAACTATACTACCCAAAAGCCGAATCCACGATGTGGTAAAGGAAATGCATGAAGGATCCTCGGGAGGCCATCTTGGTGTTAACAAGACCTTAGCGAAAGTGCGGGAAAGATTCTACTGGCTCCACGCTCGAGAAGACGTAGAGGACTGGTGTCGCAGATGCACAATTTGCGCTTCCGTCAAAGGTCCAAAACGACGACTGAGAGGACAAATGCAAACCTATAACGTGGGGGTACCGTCTGAAAGGATTGCTGTTGACATCGCTGGACCCTTTCCTGAATCTGAATGGGGAAATCGATACACGCTGGTCGTAGCTGATTATTTCAGCAAGTGGCCCGAGGTCTACCCCATTCCCAACAGGAAGCAACTACTGTAGCAGGTACGGTGTGCCTTGTGAACTACATTCGGATCAAGGCCGAAACTTTGAGTCACTAGTTTTTGGCGAAATGTGCGAACTGCTTGGAATACGGAAAACGAGGACAACACCGCTGCATCCCCAATCCGATGGAATGGTCGAACGTTTCAACGGCATGCTCAATAAACACCTTGCCAAGATGGTTGACGAGAACCAAAGGGACTGGGACCGACATATCCCACTATTTTTGATGGCGTACAGAGCTGCCGAACATGCATCGACGGGCCAAGCTCCAGCCAAAGTCATTTTTGGAAAGACTATTCGTTTGCCAGTCGATATAAAGTTCGGAACACCCCCTGAGAAACCCCAAACGATCTCGGAGTACGCAAGTGATCTAAGACAACGGTTGAACCAGATACATCGGACAGTGCGAAAACACCTCGAATCGGCTACTGACCGCATGAAGACCAGGTATGATCTCAAGGCTAATTCTACTGGCTTCCAGCAGGATGACTTGGTGTGGCTATATAACCAGCAACGGCGAAAGGGTAGGTCTCCAAAGTTGCAACATAATTGGGAGGGACCATACCGAGTTACAAAGCGAATCAACGACGTCGTATACCGAATACAGGAACATCGTAAGCCGAGAGCTAAAATGAAAATCGTGCATCTGACCGTCTTGCCCCATATTACACCCAGGGAGAATTGACTACAAATAGCGACAGATCTTTTTGGGGCGAAAAGAACTGAAGTGGGGGCAGTGTTACATGTACAAATAATTACATGTACAAATAATTCTGCGAGCTACTGTCGCAATTGTTTTCATAATCATTAAGAACGTCAACAAATGAATTTACTCGAACCCACGAGAACCCAACAAGCATGATCAACATCTGCAAGTGACGTCACTCCATTCATTAATTTGCTCGAATCTACCAGGTACCTCTCGGTAGAACATTCGCCAATGTACGAGAAATGGGTGAATACGTAGAGACCCTATATAAAGGCGAGCTGAATGAATGGGGAATCATTCATTCGACCGCGATAAGAACTGCGATTGTGTGGGGGAAGCGATATTATTCGAGTAGTAGAAAAGTGATTTTCGTAATAGTGAAGTGATTTAGAAGACAATTGCGATAAGAAATTTATGGACAAGTGTTAGAATTTTGATAGTGAAAATTAAAATTAGGTGAAATAGTTCAATAAATAATTGCGCATTTTTAATTAAATAAACTCTTTTAACTTAAATTAAAAGACATTGCGGTTTCACTTTCCCGGAACATTAAAATTATTGGCCGCGAACCGAAAACACGCGACAATATATATATATATATATATATATATATATATATATATATATATATATATATATATATATATATATATATATATATATATATATTATATATATATATATATATATATATATATATATAAAAGTGATATGTATATATATATATATATATATATATGTATAAATATATATATAAATATATATATATAAATATATATATAGATATAGATATATATATATATATATATATATATATATATATTTATAAATATAGATATATATATATATATATATATATATATATATATATATATATATATATATATATATATATATATATATATATATATATATATTGTCGCGTGTTATGGTTCGCTGCTAATAATCTTAATGTTCCGGGAAAGTGAAAACGCAATGTCTTTTAAATTAAAAGTCACTTATTTGGTCTATTTCACAATTTTAATTTTCACTTTTTAAATCTAACTTCCATTTATCCATAAATTTCTATTATTATTGTGTTCTAAGATCACTTCACAATCAACGAAAATTACTTGATCGCTTTTCAATTCACACTCCACACACTATCGCCGTGTTTGCTATCGCGGTTGAATGATTGATCCCCGCATTCATTCAGCTCGCCTTTATATAGGGTCTGTAGTCATTCAACCTAGTTCTCGTACATTGGCGAATTAGCGGGAACATTCGAGCGAGCGTAAATGAATGGAGCAGTGACTCACTTTCAGATGTTGATGCTTGGTGGGTTCTCGTGATTTCGAGTAAATTCATTTTGTTGATGTTCTTAATTGTTGTGAAAATTATTTGTACATGTAACACTGCCCGCACCTCAGTTCTTTCCGCCCCGAAAAGATGTGTCGCCAGTTGTAGTCTATTCTCCCTGGATGTAATATGGGGCAAGACGGTCCAGGTGCACGATTTTCATTTTGGCTCTTGGCTTACGATGTTCCTGTATTCGGTATACGACGTCGTTGATTCGCTTTGCAACTCGGTATGGTCCCTCCCAATTATGTTGCAACTTTGGAGACCTACCCTTTCGCCGTTGCGGGTTATATAGCCACACCAAGTCATCTTGCTGGAAGCCAGTAGAATTTGGCTTGAGATTATACCTGGTCTTCATGCGGTCAGTAGCCGATTCGAGGTGATTTCGCACTGTCCGATGTATCTGGTTCAACCGTTGTCTTAGATCACTTGCGTACTCCGAGATCGTTTGGGGTTTCTCAGGGGATGTTCCGAACTTTAAATCGGCTGGCAGCCGAATAGTCTTTTCAAAAAGGACTTTGGCTGGGGCTTGGCCCGTCGATGCATGTTCGGCAGCTCTGTAAGCCCTCAGAAATAGTGGGATATGTCGGTCCCAGTCCGTTTGGTTCTCGTCAACCATCTTGGCTAGATGTTTATTTAGCGTGCCATTGAACCGTTCGACCATTCCATTGGATTGGGGATGCAGCGGTGTTTTCCTCGTTTTCCGTATTCCCAGTAGTTCACACATTTCGCCAAAAACTAGTGACTCAAAGTTTCGGCCTTGATCTGAATGTAATTCGCAAGGTACGCCGTACCTACTGACCCAATTTAACACTAGCTGTTCGGCTACGGTAGTTGCATCCTGGTTGGGAATGGGGTAGACCTCGGGCCACTTGCTGAAATAATCGGCTACAACCAGCGTGTATCGATTTCCCCATTCGGATTCAGGAAAGGTTCCTGCGATGTCAACAGCAATCCTTTCGAATGGCACGCCTACGTTATAGGTTTGCATTTGTTCTCTCAGTCGTCGCTTTGGACCTTTGACGGAAGCGCAAATTGTGCATCTGCGACACCAGTCCTCTACGTTTTCTCGAGCGTGGAGCCAGTAGAACCTTTCCCGCAATTTCGCTAAGGTCTTGTTAACACCAAGGTGGCCTCCCGAGGATCCTTCATGCATTTCCTTAACCACATCGTGGATTCGGCTTTTGGGTAGTATAGTTTGCATCCTATAGGAGCTGCCATTCGCCGTTTCCCATTTCCGCTTGAGTACACCACCCTCCACCTGAAGGGAGTTCCATTGTGCCCAATAGCTTTTCAGGGTTGCGCCATGCATTGAAACGTCTTTCCACTCAGGTCGCCCAGTCGTCTCCTTCCATACGAGCAATGGTCCGATGTCTTCATCGGCTAACTGAGGGTTTCGAATCTCCTCCGATGACCAACCTTCATCGAATTCAGCCATTATCAATTGCAGATCAACGGGCGGTTCCTTTTCGTCAATCCGTCGGCAATGCTTACAGCTAGCTGGACATGGACGGCGAGATAGGGCGTCAACATTTCCATGAACTCCGCCCTTCCGGTGAACAATTTCGTAGTCGTATGACTGCAATCTTTCGATCCATCTCGCAACTTGTCCCTCGGGGCTTTTGAAGTTGAGCATCCTTCTCAGTGATGCATTCGAAGAACAAATTTCTGGCCATATAGGTACTTGTGGAACTGCTTGGTGGCCTCTATTATAGCCAATAGCTCCTTCCTGGTCACGCAGTAGTTCCTCTCTCTTTTTGAGAGAACTCGACTGTAATACGAGAGGACTCTTTCTTCGCCATCGATCTGCTGGGAGATTACCAATACCGCCTTTGCTCGCATCGGTGTCAACTACAAACATTTTTCCGGGTTTCGGATATGCCAGCACGGGTGATTCACACAGCTTCTCCTTCAAGGTCTCAAAGGCTACCTGGCATTGTTCATTCCAGACATACGGACGATTTTTCTCGGTTAGCTGATGGAGACACTTAGCTATTTTGGCAAAGTCTTTGACGAATCTTCGATAGTAGGTTGCCAGACCCAGAAAACTTCGTAGTTGGCGCTTGTTGTTTGGTGTTGGCCAGCTTTTCACTGCTTCAATTTTCTCAGGGTCTGTTTTGACCCCTTCTGCTGATACGATGTGTCCCAGGTATTTTACTTCAGCTGCGAAAAGGGTACACTTGTCGGGACTAAGTTTCAAATT
The DNA here is from genome assembly GCA_963969285.1 of Odontomyia ornata. Classification (NCBI taxonomy): domain Eukaryota; kingdom Metazoa; phylum Arthropoda; class Insecta; order Diptera; family Stratiomyidae; genus Odontomyia; species Odontomyia ornata. The sequence continues at coordinate 283,027,834 of OZ017738.1, forward strand.
TGCCAGTTGCAATCGGGAGAAAACCTCTTCTAAGTTCCACACATGCTCTTCGAACGTTTTCCCGATGACAATGATGTCATGTGGGTACACCAAGCAGGTTTTCCAGGTGAGGCCACGTAGCACGTGCTCCATCAGGCGTTCGAAAGTGGCTGGAGCATTGCAAAGCCCAAACGGCATCACCACAAATTGCCACAATCCGGTCCCAACTGAAAATGCGGTCTTCTCTCGGTCCTTCTTGTCGATTTCTACCTGCCAGTAGCCACTCTTGGGATCGAGTGTAGAAAACCATTTTGCGTCGGCTAAAGTGTTCATGATGTCATCGATGCGTGGGAGCGGGTAACTATCTTTCTTAGTGACGTCGTTAAGCTGCCTATAGTCGACACAAAAACGAGTGCTACCATCCTTTTTCTTTACTAGAACTACAGGCGCGGCCCATGGACTGACAGAAGGTTCAATAACGCCTTGTTTTTCCATGTCCGAGATCAGCGTGTCCACTTCTCCTTGTTTGGCTATAGGGAGACGTCTCGGTGCTTGTCGAATCCGCTTGGCTCCCTGTGTATCTATGACGTGAGTTACCAGACTCGTTCGGCCTTGGTCATCCGGGCTAGTTGAGAAGATGTCACTGTACTTGGTGACCAGATCAGAGGCTCGTTTGAATAGCTGCACTGGCAATTTGACCTGCTTCAATATTGCAGACGTGGATTCCCGGGTTTTGTCTGTGTCTTGCCTCCTACTCCAATGATGGTCATGAGTAGCTTCCAAAGAGGTGATGGTGGAAACAGGCTGGCAGCTGCCGATGACTTCTCCCGCTTTGATGCTCGTGGTTGAGTCTGTGGTATTAAGGACTCTAACCGGCACGTATCCGTTCCTTAAAGATCTTACAAGGCTTCGTCCTACAATCAAACTGCGCAATGCGGACGTCTTCTTTGGCTCTATCAGATAAGCTCGGTGGTCTCCAGAATCACCATCAAGCTTGGCCCATACAATGTATTCGGAAGAATTCGGTACATCAATGTCAGTACATACCAATACATTCATCTTGGGAATTTGGACGCTGGGATCCTCCATCAGTACTTCGACATTCTGCCATTTCAATACCCGTTTGCCCGAATCCAACGTGATTCCATGTGGTCGCAGAAAATCCATTCCGAGAATGCAGTCATCCACAATGTTCGCGACCAGAAAATTATGTCGGAACACAAGGTCTCCCAACTGTATCTGGAGGTTGACCTCCCCATGAACAGGTGCAGTTTCTCCCGTAGCTGTCCGTAGTGAGAAAATTCTGCCCTTGTGAAGTTGTTGCTGTCTAACTAGGTCTGGTCGGATAATCGATCGGGTTGCACCAGTGTCGATTGTTATGGTGCAGTGTTCTCCGTCAACTTGACCCGGAAGGCATAAGTCCGCTTCTCCACGTTGTAGTCTTGACACGGTGATGGTGGTGCTGGGGACGTCGATCCTCCTAGCCAACCTCTGCCCCACGAAGTTGGCTCTTACATGTTTCCCGACCCCTCTGTTTGAAGGGCTTCCATTCTGGGCTCCTGACTCGGTCTGGATCTCCTCCTAGCTACACACACTTGACAATAGCTCGGTTTTCTTCGCTTCTTGCAGTCTCTTTGCAGGTGCCCCTTCTCTCCACAATTCCAGCATCTAGGCGCACCATTTACATGCGGGTCTCGCTCAATTTCCACGCGCTCACACCTGCACTCGTCTGTCACTACTTCGCGAACCCGGGCAGTGGTACGAGTCACATTTTTCGCTGCCTCGAAGGTCAGGCTGTAAGCCAGTGCGTCCTTAACCGTTTGCTTTTGAGCTAAACGCACGGCTTGTTGCGATTCCGGGTCCTTTAGTGCACTGATGAATGCTACTGTCGCTGCATCATCTCGATGTTCTGGGTCGTAGGCTGGGTAAGCCAAAAGTGCTAGTCGCTCAATGTCTTGGGCTAGCTGCTGTAGGGTTTCACCAGACTTCTGCACCCGATGCCGTAGCTGTGACCGATAAAACTGCTTTAGATGATCGTCTCCATAACGCATATCGAGCGCATTCATTATAGCATTCGGGTTTGAGTGCAATTCAACGGGGATCGTCTGCAACAGCTCAGCAGCTGGGCCTCTTAGAGCAAGAATTAGTGCAGTTGCTCGTTCCTGTTCATTCCAGTGATTTGTCCTTGCGGCAGCTTCAAACTGGGTTTTGTAAATACTCCAGACCGTTTGCCCATCGAATATTGTTGCTTTCACATTTCTGGATATGCTTAGCGCTGCGGTTACAAGTGGGGCTGGTGAGGTGGTTACTACTGCCTTCGCTGCTTCCAATTCTTTTTTCACTTTTTCCATCTCATGGTTCATTCTCTCTTCGACCTGGCTGATCTCATAGTTGATTCTCTCCTTAATCTGGCTGACCTTCTCCTCGACCTGGTAAACCTTTTCCTCGACGTATTTAATTTGATTGTTCAGGCTACCGAGCTCCGCTTTTATTTCGGTTGACTGTATTTGCATTTCCATGATTTCGTTCGCTTGTTGGTCCAGCTTCACTGATTGTTCACTTAACTTCGCTGATTGTTCGTCTAGCTTCGTAGTTAAATTGGACGACTGTTCATTGAGCTTCGCTGATTGTTCATCTAGCTTCGCAGTTAAACTGGATGACATCAGCATTAACATTTACATCAGCGCATTTTCTGGCTCCTTTGATTTTGGTGTTTCTACTTCTCCACCTTCTGCGCCTTTTTCCACATCTTGTAATGTGACGCCTGCGCCCAGGAATCGAAGTGATTCCGATCCCGAACCCTTGTAACCTGCCAGATGGATATGTCCTCGAAGTGCCAGCGGACTTCATCTGTTGTGCGGATATCGTTGTGCAGAAAATATTTTTTTTTTCTGTCCAAATATTTAGATCCGTGGATATAAATATTCGGAATATAGAATTAATCCAACCCCGGCACATTTCGAGACATAGCCATCTGGAAATGCCCCTCCACCGTGGCCATCGAGAAAACTATGCCACTGGCGACATCTGAAGAAGCACATTTCCGCCATATGAAGTGCCATTCCACGCACATATGTTTTGTCCGAGGTGACAACCGGAACTTTTGACAGCACATGGAGGCGCTAAACGTCATCGTAAAGTTCTTCGTGATAATATCCAAGGTATTACAAAACCAGCTATACGTCGTTTGGCGCGACGTGGTGGAGTGAAACGTATTCCCGGTTTAATCTATGAAGAAACGCGTGGTGTGCGTAAAGAGTTTTTGGAAAACGTTATTCGTGAGGCATTGACATTCACCGGAGCAGAAACATTAGGAAAGAGGTTAGTTTAGTTAATAACTAATTAGAAAAGTTTAGCAATATTTTGTCTGGTCTGCAGCGGAAGGCAGGGCGTTTATCTCATCCAATCAATCCCATCAATCCAAGTTATCGACCGATAAATGAGGGTGTTGCTGAACTGGACGCCTCGCAACATCCCAACAGATGCCTGGTCGAGGAAGGTGACATATTTATGGATAAACATACAGACGGATATTTGGAGGTTAGCAAGTGAGTTTTATGTTGAAATATCGGCAGTGCCCACGTCATTCATTTGACGGAATAAGTTCCGGGCAACCGGAATCGCTGCCATAGTGGAGTTTAGGCGCAGAGTTTCGGATATAACGAAACCTTGGTAATTAAGTATCTGATGCAACATTGCTCACTATGAAAATTTCTCACCTAAATGCATCTCATCAACTCTGAAGGCGAGTAAAGTAGGCAAATTAGTTAGATCGCCGAAAATATGTTTACCCGCGGTTTGTGTTGTATGCAATGCCGAGGTTGAGAGCAGGTGACAAATATTGGGGGTCATAATATGATCAACTCAATTAGTACATGATTGATTTAGAAACATCTCAATAACGAGGAATTAATTGAGTTTATTTGAGAAGAGAATTATTGATTAGTGTTCCCGATGTTTTTGATATCTAAAATTATTTGCAAGAATTTAATTTCTATCGAAATATTCAATGCCTAGTTCAATTTAATAATATAGGTTAGTTTATTATATATTATTTTTAAATGTTAGGTTTTTTTTGTGTTTTTATATTTCAATAGCAATTAATCCAAACAACATTATTTTGAAGAGCATGTGAAATTATTTGACCTGCGAGGAAATGACATTTAGAATACTTGATTATTTTGAAATATCAAATTATGTTCAGTTCCAAATTTTAAGGACTAATCAATTCACCATCATTACTTTCAAGTAGAAAAATTAAAAGGCCTTTTAAATTTTTCTAAATTAAATCGACACTATTAATTCTGTAATGCGGAAGTCTACAGAAGATTCATCCTCGCTCAATATGAAAATTGTTTTACAGATCTAGCTTCGTGAAGACATTTTGCATATGTCAAAAAACATACATCTCAGTGAATTTTTGAAAAAAAAATTGAATTTTATATTTGAAACCATATTTTGCATGCTCAGGAGTGTTAAAAAAGAAAATGAAATAGCAACCAAATCCCCCAGAATCAATTTCGTGGTAATTTTAGAGGTGGTAATAATTGGTAATCAAATGTAATTAAAAACAAAGTGAAATTGAAACAAACGAAGGCCGACAAGCAGTCACCGCGTGAATGGATTACGGTGCACGGATTGGTTGACCTGTTGGTACCATCCGTTGGCACTACTCAGACTTAACGTCTAGAACCGATGAGAGGTCGGTTCCGCGTTCGAGTTGAAGTTAGGAAAATCATTACAAATGGCGCCCAACGTGGGGCCCAAACAACATCCTAATGGGGAAAGAACTTCGCGTCTTCTGACGAGTTGGTCCTTTACGGAGGATGTAAGGTACTTTGGTACTCGAGTCCCACTATCAGGAGCAGTGGAATTGTGTGATACACATTAGAGGTCGCTTCACGTGAGTTGTAGCTTCCGCTCTCCTTTGCTTGATTTTGCTTTCGCGACAGAATCCTTCCGATGTGTTGTCCCAGGTTAACCCCTGTAAGGACCTTCTATTTTCTTGATGGAACTGCCAGTCGGATGGGTTTACCTATCAGCATGGACTCTCAAGAAAATAGAAGGCTACCTTGCCTTTATGTCGCGGAAGGATTCTAACTATTTCTTATGCGTGTTAGACGAGTGGTATCGGTTCAACGTTCGATGGCGTATGCTGGAGTTGCGAAGCCCGGAATGCTTCCACGCGTCGGGAATTTTGACCGCGTACAAAGTCGTTACGGTAGCTCTACCACTTGTCTCGTCGAGTCACTTTAACGTAGTTTAGAGACGGTTTTTTGTAATGTATGTGGGTTATGGGGTAATTTTCGTAAATCGACCGAAGCACCCTTTCTTCGGCAGAATACCACGCACTCTCATTTCCCGCTGAAGAGGTCGACCACTGGAAAGGAAAGTGTATCAAATAATTTTTTTTTCTCCTATCATTATATTAATAGCTCGCCACTATCGGCCACTCAATTAACATTAAATTCTTTTTTTTCACTTATATAATAGGAATAAGTATCTTTTATATATATATTTTTTTTTCTTCTTCTCTCGTTTCATACTAGCAACCACCCATAATAAACCCACACAAAATGGCAACGAAGCGGACGCCCGATAAGCGGTGGACCCGGTCCAAAACAGTCCAACCCGCGAACTGTGGAATCTGTTTCGAGGACGTAGTGGAGGGCGTACACAGCGTGCGATTGGATTGTGGACATCTATTCCATCGTGCCTGTGTACAACAGCTCCTCCTCACGTCAGAGAGTTGCCCATTATGTCGGCGACCCATCGAGCGGACCGCCCTAGACGTCCCCATCGGAACGCCCCTACCGACGCGTGGAGCAGTGGCGAAAGGAGCTCCAGAAGCCGAACCGTCACAACCACTCTTAGACCTGCAAGGAGCAGTAGGCGGTGAAGTTCCGGCTGCGAGTGTCGTGTCCGAGGTGACAACCATGCCTTCCGCCCACTCTATTGACACCCTCGTGGCGTTGATGAGGGATATGTCGGAGAGGATTGGCAACCTGGAGGGAAAGATCCAGAATCTCCCGTTGAGCCAACCACCCAGCCGCGTGAGAACTCCGCTTGGCTGGGAGCCAAATCCCAGTGTGGCGATGCCCCACTCCCGACAATCCGAGCAATGGGTCCCACCTCCAAGGAACTCGGGAATGGATCCCAGAGCTCCCGAATACAGACCGCGACACAGTACCGGACCTCCGTTGGGACCTCCAGCCCCCGAGGCAGTTCAGTACCACAGGTCAATCGAGGATGTGATTCCCCCCGGGAACGCCTTGGCACCTTTTCGAGACCCGACGCCTCGTATCATGGAGAGTTGGCGCCTGAACTTTACAGGGTTCAACGATATGATATCGGCGGACCGGTTCCTTTTCCGGATTCAGGCGTTGGTGTCCAGCACCCTGGGAGGTGATTCCTCGGCCTTCCTCCGGCATGCCCATCTTTTGTTCAGCGGCGACGCTGCCGACTGGTACTGGAGCTTTAAAGAGTCAACGCCACGTCCCACTTGGCACTCTTTCAGTGCAGCCTTCCGCAATCGATTTGAGGATGGCTTCACTGAGAGAGAGCTAAGAGAGCAAATAAAGAAACGGAAACAAGGCGCTCACGAACCGTTCGACCAGTACTACACCAGTATAGTGAGATTGAGCACTCGCCTGCGAAATACCATGCCCGAGGACGAATTAGTAGAAATTATCAGAGAGAACATGCGCTGGGATCTCCAGAACAGCCTGCTACATTTTCCCATCAACACCATACAGGGATTGCGCCTCCATGCGCGTAGACAAGAACACTTGGATGAGCGACGAGGTACCTTCCGCCCACAACCTCGCATAACGGGACCAAATCCCCGAAATCATCACACCGCGGAGTTGATGGCAGCAGACCACCTGCTTGCTGATCCAGTACCAGTACCGAGGAGCGGAGCACCACCGGAGCTTGAGGACCCAGCATTGATTGATCGACCCTCCCTTGAAGCACTTACAAGCCCGACGGTCTGTTGGAACTGCCGACAACCGGGACATCGGTTCTATGCATGTCCAGCGGAGCCAACGCTTTTCTGCTACCGTTGCGGGAAGGCCGACACATACGCACCTGATTGTGCAAATTGCAAAGGGCGAAAAAACTTGTCACCGAGTGCCGCGACCACCCGTCGGCACTCCTAGACCCCGGACGAACAAATCCAGACCCCATCACCAGCTATGACCCAGCTCCCAACATGACTCCAACTCTGCTGACTCGCACCGCTAAACACAGTTCTCCCGAAGTTCCACAACCGACGCCGTCCTTCGCCGATGCCAACGCGCAAGGGAATGATAGCGAGACGAAAGTTCCTTGGCATGTAAAACCCTTTCATGTCAGGCTGCGGAATTATTTGGCTACTCGACAGCGCATCTTCCATGAGGAGTTAGCCACAACTGTCCCACCGCGAAGCAAGCGAGCCACGCGTCGGATGCGGAGCTTCTGGAGAAAAGTCAGGCAGTCGAGGAAAGTGTTGAAGGGCATATACTTAGACGAATTATTGAGGGATGATGTTCGGCCATATGCGTCAGTACACCTCCTGCAAAAACGAGTATCAGGCTTAGTCGATACGGGAGCCAGTGTGAATTGCATCTCTGCCGAGTTTGCAGGGGAGGTACTGGCCAAGCACGCGGACCAAATCCGTCATTTCACCTCCTGGTTAAGCACGGCGGACGGAACTCGTCACTCTGTAGTGGGAAAAATTATGACGGATGTCACCTTTAAAGGGGTAACTAAACCTATGGAATTTTTCATCATACCTCAGTTAACCCAGAATCTTTATTTAGGAGTGGATTTCGTTCGAAAATTTAACTTGGCCCCGGCACTATTTTCCAGTTCGACCCTGGAGTCCGTCACCACCGTTCCTGACCAATCTCAACCCACTAACTTACTACGGCATACACTGGATGTAACTCAGCAACTGCGTCTCGACTCGGCTATATCGGCTTTTCCATCGCACGAGAAAGAAGGTCTCGGGCGGACTGCCCTGGTGTTCCACACTATAGATGTGGGGGACGCTAAACCCATAAAACAGAGACATTTCGCCATATCTCCGGCGAAGGAAAAATCGTTATATGCCGAAGTGGATCGAATGCTATCATTAGGCGTAATCGAAGAATCACAGAGCGCGTGGGCTTCCCCAGTCACCTTAGTTGTCAAGCCGAACAAGGTCCGGTTATGCTTAGATGCCAGACGCTTGAACGCCGTCACAGTCAAGGACGCATATCCTCTACCGTTGATCGAAGGCATTTTGAGTCGATTGCCTAAAGCCCATTTCATCACGAGCTTAGACCTCAAGGACGCCTTCTGGCAAATTCCTTTAGACCCCGGTTCAAAGGAGAAAACAGCCTTCACAGTCCCAGGCCGGCCCTTATATCAATTCGTGACCATGCCATTCGGATTGTGTAATGCCCCCCAAACAATGACGCGCCTTATGGACAAGGTGATACCACCTCATTTGCGGCACCAAGTTTTCGTTTACTTGGACGATCTGTTGCTTATAACCGAGACCTTTGACGAACACATCGACCTGCTTCAGGAGGTGGCTCTACACATCCGGAGGGCAAGATTAACCATCAACATAAGGAAGAGCCAGTTCGTGATGACGGAGGTGAAGTATTTAGGTCACATCATTGGGCATGGGCATATCAAGACCGATCCGGAAAAGACTCAAGCGATTGACGTTTTTCCCCTACCCAAGACCACCAAACAGTTACGCCGATTCTTAGGGTTATGCGGATGGTACCAGCGTTTTGTACGTGACTATGCCACCATTACCACTCCTTTGACCGACATGCTGCGTAAGGGACGTAAATTCGTCTGGGAAGAGCCCAGCTTGCGAGCCTTTGAAGAGCTAAAGAAGAGTCTGACTACGGCCCCCGTACTGCACAGCCCGGACTTTGACAAACCGTTCTCAATCCATTGTGACGCGAGCCAACATGGGGTGGGAGCAGTCTTAGTCCAGGTTGCACAAGACGGCGAGGAGAGACCTATAGCCTTCATGTCTCACAAGTTGAACCCAGCCCAGCGAAATTACACGGTCTCCGAGCAAGAATGTCTAGCCGCGGTGTTGGCAGTGAAACGCTTCCGAGCCTATGTGGAGGGACACACCTTTGAAATCGTTACGGATCACGCTTCTCTGAAATGGCTAATGAGCCAGACTGATCTCAACGGCAGATTGGCCAGGTGGGCACTGAAACTACAGGCCTTTGACTTCACAATTCGCCACCGAAAAGGAAGCCAGCATGTAGTCCCCGACACCCTATCCAGAATGTTCGCCCCTGAAGGAGCCGAGTTGGTCCAAGAGGACGACAGCCCCCAATTGATCGATTTGGACCATCCTGCCTTCAAGTCAGCCAGCTACACCCAACTGATTCACACTATCCAGGATCAACTGTCCCAGCTTCCTGAACTGCGGTTGACGGATGGATTCATTTACAAACGGATGGGACACGCATCCGGAGACCCCATACAAGAAGAAGAACAGTGGAAGTTGTGGGTGCCCGAAGAATTAACCACTGATCTTATCAGACGGGCTCATGACCACCCATCAAGTGCGCACGGCGGATACGGTCGTACACTTAGGCGGTTGAAAACCTGTTTCTTTTGGCCTAAGATGGCACAACAGATAAAAGCGTACGTAGCCTCCTGTGAGCTATGCAAATGCACTAAGGCGCCCAACACCATTCTTCGGCCACCCATGGGTAAGGTTGAGGTCCCCGAACGCGTGTTCCAGCGCTTGTACATTGATCTTATCGGTCCTTACCCTCGATCTGCTTCGGGTCACACGGGAGCTGTCGTGGTCCTGGACCAGCTCTCCAAATTCCCTATCATAGAACCACTACGTAACATGCACACTGGACCTATAATCAGCTTTTTGGAGAACCGAGTCTTTCACATGTTTGGAGTTCCGGAGAAACTTGTCTCCGACAATGGGGTCCAGTTCACCTCCAGCAAGTTCCGAGACCTAATGTCCAAATACGGCATCATCCACCAACGAACTGCCGTCTATTCACCACAAGCCAACGCATCCGAACGACTGAATCGTACGCTCATAGCGGCCATTCGCGCCTATGTCCACCCGAATCAGAGGGACTGGGATCGCAAATTGTCCGCCATCACTAGTGCACTGCGCTCGTCGTACCACGCCACGACCGGCATTTCGCCGTATTTTGCAGTGTTCGGCCAGTATATGATCTGTCATGGGAGCGCTTACCGGATATTGCGGCAGCTGAAATCGCTAGAGGACCCAATCGTGGTTCTAGAACCGCACGAAAAGCTCCAACTTCTGCGAGATCAACTGCGGGAGAAGATTGAAGAAAGTAGACGGATGGGAGAGGAGCGGTACAACTTGCGATCTCATCCTTCTGGCTTTAAGGCCGGCGACGAAATATATCGTCGAAACTTCCGACAGAGCGATGCCACCCGCCATTACAATGCCAAACTAGACAAGAAATTCGTGAAGTGTCGAGTCATGCAAGTCATAAGCCCCACCCGGTACCTCATCGCGGACATGACTGGTAAGACCCTGGGAATTTACCACGCAAAAGACCTTAGACGATGAAGTGCAACTAATTCCCACGAGAAACCTTGGCTTATCCCAAATCTCTGCCTAGACGAAGGCCTCCGAATAACACCTGACTTCCTACTATATAGTCACTGTCGAGTCTTCACGAACAGGGTTGTAGCCTATCCTTCGAAACGGATCTTCGACCCGCCACGTCCCTAACCAAGACCTGTTACCAAGGAGACGGGATCGTAATTACTTCGATTTTGGGGGGGGGAATGTGTAATGTGACGCCTGCGCCCAGGAATCGAAGTGATTCCGATCCCGAACCCTTGTAACCTGCCAGATGGATATGTCCTCGAAGTGCCAGCGGACTTCATCTGTTGTGCGGATATCGTTGTGCAGAAAATATTTTTTTTTTCTGTCCAAATATTTAGATCCGTGGATATAAATATTCGGAATATAGAATTAATCCAACCCCGGCACATTTCGAGACATAGCCATCTGGAAATGCCCCTCCACCGTGGCCATCGAGAAAACTATGCCACTGGCGACATCTGAAGAAGCACATTTCCGCCATATGAAGTGCCATTCCACGCACATATGTTTTGTCCGAGGTGACAACCGGAACTTTTGACAGCACATGGAGGCGCTAAACGTCATCGTAAAGTTCTTCGTGATAATATCCAAGGTATTACAAAACCAGCTATACGTCGTTTGGCGCGACGTGGTGGAGTGAAACGTATTCCCGGTTTAATCTATGAAGAAACGCGTGGTGTGCGTAAAGAGTTTTTGGAAAACGTTATTCGTGAGGCATTGACATTCACCGGAGCAGAAACATTAGGAAAGAGGTTAGTTTAGTTAATAACTAATTAGAAAAGTTTAGCAATATTTTGTCTGGTCTGCAGCGGAAGGCAGGGCGTTTATCTCATCCAATCAATCCCATCAATCCAAGTTATCGACCGATAAATGAGGGTGTTGCTGAACTGGACGCCTCGCAACATCCCAACAGATGCCTGGTCGAGGAAGGTGACATATTTATGGATAAACATACAGACGGATATTTGGAGGTTAGCAAGTGAGTTTTATGTTGAAATATCGGCAGTGCCCACGTCATTCATTTGACGGAATAAGTTCCGGGCAACCGGAATCGCTGCCATAGTGGAGTTTAGGCGCAGAGTTTCGGATATAACGAAACCTTGGTAATTAAGTATCTGATGCAACATTGCTCACTATGAAAATTTCTCACCTAAATGCATCTCATCAACTCTGAAGGCGAGTAAAGTAGGCAAATTAGTTAGATCGCCGAAAATATGTTTACCCGCGGTTTGTGTTGTATGCAATGCCGAGGTTGAGAGCAGGTGACAAATATTGGGGGTCATAATATGATCAACTCAATTAGTACATGATTGATTTAGAAACATCTCAATAACGAGGAATTAATTGAGTTTATTTGAGAAGAGAATTATTGATTAGTGTTCCCGATGTTTTTGATATCTAAAATTATTTGCAAGAATTTAATTTCTATCGAAATATTCAATGCCTAGTTCAATTTAATAATATAGGTTAGTTTATTATATATTATTTTTAAATGTTAGGTTTTTTTTGTGTTTTTATATTTCAATAGCAATTAATCCAAACAACATTATTTTGAAGAGCATGTG
>OZ017738.1:283044998-283127498 GCA_963969285.1 Odontomyia ornata
TGAGCATTTGTGGGCCTTGTTGGAGTGCAGGATCCGTCAGCTCAGCATATTCTCGAAGGAAATTCTGAAAAACGTCATCGTCGATGAATGAGGCAAAATTACCAGGCAGTACACAGCTAAATTGGCTCACTCCATGCCGACAAGTTATTAAGCCTTGATGTGTAATAAAATATTTGAATATTTTAAATTAATATTGTCATGTACGGTTACCTTTTCTGGTTTAAGTGAGGCTTTTTGTTTTTATTATGTAAAACCTAATTTTTAAAGGAATACCAAAATTCATAGAAAGGATAGTTTCATTAATGAATAAATTTTGTTGCTTAAATATTTAAACGTAGCAGCTTTCTTCAGCATGAATTTCCTAATATGCTGCTTACTTTTGATGTTGTACGGATACTTATATATATATATATATATATATATATATATATATATATATATATATATATATATATATATATACAGGGTTATCCATTTCGTGGTTGGGAAAGTATAACCCTGCTACTTGACACCTGTCAGAACTAAATGTCATCCGAAGTGTATTTTTTTTAGTTCAGGGCTTGCCATTTAGAAATATGGATCGTTTAACAGTCGAAGAACGCGTTAAAATTATTAAATTTTATTATAAAAATGGTGATTCTGCTGTATCAACATTTAGGGCTTTACGAGCCGATCACGGTCGACATAATCGACCTACACAGCAAACAATTTCGAAAACAGTGAGAAAATTTGAAGAGACTGGATCGTTTATTGATATTGCAAGGCTTGTGCATCATCGCAACATTCGTTCTGCTGAAAATATCGCTGTCGTTGCTCAAAGTGTGGAGGAAGACCCGAATCTGTCGATTCCTCGACGTGCTCAACATTTGGGCTTGTCTTACGGGTCATTGTGGCGGATTTTGCATTTAGATTTGCATCTCCATCCCTACAAAATCCACCTCACTCAAGAACTTAAGCCTCAAGACCATACACAACGCAGAACGTATGCGAATCGGGTGATTGAACAACAAGCCATTGATAACGATTTTTTCTTTAGTAATGAGGCTCATTTTTCGCTCAGTGGTTACGTAAATAAACAGAATTGCCACATATGAGGCTCTCAAAATCCTCAGGTGATCGCAGAACGGCCTTTGCATCCGTAAAAAGTGACCGTTTGGTGTGCATTATGGTCTGGTGGTGTTATTGGCCCGTATTTTTTTGAAAACGATCAAGGAAGATCCATTACAGTCAATTCTGACCGCTATGGACGGATCTTAACCGATTATTTTTGGAGAGAATTTGAAGATTATGATCTGGAGAACATGTGGTTCCAACAGGACGGAGCCACAAGCCACACAACACAGGCTAATGGAGCACTTTTGCAAGAGAAATTTCCAGGACGCGTAATTTCGAGATTGAGTGATGTCAATTGGCCCGCAAAATCCTGCGACCTAACATCTTGGGATTTCTTTTTATGGGGCTATGTGAATGGTCGTGTTTACGCGAACAATCCTCAAAATCTTGAGCAATTGAAAACCAATATTCGTGAAGTAATGGCCGAGATATTGCCGGAAATGTGCCGAAAAGTCATTGAAAATAACCTCAAAAGGATTGAGGCCTGCAAGAGGTCCTCTGGAGGACATTTGAATGATATTGTATTTCAAGTATAATGGCAAGGTTCAATCTTTATATTGAATAAAAAATTTTGTTTCAATCTGAACATTTTATGTGTTTTCTTTAGCTTTACTTTCCCATGCGTCAAATGGATAACCCTATATATATATATATATATATATATATATATATATATATATATATATATATATATATATATACACATATATATACATGTATATATATATATATATATATATACATACAAGTATATATATATATATATATATATATATATATATATATGTATTCATATATATATATATATATATATATATATATATATATATATATATATATATATATATATATATATATATATATATATATATATATTGTTACATGTACAAATAATTACATGTACAAATAATTCTGCGAGCTACTGTCGCAATTGTTTTCATAATCATTAAGAACGTCAACAAATGAATTTACTCGAACCCACGAGAACCCAACAAGCATGATCAACATCTGCAAGTGACGTCACTCCATTCATTAATTTGCTCGAATCTACCAGGTACCTCTCGGTAGAACATTCGCCAATGTACGAGAAATGGGTGAATACGTAGAGACCCTATATAAAGGCGAGCTGAATGAATGGGGAATCATTCATTCGACTGCGATAAGAACTGCGATTGTGTGGGGGAAGCGATATTATTCGAGTAGTAGAAAAGTGATTTTCGTAATAGTGAAGTGATTTAGAAGACAATTGCGATAAGAAATTTATGGACAAGTGTTAGAATTTTAATAGTGAAAATTAAAATTAGGTGAAATAGTTAAATAAATGATTGTGCATTTTTTAATTAAATAAACTCTTTTAACTTAAATTAAAAGACATTGCGGTTTCACTTTCCCGGAACATTAAAATTATTGGCCGCGAACCGAAAACACGCGACAGTGGTGTCAAGAAGTGCGAAAGAAAAATTTTGAAAGTGAAAATTTGAATATTTTTATAGTGCACAAAAGTAAAATTTAAAGAAACATTTAAAATGCCACGAAGCTTAAACTTAAAAATTAATGAATTGACCATGTCGGAGCTTAAGGAAGAGTTGGAACAGCGAAACCTGGCTACGCAAGGTGCAAAGGCCACACTGATTGCACGCTTGCGTGACGCGATCGAGTCGGAAGGCGTGAATCTGGATTCGGGTGAGTTCTCAGATGCGGAAAAAGGCGCAGAAGGTGGAGAAGTAGAAACACCAAAATCAAAGGAGCCAGAAAATGCGCTAATGCAAATGTTAATGCTGATGTCATCGAGTCTGACTGCGAAGCTAGATGAACAATCAGCGAAGCTAAATGAACAGTCATCCAGTCTGACTGCGAAGCTGGATGAACAATCAGCGCAGCTAAATGAACAAGCAATCGAAATCAAAGCAGACATCAAGGCAGACATCACACAGAAGCTGGAGAAACAGTCAACCGAAATAAAAGCGGAGCTCGGTAGTCTCAACAAACAAATTAAAGGCGTCGAGGAAAAGGTTGACCAGGTCGAGGAAAAGGTTTACCAGGTCGAGGAAAAGGTCAGCCAAGTCGAGGAGAGAATCAACAATGAGATGGAAAACATGAAAAAGGAATTGGAAGCAGCAAAGGCAGTAGTAACCGCCTCACCAGCCCCGCTTACAACCGCAGTGCAAGGCTCGTCTAGAAATGGCAAGCACCAAAATTCGATGGGCAAACGGTCTGGTCTATTTACAAAACCCAGTTTGAAGCAGCCCCTCGCATAAATCACTGGAATGAGCAGGAACGAGCAACTGCATTGATTCTTGCTCTAAGAGGCCCAGCGGCCGAGTTGTTGCAGACGATCCCCGTTGAATTGCACTCAAACTCGAATGCTATAATGAATGCGCTCGACATGCGTTACGGAGATGATCATCTAAAGCAGATTTATCGGTCACAGCTAAGGCATCGGGTGCAGAAGTCTGGTGAAACCCTACAGCAGCTAGCCCAAGACATTGAGCGACTAGCACTTTTGGCTTACCCGGCCTACGACCCAGAACATCGAGATGATGCAGCGACAGAAGCATTCATCAGCGCACTAAAGGACCCAGAATTGCAGCAAGCCGTGCGTTTAGCCCAAAAGCAAACGGTTAAGGACGCATTGGCTTACAGTCTGAACTTTGAGGCGGCGAAGAATGCGACTCGTACCACTGCCCGGGTCCGTGAGGTTGTGTCAGACGAGTGCAGGTGTGAGCGCGTGGAAACTGAGCGAGACCCGCATGTAAATGGTGCGCCTAGATGCTGGAATTGCGGAGAGAAGGGGCACCTGCAAAGAGACTGCAAGAAGCGGAGAAAACCGAGCTATTGTCCAGGGTGTGCAGCTAGGAGGAGATCCAGACCGAGTCAGGAGCCCAGAATGGAAACCCTTCAAACAGAGGGGTCGGGAAATATGTAAGAGCCAACTTCGTGGGGCAGAGGTTGGCTAGGAGGATCGACGTCCCCAGCACCACCATCATCGTGTCAAGACTAGATCGTGGAGAAGCGGACTTATGCCTTCCGGGTCAAGTTGACGGAGAACACTGCACCATAACAATCGACACTGGTGCAACCCGATCGATTATCCGACCAGACCTAGTTAGACAGCAACAACTTCACAAGGGCAGAATTTTCTCACTACGGACAGCTATGGGAGAAACTGCACCTGTTCATGGAGAGGTCAACCTCCAGATACAGTTGGGAGACCTTGTACACCGACATAATTTTCTGGTCGCGAACATTATGGATGAATGCATTCTCGGAATGGATTTTCTGCGACCACATGGAATCACGTTGGACTTGGGCAAACGGGTATTGAAATGGCAGAATGTCGAAGTACTGATGGAGGATCCCAGTGTCCAAATCCCCAAGATGAATGTATTGGTATGTACTGACACTGATGTACCGAATTCTTCCGAAAGCATTGTATGGGCCAAGCTTGATGGTGATTCTGGAGACCACCGATCTTATCTGATAGAGCCAACGAAGACGTCCGCATTGCGCAGTTTGATTGTAGGACGAAGCCTTGTAAGATCTTTAAGGAACGGATATGTGCCGGTTAGAGTCCTTAACACCGCAGACTCAACCACGAGCATCAAAGCGGGAGAAGTCATCGGCAGCTGCCAGCCTGTTTCCACCATCACCTCTTTGGAAGCTACTCACAACCATCATTGGAAAAGGAGGCAAGACACAGACAAAGCCCGGGAATCCACGTCTGCAATATTGAAGCAAGTCAAATTGCCGGTGCAGCTATTCAAACGAGCCTCTGATCTGGTCACCAAGTACAGTGACATCTTCTCAACAAGCCCGGATGACCAAGGCCGAACGAGTTTGGTAACTCACGTCATAGAGATACAGGGAGCCAAGCCGATTCGACAAGCACCGAGACGTCTCCGTATAGCCAAACAAGGAGAAGTGAGCGCGCTGATCTCGGACATGGAAAAACAAGGCATTATTGAACCTTCTGTAAGTCCATGGGCCGCGCCTATCGTTCTAGTAAAGAAAAAGGACGGTAGCACCCGTTTTTGTGTCGACTATAGGCAGCTGAACGACGTCACTAAGAAAGATAGTTAGCCGCTCCCACGCATCGATGACATCATGGACACTTTAGCGGACGCAAAATGGTTTTCTACACTCGATCTCAAGAGTGGCTACTGGCAGGTAGAAATTGACCAGAAGGACCGAGAGAAGACCGCATTTTCAGTTGGGACCGGATTGTGGCAATTTGTGGTGATGCCGTTTGGGCTTTGCAATGCTCCAGCCACTTTCGAACGCTTGATGGAATACGTGCTACGTGGTCTAACCTGGAAAACCTGCTTGGTGTACCTAGATGACATCATCGTCATCGGGAGAACGTTCGAAGAGCATGTGCGGAACTTAGAAGAGGTTTTCTCCCGACTGCGACTGGCAAATTTGAAACTTAGTCCCGACAAGTTTACCCTTTTCGCAGCTGAAGTAAAATACCTGGGACACGTGGTATCAGCAGACGGGGTCAAAACAGACCCTGAGAAGATTGAAGCCGTGAAAAGCTGGCCAACACCAAACAACAAGCGCCAACTACGAAGTTTCCTGGGTCTGGCAACCTACTATCGAAGATTCGTCAAAGACTTTGCCAAAATAGCTAAGTGTCTCCATCAGCTAACCGAGAAAAATCGTCCGTATGTCTGGAACGAACAATGCCAGACAGCCTTTGAGACCCTGAAGGAAAAGCTGTGTGAATCACCCGTGCTGGCGTATCCAAAACCCGGAAAAATGTTTGTAGTTGACACTGATGCAAGCAACGGCGGTATTGGAGCTGTACTCTCCCAGCAGATCGATGGCGAAGAAAGAGTCCTCTCGTATTACAGTCGAGTTCTCTCAAAAAGAGAGAGGAACTACTGCGTGACCAGGAAGGAGCTATTGGCTATAATAGAGGCCACCAAGCAGTTTCACAAGTACCTATATGGCCAAAAATTTGTTCTTCGAACGGACCATGCATCGCTGAGATGGCTACTTAACTTCAAAAACCCCGAGGGACAAGTTGCGAGATGGATCGAAAGATTGCAGTCGTACGACTACGATATTGTTCATCGAAAGGGCGGAGTTCATGGAAATGCTGACGCCCTATCTCGTCGCCCATGTCCAGCGAACTGCAAGCATTGCGGACGGATTGAGGAAAAGGAGCCGCCCGTTAATCTGCGACTGATAACGGCTGAATTCGATGAAGGTTGGTCATCGGAGGAGATTCGAAATGCCCAGCTAGCCGATGAAGACATCGGACCATTGCTCGTATGGAAGGGGACGGCTGGGCGACCTGAGTGGAAAGACGTTTCAACGCATGGCGCAACCCTGAAAAGCTATTGGGCACAATGGAACTTCCTTCAGGTGGAGGGTGGCGTACTCAAGCGGAAATGGGAAACGGCGGATGGCAGCTCCTATAGGATGCAAACTATACTACCCAAAAGCCGAATCCACGATGTGGTAAAGGAAATGCATGAAGGATCCCCGGGAGGCCATCTTGGTGTTAACAAGACCTTAGCGAAATTGCGGGAAAGATTCTACTGGCTCCACGCTCGAGAAGACGTAGAGGACTGGTGTCGCAGATGCACAATCTGCGCTTCCGTCAAAGGTCCAAAACGACGACTGAGAGGACAAATGCAAACCTATAACGTAGGGGTACCGTTTGAAAGGATTGCTGTTGACATCGCTGGACCCTTTCCTGAATCTGAATGGGGAAATCGATACACGCTGGTCGTAGCCGATTATTTCAGCAAGTGGCCCGAGGTCTACCCCATTCCCAACCAGGAAGCAACTACTGTAGCAGGTACGGCGTGCCTTGTGAACTACATTCGGATCAAGGCCGAAACTTTGAGTCACTAGTTTTTGGCGAAATGTGCGAACTGCTTGAAATACGGAAAACGAGGACAACACCGCTGCATCCCCAATCCGATGGAATGGTCGAACGTTTCAACGGCATGCTCAATAAACACCTTGCCAAGATGGTTGACGAGAACCAAAGGGACTGGGACCGACATATCCCACTATTTTTGATGGCGTACAGAGCTGCCGAACATGCATCGACGGGCCAAGCTCCAGCCAAAGTCATTTTCGGAAAGACTATTCGTTTGCCAGTCGATATAAAGTTCAGAACACCCCCTGAGAAACCCCAAACGATCTCGGAGTACGCAAGTGATCTAAGACAAGGGTTGAACCAGATACATCGGACAGTGCGAAAACACCTCGAATCGGCTACTGACCGCATGAAGACCAGGTATGATCTCAAGGCTAATTCTACTGGCTTCCAGCAGGATGACTTGGTGTGGCTATATAACCAGCAACGGCGAAAGGGTAGGTCTCCAAAGTTGCAACATAATTGGGAGGGACCATACCGAGTTACAAAGCGAATCAACGACGTCGTATACCGAATACAGGAACATCGTAAGCCGAGAGCTAAAATGAAAATCGTGCATCTGGACCGTCTGGCCCCATATTACACCCAGGGAGAATTGACTACAAATAGCGACACATCTTTTTGGGGCGAAAAGAACTGAAGTGGGGGCAGTATTACATGTACAAATAATTACATGTACAAATAATTCTGCGAGCTACTGTCGCAATTGTTTTCATAATCATTAAGAACGTCAACAAATGAATTTACTCGAACCCACGAGAACCCAACAAGCATGATCAACATCTGCAAGTGACGTCACTCCATTCATTAATTTGCTCGAATCTACCAGGTACCTCTCGGTAGAACATTCGCCAATGTACGAGAAATGGGTGAATACGTAGAGATCCTATATAAAGGCGAGCTGAATGAATGGGGAATCATTCATTCGACTGCGATAAGAACTGCGATTGTGTGGGGGAAGCGATATTATTCGAGTAGTAGAAAAGTGATTTTCGTAATAGTGAAGTGATTTAGAAGACAATTGCGATAAGAAATTTATGGACAAGTGTTAGAATTTTAATAGTGAAAATTAAAATTAGGTGAAATAGCTCAATAAATGATTGTGCATTTTTAATTAAATAAACTCTTTTAACTTAAATTAAAAGACATTGCGGTTTCACTTTCCCGGAACATTAAAATTATTGGCCGCGAACCGAAAACACGCGACAATATATATATATATATATATATATATATATATATATATATATATATATATATATATATATATATATAGTTATATATATATATATATATATATATATATATATATATATATAAAAGTGATATGTATATATATATATATATATACATATATATATATATATATATATATATATATATATATATATATATATATATATATATGTATATATATATATATATATATATATATATATATATATATATATATATATATATACATATATATATATATATATATATAAATATATATATAAATATAGATATATTTATATATATATATATATATATATATGTTAACGTCAAGGCTGCTTTGCCTTGGCTGACTGCTTATTCTCCTGCGCTGATGTTTAATTATGCAAGTGCATAAACTTGTATAATGTTCTGCGCTCGGAAATCTCTCCGCGTTGAAGTTTGATTATACAAGTGCATAAACTTGTATACTATTCTGCGCTCGGAAATCTCTCCGATGCTTGTATCGGGAGATTACTAAACTATTCCAAATAAAAAAACCCAAGTATTGTTTAATTATACAAGTGCATAAACTTGTATAATGTTCTGCGTTCAAATTGATGTTCAGAAATCTCTCCGATGCTTGTATCAGGAGATTACTAAACTATTCCAAATTAATAAAAAAAACCCAAGATGTGTTTTTGTTGATGGTCAAGACTAGACTACTTTTATTTTCCACTAACATTTTCTTATATACTTATTTGCCGTGGGAACAAAAGTTGTTCCCATAAATTTGTTGTTCTAACACAGGAATTGCAAGTGCAATATGCTCCTTCTACCTTGCAGACAGATAGATCATATTGCGCGCGACATAATCATTTTTCATACGTAAAATTGCAAGCGCAATATGTTCCATCTGCCTTGCAGACCGATAGATCACATTGCACCTGCCATGAGAACTATGTCCAGCGCGCACGAATAATTCCAGAAGTTTGGAATTTCATTCGCGCTAGACAAATCGCGCGTCTCATTACATAATAATGTACGGTAAACATTTTGCTGATACAAAAGAAGTTAATGAAAATATAAAATGTTGACTGATACGAATTTGTATTAAGTGAAACAATTATGTCGCGCGTCTCATTACATAATGATGTACGTTAAATATTTTGCTGATACAAATGAAAATATAAAATGTTGACTGATACGAATTTGTATTATTGAAGTGATACGAATTCGTACATCCTCCCCCGCGTTGAACGGTCCGTTCAAACTGCTTCCTGGGTGCTTGGTAGGCTATGCTTCCTTGGTCGTGGAATCGGCCGTTGAGCTGGAGCTACATTCCGACAATTTCGCAGTTTGCAACCGAGATAACTTGCCAATGAAATTATCAAAAGAAGGCTGATGTAAGAGATCGTGTATTGATGGATATCGTGCGAGTCGATTTGATCAGGGATAGATAAGTCTTGCGCTAAGAGTTGTTTCTGCAAAGCTTCGAGATCTGCTGCGTATGTTTGGTAAGGCTCCGAAGATTTGTTTGGAGGTTTCGATGTGGTATTCTTGTCAGGCTGATGGATCCTTGTATAGGAAGTCCCAATTGTACTCGTATAAATCCGGCGTGCTTGGATGGTTACAGTATCAGATTTGAGAGTGCAATCTGAGTCTAGTTTGAGAATGCCTGAACCTTCCAGGACCCTGGTTGAAGTGTTACCAGCGCAGACAATGTGGACTACCAGCCGATTTGTGAGAGCATAGATCCACTCATTGGTAAATAGAATTTGATTCCACTGTGATGGGGTTTTAAGTTCGGTTAGATTGCACTCAGCTAGGGCTGGAATGTCCTTCAGAAGCGTAACTTCACATACACTTATGTTGGATTCCTTGTGATATAATGGATGAGACTGTTTACAAATGTGGATGGTTGGTTCCATCCAGGTACATGTCATGTATTCTTCTTCCGTGAGTGGATAATACATATCACGATGTGAGCTGATAATAAGATATCGTGAATTGGGGAGTATCGCCATCAGCTGATTGTGGCTTACTGTTGGTATAGGATAGAGCCTGAATAAGTCAAATGTGACTGTGTTGACGAGTGGTACCTTCAGCTCAAATATAGCTAGATCTTCGGTCAGTCTCGCACTGATTGACGATATCCTGAATAATTGCAGGAAATTTTCATGTGCTATTGGAAGGCGTAGTGTCTCAGGTAAATGTTCCTTGATATTGGCAATCTCCATGCTTAATTGTTTCTGAGATAACAGTAATGGATTAAAATTTCCATGTTGTGAGTCGGTGATGATGTTAACAATGGAGGTTTGAATTCGTTGCAAATGGATGGTAGTCAATGTCATTTGAAACGATAAGGTCGTGATGAGATTCGATATTTTATGCTGATTATCTTCACTGGCCGGACCTCTCACTACGTTAGCTAATCGATCCATGTGCTCCTCTATTGCTTTAAACCTTCGTTGAGAGGTCTGTTCGCCCTTTCCAATAATGTTCAAGGTAGAATCAATAATAGATGTTTGGTTTTTTAGCAGCAGGTACAGTTTATCTTGATTTCCCTTCAAACCTTTTATTGTCAGTGACATCTGGTTAGCATATTCCTCATCGAGCACGCCAAATAGAGATTTAGCCACATTGCCAACTATGTTGAAAGCTCCTCTTTTATTTCTGATCTTCAATAATTGATTGATGTTCACGAGTTCATTTCGTAGATGGCCAAAATGGTCTACCAACGTGAGACAACTGTTAGTGAGTCCACGATCACAAAGCTGCTGTAGCATGTTTGTTCCGTTCTCCAATGTCGCAACCTCCGACCAATATGATCTTAAATCGTAGTATATCAGCAGCCTCCATTCACTCGTTGCTAAATAAGAACTACCCAATGACTGGAAATGTAAGCCTGGTTGAGGTCCGACCGTTGTGATTTTAATTGGTTCAGTGAACACCAGAGGAAACAATACGCATGCCAATAGTAAGGAACTAATAGATGTTCCTTTCGTTGCTCGTTTTTGTTTTCTTGGGGAATCAGTTGAGCAACCCAGTTCTGGTTCTTGCTCCAATGGTCGTTTCTTAGCGCTGACTACCTCCGTCACGTTGATCGCTTCTTCGGTCTCGCTTCTGGCAGTAACAGTGTCTGCTTCTATTGGCAAGGGCGCCAGTTTATGAATCGGTCTCTTCAATATCCCTGATGATGTTTTTACGTCGACCACACGAACAAAACCATCATCGCCTTGGTAAATTTTTGTAATTCTCCCGAGCGGCCACTTCATTACTGGCATATTGTCTTCTTTAATGATAACAACTGTGCCCAGTTGAGCATTTTGGCTGACCTGCTTCCACTTTGAACGGTGCTGCAGCTGATTTAAATACTCTTCTGACCAGCGGCGCCAGAACTCGTGCTTGATACCGCTCACCAGTTTCCACCTGCTAAGTAGTCCCATCTTTGCTGGCTCAGATATAGCATCCACTGTAGCTGTTGGGGGTTCTCCTATAAGAAAGTGTCCTGGTGTTAACACAGTGAGGTCATTAGGATCTGACGACATTGGAGTTAAAGGCCTTGAGTTTAGAATTGCTTCAATCTCCACTATAAGCGTTTGGAGCTCTTCATAGGTTAGGGTTGCTGCTGAAGATCCTCTAAGTAGTAAGTATTTTGCCGATTTAACTGCGGCTTCCCACAGCCCTCCAAAATGCGGGGCCCGAGGTGGTATAAAATGGAAGTCTATACTTTTGTTGTTGCATATATCTGCGATTTTCTCTTGAGCCTGCTCAGAATACAAAGACGTGGACAGCTCTCTAAGCTGATTATGGGCTCCCACAAAATTGGTGGCATTGTCGCAATACAAATTTTTGCAATGACCTCGTCTACCGATGAATCGCTTAAGAGAGCCGATGAATGCTTCAGTGGTGAGATCACTTACTAGCTCAAAATGTACTGCCTTGGTGGCGAAACAGCAGAATATAGCAATATAGCCCTTTTGTGGTCGTGCTCCTCTGCCGCGAAAATGGATCATGATTGGTCCACAAAAGTCAACTCCAGCATTAACGAATGGGCGAGCAGGCTGTACTCGGGCCGATGGCAAGTTCCCCATGAACTGAGAAAACATCTGCGGGTTCGCGCGGGAACATCGTACACATCGCTGAACAATGGCTCGTGCTAATGATTTGCCCTTGATTGGCCAAAATCGTTGTCTCGTTGTTGCAAGCAGTGCTTGAGGGCCCAGATGGCATTTGTCTTGGTGGATATCCGTCATCAGTAACTTTGTTAATGGATTTTTGTATGGGAGCAGGATGGGATGTTTGGCATCATAAGATAGGTTTGATGCTTCCAATCTTCCTCCAACTCGAAGTAGGCCCTTTTCATCGAGGAACGGTGTCAGACTAGCAAGCTGATTGTTTTTGGTGAGTTGCTTTCCATTCTCCAAGTCCTTTATTATATCCCGAAATTCGTCCTTCTGAACGTGTTTCACGATGACTTCGATTGCTCTGGTTAGTTCCTGACTGGAGAATGAATTTGGTAACAATGTAGAGGCCCGCGGCCTTTGACTAATGTGATCTATGAACCTAAATACATATGCTATGATGCGTTGTAGTTTTTTGAAAGAGTTTCCATGCTGTATGGCATCGATAAAATTGGTGGAAGCAATTACAGTTGCAGCCATAGTTACTCTTTCTTTTTTCTTCTCAAGATCACAAGAGGGTCCCTTTACATATTCCGGTGGCCACAATGATTCCGTTCCATGCAGAAAGGGTGGTCCATACAGCCAAATATTACATCCAGCTAACTCTGCAGGTGCAATGCCTCGTGATAAAATGTCGGCTGGATTTCTTTTTGAATCTACATGACGCCATTGCTCCGGAATCGATAGTGACTGAATTGTTGATACTCGGTTGGCAACAAAAGTATTGTATGAGGAAACGGTGGAGTTTATCCACGCAAGCACGATTTCTGAATCGGTCCAAAATATGTGTAAGACTTCTTCCAAGTGTAGGGCAATCTTAACTCTTTCCGCCAGCTCCGCGCCCAATTTTGCAGCACAGAGTTCCAATCGTGGAACAGTTATCACATGAATTGGAGCCACACGTGATTTTCCACATAAGAGACGCACAATGATTCTGCCATTCTTTAAAGTAGACCGCACATACACGGCTGCACCATATGCCTTTTCTGACGCGTCACAAAATATATGCAACTGCACCTCCTTGGGCACTTCCCTGGCAAATACGTGTCTAGGGAATTGTGTTTTTTGTAGCACTGACAGGCCTCTGCGAAATTGGGACCATCTGGTGTGTATCACTTCTGGCAAAGCAGCATCCCAGTCCAACTTCAAACGCCAAACATCTTGAAGAAATAGCTTGGCGGTGACTATTACGGGGCCCATGATGCCCAATGGATCAAACATCCTGGCGATGTCGGAGGCTATTGTCCTCTTGGTAATTTTTGTATCGTTTGGATTCAGGTTGATGCGGATTTGGAAATCGTCTACTTTAGGAAGCCAAGTGAGGCCGAGGGTTTTAATGTAGTCTTCAGAATGGCTTTTGAAATCTAGTTGAACTTCCTTGTCGTCTGGTGAAATGTTCTGCAGTAGTCGAGGATGATTAGAACACCACTTTCGAAGCTTCATTCCAGCGCCTCCCAGAACTTCTATTAATTCGTCTTGTGATTGAACTGTTTCGATTAAGCTATTAGATCCCGTCATGACATCATCAACGTAGAAGTCGCGTTGCAGTATGTTAGTACCAAGAGAGTATCGATCTTTTTCATCTCGGGCAAGTCTTTGCAAGCATTTGGTCGCCAAATATGGAGCACACGTTGTTCCATATGTCACGGTATTCAACTGATAGAACCGTAGAGCCTGGTTTGGGTCATTTCTCCAGACCAGCAACTGATATTTGCGGTCGTCAGGATGCAATACTATCTGACGATACATTTTTTGTATGTCAGCAGTGAAAACATATCGAGGCAATCGAAAACGGAGCAATATCGCAAATAGATCGTCTTGGATGGTTGGTCCAGTATAGAGGATATCGTTCAGCGAGACGTTCGTAGTTGTTTTACAGGAGGCATCGAACACTACCCTGAGTTTAGTGGTACTGCTGTCGGGTTTCAGGACACAATGGTGTGGAAGAAAATAATGCGATTCTTCACATACCTGCGCTGTGACCTCTTGCATATGTCCTAGTCTGATGTATTCGTCCATGAATTCTTGATAACACTGCTTGAGTTCCGGGTTTTTTGCTAATCGCCGTTCAATTCCATAAAAGCGACGAATGGCTACGTCTTTTGATTCTCCTAGTTTGTCGGGGTCGTTAGAAAAGGGAAGTCGCACCAGAAAACGCCCATCTGGTTGTCTTTGCGTTGATTGGCAAAAGTGAGTTTCACAGGACCTTTCCGCTGCCGTATACTGGGACTTGGCATCGACGACCTCTTCTAATTTCCAAAACCTTTCAATCGCACTATTCAGTTTTTGATCTTCGGCAAGAACTCCACAAGTAACAGGGAGCGATTCAGCACCACCAACCTTGCCTGCTACTATCCATCCCAGAAGCGTATTCTGTAGGACTGGCAATTCACTGCCTAGCTTTATTTGACCGATCGCTAGAATATCATAAAAATGTTCGGCACTTAATAACAGATCTATGCGTTCCGTCAGATGGAAATTTGGATCGGCAAGCTTCAGATTCTTTGGTATGGACCACTGTGTTATATTCAACTGCACAGATGGTTGAGGAGAAATAATCTTGTCCATGACATGCGCTTCTAAACGCGTGGAATATCCATTCAATCTTGACTGAAGGGTAACATTCACCCTTCTCTGTGCGCGTTCGGTCGATCCGCCAACCTTTTCAATGAAGGTCGAGTGGTGAGTTGATGCCAAGTTCAGCTTCCTAACGATGCGTTCAGTAATCAAGTTAATTTGTGAGCCGGGATCTAATACTGCTCGGCATTCCACTGTTTTGCCGTTATTGCTAGTCAATTTTACAATGGCGGTACTTAAGAGTACATATTTTTTCATTTCGTGACTACTAAGTGTAGTCAATGAAAGTGCCGCTCCCTCCTGAGGTGCCTTATGCCTTTCTGCCGGTGCTGTTTCTGAGGCTTCTGTTTGCGATTTTGTTTGCTTTGCCTTGGGAACGGTCCCTAAGTGCAGAAGGCTGTTATGTTTCTGGGCACACTCCTTACATCCTCGTGATGTACAGTTTACGGCCTTGTGTCCATCTCGGAAACAGTTTACGCACAATTTTTTAGCTTGGACTAGTTTCAACCTCTTCGACGGGGTCCATTGGAGAAAGTCTGGGCAATAGTAGACTGGATGAGCTTCTTTACAAACAAGGCATGAAGATGTCGTTACAGCAGCACTAGTAGACTTGATGGTCTTTTTACGATGCTCGTCAAGTCGCTTTGTTTGATTGCCAAGTGCTTCTAAAGCTTGAAAACGCGTTTGCAAAAAGGTCAAAAAGCCCGTCAATGACTGGAGATCCCGTGGGTTGACCAATGACTGCTCATATAGAGTGTGAGTTGCAGTATCAAGCTTCTTGATTAAGAGATGCAGGAGTAACGGATCCCAATCTTGCGTTACTATGTCGATATTTTGCAAGCCTCTCAAGCATTCTGCAGTTGTGTCGTGCAGAGATTTCACTGCTGCTGCAGAGGGTATTGTATTGGATGGTTGGGCTATCAACTTCTGAAGGAGTGCTGTAGCGAGTAGGCGTCGATTTTCGTAGCGCTCATTCAGAGTCTTCCATGCTGACTCATAGTTGTCGTCTGATATAGTAAAGTTGCGTACGAGTTTATCAGCTTCTCCTGTCAGGTTAGCCTTAAGGTACCACATCTTTTGGCAGCTTGACATAGGTTGATTGTGTACCATTTGAATGTATAAGTCCCGGAAATGACGCCATTGCAAATAGTCCCCATCAAATTTCGGCAGCGTAATTTTTGGTAGATTTACGCTGGGAGTAGTGGTTGTTGACGCATGCGGTGCGGGTGTCGTATTTATCTCGTCGATCTTAGTCTCTAACTTTATCAGCCACTCCTGCGATATCTCCTCCAATTGAATGTGCTGGTTTAGGTTGAAACCGTTTGGATCAGGACCAGTGGTGATTTCCCATATTTGTTGCTGGTATTCATCTAGTTGTGACCAGTATTGCTGTATTGAGGCAATTTTTACTTTGCAGAATTGACGTGAGTATTGTTCCGTTTGTTCCAATCGCGAGAAGAGTCGTTGCAATGAATTTGCTAGTGCGTCGTATCGTCTAACGAGTTTACTAACATTTACGTCAGTTGTTCTCACTGATTCATCCGCTCGCGGTTTGGTACTCTGCTTGGCTGGGGCCATCTCAATCACTTGTTCACCAACTCCTGATTCTGCATGCCTTATTTGTAGCAGCTTCTCCTTGAAGTGTGACTGAAACTGTTGGAAGTTTGCCTGTGTTGTGTCATATAACTTGCTCACAAAGTATTCGTGAGTCTCTGACATATCCTCCAGTTCTCGGATCTTTGTATCCGTTTCTTCAAACAGATCCCAGGCCGCTTCGATTCGGCGAAGCCTTTCCTCATAATATTCTGCCTTTTGCTTGCGATTCAATGGATCCTTTTTATAATTGATGATGATTCCATCAATTTCTGCAGCTAAACGCGTCTGTTGCTGTGTTAAACGCTCCATTATGATTCCTCAATCTTAGCTGGTGTTGTAGTGTGACGATCACGTCGGGGTCACCAAATGTTAACGTCAAGGCTGCTTTGCCTTGGCTGACTGCTTATTCTCCTGCGCTGATGTTTAATTATGCAAGTGCATAAACTTGTATAATGTTCTGCGCTCGGAAATCTCTCCGCGTTGAAGTTTGATTATACAAGTGCATAAACTTGTATACTATTCTGCGCTCGGAAATCTCTCCGATGCTTGTATCGGGAGATTACTAAACTATTCCAAATAAAAAAACCCAAGTATTGTTTAATTATACAAGTGCATAAACTTGTATAATGTTCTGCGTTCAAATTGATGTTCAGAAATCTCTCCGATGCTTGTATCAGGAGATTACTAAACTATTCCAAATTAATAAAAAAAACCCAAGATGTGTTTTTGTTGATGGTCAAGACTAGACTACTTTTATTTTCCACTAACATTTTCTTATATACTTATTTGCCGTGGGAACAAAAGTTGTTCCCATAAATTTGTTGTTCTAACACAGGAATTGCAAGTGCAATATGCTCCTTCTACCTTGCAGACAGATAGATCATATTGCGCGCGACATAATCATTTTTCATACGTAAAATTGCAAGCGCAATATGTTCCATCTGCCTTGCAGACCGATAGATCACATTGCACCTGCCATGAGAACTATGTCCAGCGCGCACGAATAATTCCAGAAGTTTGGAATTTCATTCGCGCTAGACAAATCGCGCGTCTCATTACATAATAATGTACGGTAAACATTTTGCTGATACAAAAGAAGTTAATGAAAATATAAAATGTTGACTGATACGAATTTGTATTAAGTGAAACAATTATGTCGCGCGTCTCATTACATAATGATGTACGTTAAATATTTTGCTGATACAAATGAAAATATAAAATGTTGACTGATACGAATTTGTATTATTGAAGTGATACGAATTCGTACAATATATATATAGATAGATATATATATATATATATATATATATATATATATATATATATATATATATATATATATATATGTAAATATACATATATATATATATATATATATATATATATATATATATATATATATATATATATATATATATGTAAATATACATATATATATATATATATATACATATATATATATATATATATATATATATATATATATATATATATATATATATATATATATATATATATATATATATATTGTCGCGTGCTATGGTTCGCTGCTAATAATCTTAATGTTCCGGGAAAGTGAAAACGCAATGTCTTTTAAATTAAAAGTCACTTATTTGGTCTTTTTCACAATTTTAATTTTCACTTTTTAAAGCTAACTTCCATTTGTCCATAAATTTCTATTATTATTGTCTTCTAAGATCACTTCACAATCAACGAAAATTACTTGATCGCTTTTCAATTCACACTCCACACACTATCGCCGTGTTTGCTATCGCGGTTGAATGATTGATCCCCGCATTCATTCAGCTCGCCTTTATATAGGGTCTGTAGTCATTCAACCTAGTTCTCGTACATTGGCGAATTAGCGGGAACATTCGAGCGAGCGTAAATGAATGGAGCAGTGACTCACTTTCAGATGTTGATGCTTGGTGGGTTCTCGTGATTTCGAGTAAATTCATTTTGTTGATGTTCTTAATTGTTGTGAAAATTATTTGTACATGTAACACTGCCCGCACCTCAGTTCTTTCCGCCCCGAAAAGATGTGTCGCCAGTTGTAGTCTATTCTCCCTGGATGTAATATGGGGCAAGACGGTCCAGGTGCACGATTTTCATTTTGGCTCTTGGCTTACGATGTTCCTGTATTCGGTATACGACGTCGTTGATTCGCTTTGCAACTCGGTATGGTCCCTCCCAATTATGTTGCAACTTTGGAGACCTACCCTTTCGCCGTCGCGTTTGCATCCTATAGGAGCTACCATCCGCCGTTTCCCATTTCCGCTTGAGTACACCACCCTCCACCTGAAGGGAGTTCCATTGTGCCCAACAGCTTTTCAGGGTTGCGCCATGCATTGAAACGTCTTTCCACTCAGGTCGCCCAGTCGTCTCCTTCCATACGAGCAATGGTCCGATGTCTTCATCGGCTAACTGAGCGTTTCGAATCTCCTCCGATGACCAACCTTCATCGAATTTGGCCGTTATCAATTGCAGATCAACGGGCGGTTCCTTTTCGTCAATCCGTCGGCAATGCTTACAGCTAGCTGGACATGGACGGCGAGATAGGGCGTCAACATTTCCATGAACTCCGCCCTTCCGGTGAACAATTTCGTAGTCGTATGACTGCAATCTTTCGATCCATCTCGCAACTTGTCCCTCGGGGCTTTTGAAGTTGAGCATCCTTCTCAGTGATTCTCGGTTAGCTGATGGAGACACTTAGCTATTTTGGCAAAGTCTTTGACGAATCTTCGATAGTAGGTTGCCAGACCCGGAAAACTTCGTAGTTGGCGCTTGTTGTTTCGTGTTGGCCAGCTTTTCACTGCTTCAATTTTCTCAGGGTCTGTGTTGACCCCTTCTGCTGATACGATGTGTCCCAGGTATTTTACTTCAGCTGCGAAAAGGGTACACTTGTCGGGACTAAGTTTCAAATTTGCCAGTTGCAGTCGGGAGAAAACCTCTTCTAAGTTCCGCACATGCTCTTCGAACGTTTTCCCGATGACAATGATGTCATGTCGGTACACCAAGCAGGTTTTCCAGGTGAGGCCACGTAGCACGTGCTCCATCAGGCGTTCGAAAGTGGCTGGAGCATTGCAAAGCCCAAACGGCATCACCACAAATTGCCACAATCCGGTCCCAACTGAAAATGCGGTCTTCTCTCGGTCCTTCTTGTCGATTTCTACCTGCCAGTAGCCACTCTTGGGATCGAGTGTAGAAAACCATTTTGCGTCGGCTAAAGTGTTCATGATGTCATCGATGCGTGGGAGCGGGTAACTATCTTTCTTAGTGACGTCGTTAAGCTGCCTATAGTTGACACAATAACGAGTGCTACCATCCTTTTTCTTTACTAGAACTACAGGCGCGGCCCATGGACTTACAGAAGGTTCAATAACGCCTTGTTTTTCCATGTCCGAGATCAGCGTGCTCACTTCTCCTTGTTTGGCTATACGGAGACGTCTCGGTGCTTGTCGAATCCGCTTGGCTCCCTGTGTATCTATGACGTGAGTTACCAGACTCGTTCGGCCTTGGTCATCCGGGCTAGTTGAGAAGATGTCACTGTACTTGGTGACCAGATCAGAGGCTCGTTTGAATAGCTGCACTGGCAATTTGACCTGCTTCAATATTGCAGACGTGGATTCCCGGGTTTTGTCTGTGTCTTGCCTCCTACTCCAATGATGGTCGTGAGTAGCTTCCAAAGAGGTGATGGTGGAAACAGCTGCCGATGACTTCTCCCGCTTTGATGCTCGTGGTTGAGTCTGCGGTGTTAAGGACTCTAACCGGCACATATCCGTTCCTTAAAGATCTTACAAGGCTTCGTCCTACAATCAAACTGCGCAATGCGGACGTCTTCGTTGGCGGTATCAGATAAGCTCGGTGATCTCCAGAATCACCATCAAGCTTGGCCCATACAATGCATTCGGAAGAATTCGGTACATCAATGTCAGTACATACCAATACATTCATCTTGGGAATTTGGACACTGGGATCCTCCAGTAGTACTTCGACATTCTGCCATTTCAATACCCGTTTGCCCAAATCCAACGTGATTCCATGTGGTCGCAGAAAATCCATTCTGAGAATGCAGTCATCCATAATGTTCGCGACCAGAAAATTATGTCGGAACACAAGGTCTCCCAACTGTATCTGGAGGTTGACCTCCCAATGAACAGGTGCAGTTTCTCCCGTAGCTGTCCGTAGTGAGAAAATTCTGCCCTTGTGAAGTTGTTGCTGTCTAACTAGGTCTGGTCGGATAATCGATCGGGTTGCACCAGTGTCGATTGTTATGGTGCAATGTTCTCCGTCAACTTGACCCGGAAGGCATAAGTCCGCTTCTCCACGATGTAGTCTTGACACGGTGATGGTGGTGCTGGGGACGTCGATCCTCCTAGCCAACCTCTGCCCCACGAAGTTGGCTCTTACATGTTTCCCGACCCCTCTGTTTGAAGGGTTTCCATTCTGGGCTCCTGACTCGGTCTGGATCTCCTCCTAGCTACACACACTTGACAATAGCTCGGTTTTCTTCGCTTCTTGCAGTCTCTTTGCAGGTGCCCCTTCTCTCCACAATTCCAGCATCTAGGCGCACCATTTACATGCGGGTCTCGCTCAATTTCCACGCGCTCACACCTGCACTCGTCTGTCACTACTTCGCGAACCCGGGCAGTAGTACGAGTCACATTTTTCGCTGCCTCGAAGGTCAGGCTGTAAGCCAGTGCGTCCTTAACCGTTTGCTTTTGAGCTAAACGCACGGCTTGTTGCGATTCCGGGTCCTTTAGTGCACTGATGAATGCTACTGTCGCTGCATCATCTCGATGTTCTGGGTCGTAGGCTGGGTAAGCCAAAAGTGCTAGTCGCTCAATGTCTTGGGCTAGCTGCTGTAGGGTTTCACCAGACTTCTGCACCCGATGCCGTAGCTGTGACCGATAAATCTGCTTTAGATGATCGTCTCCATAACGCATATCGAGCGCATTCATTATAGCATTCGGGTTTGAGTGCAATTCAACGGGGATCGTCTGCAACAGCTCAGCAGCTGGGCCTCTTAGAGCAAGAATTAGTGCAGTTGCTCGTTCCTGTTCATTCCAGTGATTTGTCCTTGCGGCAGCTTCAAACTGGGTTTTGTAAATACTCCAGACCGTTTGCCCATCGAATATTGTTGCTTTCACATTTCTGGATATGCTTTGCGCTGCGGTTACAAGTGGGGCTGGTGAGGTGGTTACTACTGCCTTCGCTGCTTCCAATTCTTTTTTCACTTTTTCCATCTCATGGTTCATTCTCTCTTCGACCTGGCTGATCTCATAGTTGATTCTCTCCTTAATCTGGCTGACCTTCTCCTCGACCTGGTAAACCTTTTCCTCGACGTATTTAATTTGATTGTTCAGGCTACCGAGCTCCGCTTTTATTTCGGTTGACTGTATTTGCATTTCCATGATTTCGTTCGCTTGTTGGTCCAGCTTCACTGATTGTTCACTTAACTTCGCTGATTGTTCGTCTAGCTTCGTAGTTAAATTGGACGACTGTTCATTGAGCTTCGCTGATTGTTCATCTAGCTTCGCAGTTAAACTGGATGACATCAGCATTAACATTTACATCAGCGCATTTTCTGGCTCCTTTGATTTTGGTGTTTCTACTTCTCCACCTTCTGCGCCTTTTTCCACATCTGAGAGCTCACCCGAACCCAGATTCACGCCTTCCGACTCGATTGCATCACGCAAGCGTGCAATCAGTATGGCCTTTGTACCTTGTGTAGGCAGATTTGTTGTTCCAACTCCTCTTTGGGCTCCGATATGCTCAATTGATTAATTTTTAAATGTAAATTTCCTGGCATTTTTATTGTTTCGGCTATTTTTCCACCAGTTTCCACGTTAATTCTCAAAATTTTTAATCGTTTTCACTTCCAAAATTTTCTTTTTTACTTCTTGACACCACTGTCGCGTGTTATGGTTCGCGGCCAATAATCTTAATGTTCCGGGAAAGTGAAAACGCAACGTCTTTTAAATTAAAAGAGTTTATTAAATTACTTAAAAGTGCACAGTCACTTATTTGGTATATTTCACAATTTTAATTTTCACTATTTAAATCTAACTTCCACTTGTCCATAAATTTCTGTCGCGATTGTCTTCTAAGATCACTTCACAATCAACGAAAATCACTTGATCGCTTTTCAATTCACACTCCACACACTATCGCCGTATTTGCTATCGCGGTTGAATGATTGATCCCCCCATTCATTCAGCTCGCCTTTATATAGGGTCTGTAGTCATTCAACCTAGTTCTCGTACATTGGCGAATTAGCGGGAACATTCGAGCGAGCGTAAATGAATGGAGCAGTGACTCACTTTCAGATGTTGATGCTTGGTGGGTTCTCGTGATTTCGAGTAAATTCATTTTGTTGATGTTCTTAATTGTTGTGAAAACAATTGCGACAGTAGCTCGCAGAATTATTTGTACATGTAACAATATATATATATATATATATATATATATATATATATATATATATATATATATATATATATATATATATATATATATATATATATATATGTATATATATATATATATATATATATATATATATATAAGTGATATATATATATTTATATAAATATATATATATATATATATATATAAGTGATATATATATATAGATGTATATATATAAATATATATATATATATATATATATATATATATATATATATAAAAGTGATATATATATATATATAAATATATATATTTATATATATATATATATATATATATATATATTTATATATATATATATATATATATATATATATATATATATATATCTGTATATATATATAAATACATATATATATATATATATATGTATATATATATATATATATATATATATATATATATATATATATATGTATATATATATACATATATATACAAGTGAGGTGACTGTATTTTCAGGAAAAAATATTTTTATATTCGTCAGTGTTTATGTTGTTCCCTTCGAAGTAATCAATAACACTTGTGCCAATGCTTTTTCTAATCCTTGAAGCACTTCTAATAAGCACTTTTCGGTATAGCCTTGAACTCCTCAATCGTTGTAAATCTCCGTCCTTTCATAGGTCTCTTCGGTTTTGGGAACAAGAAAAAGACACATGGAGACAAATTCGATGAATATGATGGCTGAGGCATGATTGTGGTGTTGTTTTTGGCCAAACATTTTTTGATCTTTGATCCATTTTTTTCGATTGCAAGAAATTGCCGAGCACGCAAAACACTTCTAAACGTTATGCCTCTCACAAACATACTAAACATATTTTATAGCTGAAACTGTAAATACGAGTATATGTTCGACAATCGAATGAACGCTGCCTGCGAAATTTGAAGTCACCGTACTGTTTGCACACACCTTATAAATGTATATATATATATATATATATATATATATAGATATATATTTATATATATATATATATATATATATATATATATAGATACATATTTATATATATATATATATATATATATATAGATATATATTTATATATATATATATATATATATATATATATATATATATATAGATATATATTTATATTTATATAAATATATATATATGTATATATATATATATATATATATATATAGATATATATATATATATATATATATATATATATATATATATATATATATATATATATATATATATATATGTATATATATATAGATATATATAAATATATATATATATATATATATATATATATATATATATATATATATATATATATATATCTATATATATACATATATATATATATATATAGATATATATATATATATATATATATATATATATATATATATATATATATATATATATATATATATATATATATATATATATATATATATATATATATATATATATATATAAATAAATATACATATAATGTTATGTATATATTATATTGTCGCGTGTTATGGCTCGTGGCCGATAATTTTAATGTTCCGGGGAAGTGAAAACGCACTGTCTTTTAAATCAAGTTAAAAGAGTTTATTTACTAAGAATGCACAATCATCATTTTCACTATATTACAAATCGTGTTTTAATCTAATTTTCACTGTCTATCAATTTATATTCCAACTGTCTGTATCACGAAAATCACTTCACTATCAATCAATATCGCCTTTAATTCGCGCTCCACTCATCCCAGCTTTTACTATTATTCCATGCATTCAGCTCGGCTTTATATAGGGTCTCAATATTCAAACAAACCTGAATGCCTGCAGTGACGTCACTTTCAGATGTTGATCATAGGGTTATTAGGTCCATTCTTGTGCTTTCGAGTACATACGTTTATTGATCGTGATGTTATTAATATTTGCGACAATAATTGCGACAGCAGCTCATAGAATTGTTTGGACATGTAACACTGCCCCCACCTCAGTTCTTTTCGCCCCGGAAAGATGTGTTGCCAGTTGTAGTTAAGTCTCCCTGGATGTAATCTGGGGCAAGACGGTCTAGGTGCTGTGTGCGATATACGACCTCGTTGGTTCGCTTTATAACCCGGTATGGTCCCTCCCAATTATGCTGCAACTTAGGAGACCTACCTTCCGTCGTTGTGGGTTACCACACCAAGTCACTTGCTGGAAGCCGGTCGAATTTGCCTTTAGATCATACCTGGTCTTCATGCGGTCAGTGGCCGATTTGAGGTGTTTTCGCACTGTCCGATGTATCTGGTTCAACCGTTGCCTTAGCTCACTTGCGTACTCTGAGATCGTTTGGGGTTTCTCAGGGGGTGTTCCGAACTTTATATCAGCCGGCAGATGAATATTCTTGTCAAAAATGACTTTGGCAGCTCTATACGCCATCAAGGATAATGGGATGTGCCGGTCCAAGTCTCTTTGGTTCTCGTCAACTATCTTGGCCGGATGTTTATTTAGCGTGCCGTTGAAACGTCCGACCATTCCATTGGATTGGGGATGCAGCGGTGTTGTGCTCGTTTTCCGTATTCCCAGCAGCTCGCACATTTCGCCAAAAACTAGTGACTCAAAGTTTCGGCCCTGACCTGAATGTAGTTCACAAGGTACCCCGTACCTACTGACGCAATTTAACACTAGCTGTTCGGCTACAGTAGTTGCTTCCTGGTTGGGAATGAGGAAGACCTCGGGCCACTTGCTGAAATAATCGACCACAACCAGCGTGTATCGATTTCCCCTTTCGGATTCAGGAGAGGTTCCTGCGATGACAGCAGCAATCCTTTCAAACGGTACCCACAGGTTTTAAGTTTGCATTTGTCCCTTCAGTCGTCGCTTTCGAACTTTGAAGGAAGCGCAAATGGTGTATCTACGGCACCAGTCCTCTACGTCTCCTCGAGCATGAGCCAATAAAACCTTTCCCGCAGTTTCGCTTGTTAACACCAATGTGGCCTCCCGAGGATCCTTTGTGCATTTCCCTAACCACATCGTGGATTCGGCTTTTGGGAAGTATAGTTTGCATCCTATAGGAGCTACCATCCACCGTTTCCCATTTCCGCTTGATTACGCCGCCCTCCACCTGAAGGGATTTCGATTGTGCCCAATAGCTTTTCAGGGTTGCGCCATGCATTGAAACGTCCTTCCACTCAGGACGCCCATTTGTCTCCTTCCATACGAGCAATGGTCCGATGTCTTCATCGGCTAGTTGGGCATTTCGAATCGCCTACAATGACCAACCTTCATCGAATTCGGCCGTTATCAATCGCAGATCAACGGTCGGCTGCTTTTCGTCAATCCGTCAGCAATGCTTGCAGTTCGGTGGACATGGACGACGAGATAAGGTATCAGCATTTCCATGAATTCCGCCCTCCCGGTGAACAATTTCGTAGTCGTATGACTGCAATCTTTCGATCCATCTCGCAACTTGGCCCTCAGGGCTTTTGAAGTTAAGCAGCCATCTCAGTGATGCATGGTCCGTTCGAAGAACAAATTTCTGGCCATATAGGTACTTGTGGAACTGCTTGGTGGCCTCTATTATAGCCAATAGCTCCTTCCTGGTCACGCAGTAGTTCCTCTCACTTTTTGAGAGAACTCGACTGTAATACGAGAGGACTCTTTCTTCGCCATCGATCTGCTGGGAGAGTACAGCTCCAATCCTGCCGTTGCTCGCATCGGTGTCAACTACAAATATTTTTCCGGGTTTTCGGGTATGTCAGCACGGGTGATTCACACAGCTCCTCCTTCAAGGTCTCAAAGGCTACCTAGCATTATTCATTCCAGACATGACATCACCACAAATTACCACAATCCGGTCCCAACTGAAAATGCGGTCTTCTCTCGGTCCTTCTTGTCGATTTCTACATTCCAATAGCCACTCTTGAGGTCGAGAGAAGTAAACAATTTTGCCTCGGCTAAAGTGTCCATGATGTCGTCGATGCGTGGAAGCGGGTAACTATCTTTCATAGTGACGTCGTTAAGCTGATTATAATCGACCCAAAAACGAGTGCTACCATCCTTTTTCTTTACTAGAACTACAGGCGCGGCCCATGGACTGACAGAAGGTTCGATAGCGCCTTGTTTTCCCTGTCCGAGATCAGTGCGCTCGTTCTCCTTGTTTGGCTATACGGAGACGTCTCGGTGCTTGTCGAATTGGCTTGGCTCCCTATGTATCTATGACGTGAGTTACCAGACTCGTTCGGCCTTGGTCATCCGGGCTAGTTGAGAAGATGTCACTGTACTTGGTGACCAGATCAGAGGATGCTTGAATAGCTGCACTGGCAATTTGGTCTGCTTCAATAATGCAGACGTGAGTGCCCGGGCTTTGTCTGTGTCTTGCCTCCTACTCCAATGATTGTCGTAAGTAGCTTCCAAAGAGGTGATGGTGGAAATGAGCTGGCAGCTGCCGATGACTTCTCCCGCTTTGAATCCAACGTGATTTCATGTGGTGGCTGAAAATTTATTCCGAGAATGCAGTCACCCATAATGTTCGCGACCAGAAAATTGTGTCGGAACGCAAGGTCTCCCAACTGTATCTGGAGGTACACGTCTCCATGGATAGGTGCAGTTTCTCCCGTAGCTGTCCGTAGTGAGAAAATTCTGCCCCTGTGAAGTAGTTGTTGCCTCACTAGGTCTGGTCGGATAATTGATCGGGTTGCACCAGTGTCGATTGTTATGGTACAATGTTCTCCGTCAACTTGACCCGAAAGGCAAACTACTGTGACCAAAAAAGAAGGTGACATTTGAATTTAAACTGCGCGCGTCGAACGATTTGGAGAATTATTAATTTTTTTCGGTTGGTAGTACTGTCAGTAAGATCTATGTCAAATTTGCATGACAAAATATTCATTAGTGTTTGAGATACACGTCGTATCCGGGATGGCCTTCAGTTCCGTCTTCGTTGTGGCTTGAATCTCCTCTATCGTATCAAAACGGTGTCCCCGAAGCGGCCTTTGGAACTTACTGAACAGCCAGAAGTCGCACGGTGCTAGATCAGGTGAATACGGTGGTTGCGTAACGATATGGGTTGAGTGTTTGGTGAAATGATCACGAATTACGTATACAGTATGGGATGGTGCATTATCGTGGAGTAAAAACCAAGAATTGTCTTTCCACAATTCCGCCCTATTTAGGCGGATAGCGTTACGCAAACGGCGCATGACGTTTAAATAATATTCCTTGTTGACTGTTTGGCCTGACGGAAGGAATTGATAATGCACAACACCACGATAATCGAAGAAGAGAAGAGGTTGATGGTCGCCCAGAACGCTCTTCGTCTTCGACACGTCCACGGCCGGCTTGGAACTCACTATACCATTTGTAAACATTTTTTTTATACATAGCCTCATCGCCAAAGACTTTCTGCACCAACCTCAACGTATCCGCAGCAGAAAATTGATTCCGCAAACAAAATTTAATGCAAATTCAACAAATTTCGACATCGTAAAAAACGAAAAACTCACTTTTAGCAGCTCACAAAACGACGCGTATTTTAAAACCAATGAATATTTTGACATGTAAATTTGACAAAGATGTCAAATAATTCTCCGAATCCTTCGACGCGCGCAGTTTAAATTCAAATGTCACCTTATTTTTTGGACACAGTAGTAAGTTTGCTTCTCCACGATGTAGTCTTAACACGGTGATGGTAGTGCTGGGAACGTCGATCCTCCTAGCCAACCTCTGCCCCACGAAGATGGCCCCCTCAGTTTGAAAGGCTTCCATTCTGGGTTCCTGACTCGGTCTGGATTTCCTCCACCCTGGACAATAGCTCGGTTTTCTTCGCTTCCTGCAGTCTCTTTGCTGATGCCCCTTCCCACCGCAATTCCAGCATTCACCTGCCGATCTCGCTCAATTTCCACGTGCTC
The DNA here is from genome assembly GCA_963969285.1 of Odontomyia ornata. NCBI lineage: Eukaryota > Metazoa > Arthropoda > Insecta > Diptera > Stratiomyidae > Odontomyia > Odontomyia ornata. The sequence continues at coordinate 283,073,882 of OZ017738.1, forward strand.
ACACCTGCACTCGTCTGCCACTACATCGCGAACCCGGACAGTGGTACGAGTCAGAGTTTTCGCTACCTCAAAGTTCAGACTATAAGCCAATGCATCCTTAATCGTTTGCTTTTGAGCTAAATGCACGACTTGTTGCAATTCCTGGTCTTTTAGTGCGCTGATTAATGCTTCTGTTGCTAAGTTATCTCGATGCTCTGCGTCGTAAGCTGGGTAAGCCAAAAGTGCCAGTCGCTCAATGTCTTAGGCTAGCTGCTATAAGGTTTTCCTAGACCTCTGCAGCCGATGCCGTAGCTGTGACCGATAAATCTGCTTCAGAAGATCGTCTCCATAACGCATATCAAGTGCATTCATTATAGCAGCCGAGTTTGAGTGCAACTCAACGGGGATCGTCTGCAAAAGCTTGGCAGGTTGGCCTCTTAGAGCAAGAATTAATGCAGTTGCTCCTTCCTGCTCATTCCAGTGATTTGTCCTGGCGGTGGCTTCAAACTGGGTTTTGTAAATAGTCCAGACCGTTTGCCCGTCGAATATTGGTGCTTGCGCATTTTTGGATGTGTTTTGCGCTGCGGTTATAAGCGGGGCTGGTAAGGTGGTTACTACTGCCTTCGTTGCTTCTAATTCCTTTTTCATGTTTTCCATCTCATGGTTTATTCTCTCCTCAACCTGGCTGACCTTCTCCTCGACCTGGTAAACCTTTTCCTCGACGTATTTAATTTGGTTGTTCGGCCTACCGAGCTCCGCTTTTATTTCGGTTGACTGTTTCCCCAGCTTCTGTGTGATGTCTTCCTTGATTTCGATCGCTTGTTGGTCCAGCTTCTGGTCTAGCTTGGCAGTTAAACTGGATGACTGTTCATTTAACTTCGCAGTTAAACAGGATGACTGCTGTCGCTGCTCTTGCTGCATCAGCATCAGCATTTGCATCTGCGAATTTTCTGGTTCCTTTGATTTTGATGTGTCTGCTTTTCCAGCTTTTGCGCATTTTCCCGAATCTGAGGGCTCACCCGAATCCAGATACACGCCTTCCGACTCGATCACGTCCCGCAAGCGTGCAATTAGTATGGCCTTTGTACCTTACGTAGTCAGAGTTCGCTGGTCCGACTCCGACATGGTCAATTCATTGATTTTTAAATGTAAGCTTCGTGGCATTTTTTTTGTTGCGGCTTTTATATTTTTTCCCACCAGTTCCCACGTATAATTTCGCTATTGTTCACTTAAAAATGTTTCAAAGTTTTTACTTTCGAAATTTTTTTCTCCCTTCTGACATCACTGTCACGTGTTATGGTTCGCGGCCAATAATTTTAATGTTCTGGGAAAGTGACAACGCATTGTCTTTTAAATTAAATTTATTTACTAAGAATGCACAAAAATGAATTTCACTATTTTACAAATCGTATTTCTAATATCTCATTTTCACTGTCTTATCAATCTAAATTCCAACTGTTTGTATCACGAAAATCAATCAATATCGCCTTTAATTCGCGCTCCATTCTTATCGCAGTTTTTACTATTAGTCCATTTATTCAGCTCGGCTTTATATAGGGTTTTAAGTCATTCAATCCATTTCTCGTACATTGGTGAACGTTCTGATGAAAACTACTTAGAATATTCGAGCAAACCTGAACGCCCGCAGTGACGTCACATTCAGATATTGATCATGGATCTACTTGGTCCATTCTTATGCTTTCGAGTACATTCGTTTATTGATCATGATATTGTTAATAGTTGCGACAAAAATTGCGACAGTATCTCGCAGTATTGTTTGGACATGTAACAATATATATATATATATATATATATATATATATATATATATATATATATATATATATACATACATATATATATATATATATATATATATATATATATATATATATATATATATTATATATATATGTATATATATATATATATATATATATATATATATATATATATATATATATATATATATATATATATGTATATATTTATTTATGTATATATATATATTTATATATATATATATATATATATATATATATATATATATATATATATATATATATATATATATATATTATTTTTTTTTTTTAAATACCTCAATTCCCTATCACTCTCTCCATCACTCTTTCATCGTCGCACAACGCTCGTGCGATCTGCACTTCACACGTTGACAACTCCTACGTGTACCTCCAGGCAATGCTAAAACATCGGTATAAGGGGCACACCAAATGCTGTGAAGTACTCCTTTCCGGCTAGTCTAGTCCGATTCGTGAAATGTTCTCAGAGATAAAAAAAATATAATATGACGCAGTAAAAAAAACTCTGATTTTATAAAAACTAGCTTCCTTTAAGTATCTCGACGTTAGAATCTAAAATGCTCTAAGATACTTTATTTTCAATCCTCCGGACTTATCATTAATTTGAATTTATTAGATGTTCCTCAAGTCTTTTCGTAAAAATCAATAATGAGTTTACGTTTTCCACCGTTTCTGGAAGATTGTTGTATATACTCAGAGCATCATTCGCTGCATCGTTCTTTAGTCGATCAGTTCTAGCGTGAAGTATTACAAAATTGTTGGCATTTCTTGAATTATATGGATTTATTTGTGATACTTTTATAAAGGGGTTTCGTTCCGCTTCACTGGAAATGACATTTGAAGATAAACTTCGCTTTCTCCATAGTAATGATTTGACTGAAGGTGAGTGCATTGGTCCGTTGACACACTAGTCTTGTTGGAGTGAGAATCGCAAGGTTTAGAATATTTTTTAGGCTTTAGTTAGCATCCTGGATATAATATTAAGGTTTTGTTTTGACGATTGACTCCAAATGACCACCGCATAATGTAGTTTTGTAAGTACAAATGTATTTAATACAAGTTTCTTTATATGCATTGGAAAACCTCTTTATCTGCTCAACACTACTATCATTGGTGCTAGTTGTCTCCTCAAATTATTTGTGTGGCAACCATGTCAAACGATGATCTATGGTAAGATCGAGATATTTAATTTCAAACACTCTTTGCAAGTTTTTGCCGTTAATTTTTAGGTCAACTTCTATGTCTTCCTTATTATTCTGTTTAAAAATAATGTATTTTGTCTTTGTAGTATTCAATGCTTGTTTTCAATAAGCCATGAGCGATATTTATTTAGATCCTCGTTGACGATATTCTCCATGGTAACTTTATAATGTCCTGAATAAAGAAGTACAGTATCATCAGCATATAATGTGTGGTGAGCTTTCAGTTTACATATATTCAAATCATTGGTGTATAGCAAAAACAAGGTTGGTCCAAGTATGGATCCTTGAGGAACCCCCTAACTCATTGGTGCTAGATTGCTCAAGACATTATTAACTGATGTTCTTTGGAATCTTCCTTCTAAATAATTTTTAATTAGCTGTTTTGGTTTTCCTTGTATACCACACGATTCAAGTTTTTGAAGTAACAGGTCATGATCAACCGTATCAAAAGCTTTCTTCAGGTCCACAAATATTGCAATAACATAATCTCCTTTATCAAGACTTTCATTGATGTAACGTGAGACAGAAAGCAACGCATCGAAAGTACTCTTGTTCTTTTGAAAGCCAAACTGCTTCGGATTTATGATGGAATTGTCCATTAAGAAAGATTTTAAACGATTATTTTACTAAAGGCTGTCAAAAGTGCTATAGGGCGGTAATTATTCGGGCCCAGATGAGCAGTATTCTTATTACTACGCATACAATTGTAACACTTCTCATGTGTGCTTTTGCATTCCTTGAGCTCATGCTTTCCTCCACATTTCACACAAATTTATTCTCCTTCGTATTTTGACGGCTGATGGTTATATTTTTGGCACTTAAAGCATCTCGTAATGTTAAAGTCTTCCTTCACAAAATGTGATCCATATTCAATGTTGACGTATTAGTTAGCTAATCTTTTATACATGCTTCCATTTACCTCAACGATGCTAAAGAACTTTTTATTATTTCATCTCATTTTTCAGATCTAATAATAAAATATTCTAGTTATTGGTCAAATTCTTAGAATGGTTGATGATTCAATCGACTTTGTTCAAAGTAGAAGCAAAATTTAATATTTATAAGCCAGATAAAAATGGAACTGAAACAAAACGAGAAATATCTTTCCATTGGAATACGAAAATTTACAAAAATTGCCATATACTTTCGAATCTTTCTTCAACTTATTACTTGGTGTTTTTTACAAATCGGATTTAATAAAAAACGACTGAGCGTCGTGATTAACCTTGTAGCCTGATCGAATCATTATTGCAACCTTTTTTAAACACTTACACTTACATTAAACACTTACATCAAGTATTTCACCCGTATTTCAAGTATTTTCAACCGTGTTTTAATTTTTAAATTTTCCGTCACTACAAAACGCACGTTCACTCACAACACGATAATTAATATCATAAACGTTTTCCCAGCAAAAACAATGATATCCCACAACGCGTTGTATTGAACAAAAATTCTAGAAGCAAGAAATTGGCAAGCGTGTAACATAGATAATACACAGCTGTCCTGCATTCACATTTCATGGAGCCAGAACTTTTAGCTGGTTTGTGAGTGATCCTTCCAAAGGGGCATCTATCTGGATTTTCTTCAATTTTTCTCTCCTTCAGCTTTTCATTCTGATACTCCACTCAATTATGTTTGCAATAATAATTCTGCGAATATTTTTGTGTGAATGAAAACTTCTCTGAAATTTCAGTCAAAAGTGTAATTTCAGTCAAAAATTTCGCTGTTCCAGCAAATGAATTTTAACGTAATGTAGGCGTATACTTTACCGTACAGAAAAGCGGACAGGCAAAGCACATTTGACGTAGGTAGACCTTTGCACAAGCCCATCTAATGCGAAACACAGAAATGGGGAAAAGCAAAATTCCTTCGGAAAACAGAAGTTCCATTTATATGATTGGAATGTTTTCGGGGAAAAACTAGAAAAACTAATTGGATTGGAGTCAAATACGGTAGTATTTGTGTAGTAGTAATATATTAAAGGGAAAGGATAGGACATTTGTGTACCAATTCGAAAACTTTTGATGCATATTGGATGTCTATTTGGGCCCAGATGATCTCCTCCTTTGAATATTGGAATTATTTTTGACAGTTTCTCTTCATGCGGAAATGTTCCATTTCTAATATGCTCGTTTTTAAAATTTGCCAGTGGTTCAGCTATCTCCTCTTTGACTAGAATAATTTCATGTGTCGCGATGTTGTCAATAACTGGTGCTGCATTTTTTTCAAATTTTCGATTGTATTTAACACTTCTCTTTTAGTCGTTTGATGAATGTGAAAGATGGACTTTTTTTTTGTGGTAGGGAGGGGAAGGCATTGACGCCCGCCGAGTCTGGCAGTGTGGGACTCCCATGGAGGATACCCTTGGACTACCCACTAAACACCTCCCCTGTCAATCTGAGAACCTAGCCTGGAACCGTTTGACACATTACTTCGGGCCAGGTCTCGTTTTGTTACGCCGTGGGGTGCCTTCAAGCTGGGGAGTCCCTTTCCTAGCAGGAGGGGAGAAGGGAAGAGGAAATGCCAGAAGAGCGATCCCCCAGCCCCAGCACCTCCGGCTGCTGCGAGCCCCTTTTATCCTTTAGGACTGCCCGAGCATAACGTGCCACCTGGTTCCATTTGTCAACCGATTCGAGCATCACCGCAACTATATTATCCGGGGTGAGCTCTCCCGTCTCCCTGTAGAGTTCTCTTCGCAGCCTGGCCCATTTGGTGCACGCAAAAAACGTGTGACAGGCATTGTCCTCCTCTCCTGGGCAAAACCGACAATCGGGAGACCGTGACTTACAGATCTTGTGCTGGTAAGACTGAAAACACCCGTGCCCGCTCAAAAGCTGGGTCACCAAACAGTCACTCTTTGTAGATGTATCGGCTTTTGAACAATCACTCGTGGATTCTCATTTGCCCAAATGCGACAATTCTGCTTGTTAACGAATCCACTAAGGTAAAAGTGTGCCTCGTCGCTGAAGATGATTTTCCTTGTAAAGTCACCATTCCCTTCTGTCTATTCAACCAACCTTGAAATGGTCAATGGGCTTCAGCCCTTGAGTCCATTGCACCTTGTAAGCGTATAAATTCAAATCTTTATTCAAAATTGGCATCGGTGATGTTCGTGAGATGTTCAATTGTTGGGCACGACGACGAGTCGAGGTTGACGGCTCTTCTGCCACACTTTTGCGAACAACAGCAAGGTTTTCCACAGAACGAACTGAACGTGCATGCACAGGTAATTTCACATTTTCTACAGACCCGGTTTGCTGAAATTCGCGCACAATTCTCCCGATTGTGGACACATTTGGTTGATTATGCTGACCAAAAAAGTCACGAAGTGCACGAAATGCATTTTGATTTGAACGCCCATTTTCGTAAAAGGCTTCAACAACCTTAACGTGCTGCTCAATTGCGCACCTCTCCATGTTTGAATTTGTCAAACATTGAAACAAAGAAATGTCAAATTAAGTTGGGCGAAAAAATTGACGTTCAGGTGTGACTTACAATTAACATATTGCATAATGTTTAAACCACCCTTATATGGTAGTAGGGCTTGATGGTACATGGTTTGTTAAGCTGTCATAAGGCCAGAGCATATCTACTAAATAGTAGCTGCAATTAGAACAAATTTTATTTCTTACGGTGGTTAGATCGTGAGTACTCATCCACAGGCCTTACCAAAGGTGGCGGAGAGTTGATTTCGATCAAAAGTTCCATGGCCTCTGAAAACGTTGATACTACCTCCTATAAAACTTTTGAACATAAGGTGGTTCGACTACGCTTAGGCAAGTGGTTTTTATACATAGGGGTCTTTTACATTCCACCAAAATCTGACGAAACCTCCTACGAGAAGATATGTGAAATTATAAATTCTATTGCTGCATCTCTAGAGAAAGATGATCAAATTATAATTTTGGGAGATTTTAATCGCCCTAATTTATCTTTTATTCCTGATGAAACTGATAACCATCCTCTACTAGTAAACCTCTCAAACACCATTGATCTTATTATAGTCGATGCCTTTTATGGTAATGACTTACAACAAGTATCACTGACTCCGAACCAAAACGGAAACTGGTTCGATCTTATTTTTACCTATGCTTATGACGATGTTGTGGTAAGTCCAACCAATGACAAAGAGAATCTTTTCTCTAACACACGAAGCCATTTCGCTTCTTCGGATGAACTTCCCATATCTGATGTAATTTTTTCCCGAACGTACAATGACTGTATTGTATTTGATTTCTTAAATGTTGATTATAATAGCATTAAATTTTATCTTGCCAATATTGATTGGAACTATCTTTCAAGTTTAGATTTAGAGGAAGCAGTCTCTTCATTCTATAAAATACTCTTCGAATGCATTGAGACTCATGTTCCTAAAATAAAGAAAAAACCCAAAGTTTCCGAGCCCTGGCATGATCGCAACCTTCGACATCTGCGGAATCAAAGGGACAAGCTCTATAAATGAATGAGAGATAACAACTTTGACACAAGCCTTAAGATTGAATATGACGCTAGCACGGAGAACCCTTTCAGGCAAAAACCGCTGTTGGCAAGAACACCGATAAAACAAGTCACCGATTGCGGGGGGAGGCAGCAAACCCCAGAAACACTGTAAAAGTCAACATCACAGGTTAAATCATCGGAGACAGATCACAGACGGACTAACGAACGAAAGAAGGCAGAGTGCGTTGTGCAACCTGGCATCATTGCGGCCTTTGGGCGCAGTAGAAGGACTATGCGCACCCCGGAGCGCCCAGTGCAAGACGTACACAATCCGGATCAAGCTGCGACACCAACAGAGGGCAGTGTAAGACTGGGGGAGGGAGAAGTTTTGCCGTTGGCCGACGCCACTTCAAACGCGACCCAAGCGTTAGAAGCAAAAGGGCCTCTCCCAAGAGGTGGCGCCAAATAACACAATCGCTCTTGACCGCGCCGAAGAGGAGCGGCTTACTCGGAAAGCGGGGAATATCGTCAAACAACTGAGGGCTGCCTGCGTAGTGCAGAAAAACATAGGCAAGAGTGTCAAGAATGGCATTCTTGAGCTGGAGGAGCTTTTTGGCCGCATAACGCACTACAGGCGGAGGTGGCTTGCAACCGAAAAGCACCAAAAAGACACACTCTCCCTCGAGGCATCAGTGGGTCCTAGCAGCATCAAAAGAATGGCCGGTAGCCCAATTGAAGGCGACCGTGAGAAAAGGAGGAAGGACGAGACCATAAACGAAGTTGACACTCCAGGCGAGGAGTTTCATGTGGTGCGAAACAAGGCAGCGAAAAAAGCGGGCAAAAACCTACTCCTAGAAAAAACAGACAAAGAGCTCAACCACGAAAAGAACAAAGAACCCCCGATATACCGCAGAAAACAAAAAGCAAACCGCGGCGCAAACCCTTGCGAGAGGCACTGCTTATTAAACCAACTAAGGGCTGAACCTACGCAGATGTCCTCCGTGAAATTAAAGGAGCGGTCAAGCCAGACGACACCAAAACTGCCATCAAAGCAGTTCGACCAACCCGGACCGGTGGCCTGCTGGTGGAATTCGGGCCAGAGGCCACAAACAAAGATGCATTCCGTGACGCGGTTCAAAAGGTTCTTGGAGATGCGGCAACGGTTGCCTCGCTCGAACCAATGGCCACCCTGGAAATCAGGGACCTCGACTGCGTCACGGACAAAGCTGAAGTAGAGGATGCCATTAGGAGGGAGTTCCCCAGCTTAAGTGAAGTCAAGGCAAGATTGACACGTGAAAACACAAGGGGGCAACGCATGGCTATTGTCGAACTAGCTGATAAAGACGCCCAGCAAATCCTGGCGAAGGGCAAAATTAAGATAGGTTGGGTGATCTGCAGGATACGGAGAAAAGTGATCCCTATCCGCTGCTTCAGATGCTTCGAATACGGACACACCGCGTATGGCTGTAGGGGACCCGACAGGAGATCTCTGTGCTACAAATGTGGTGAAACGGGGCACAAAAGGAAGGAGTGCACGAACGAGGCAAAATCCATTCTTTGCAAGGATGCTAAGCTAGCACCCGGTGACCTCAAGCATGAGCCGGGGACAGGGAGATGCTGGGTTTTCAAGGAGGCCCTAACTAAAGCCAAATCGATACTCAAATGATCCGTATCCTGCAGGTCAATTTGCACCGAAGCACAAACGCCCAGGACCTACTTGAGCAGTTTGCGAGGGATAAGAAAGCTGACCTCCTGTTGCTGAGCGAGCAACATCATAACAAGGACTCGCAAGCGTGGTAACCTGACAAATCTGGTACCTCGGCCATCTGGGTTCGAGACAGCACCCGCCTTCAGGTGCAGGGCCATGGACGCGGGGATGGTTTTGTGTGGGTGCGGTGTTCAGGGATAACATATTTCAGTGTTTATCTGACGCCTAACGAGGCAATGCGATCTTTTCGAACCAAACTCGATGCCCTGGAGGACGCTGTCTCGAACACAGAGGGCCACATGCTGGTCGGGGGAGACTTCAACGCTAGAGCCATTGAATGGGGTATGCCACAATCCGACCCAAGGGGAAAGCAAATCTTGGACATGGCGGCCAGAACAGCACTTTTTGTCCTAAATACTGGTAACACCCCTACTTTCCGCCGCTGGGGTTGCGTAGGAACCATACCCGATGTGACACTCGCTTCGGAGTCCCTGGTACCCAGAGTACACAACTGGCGAGTACTAGAGGACTACTCGGCTAGTGATCACCAGTATATAGCTGTTGAGATTCACGACGGTGCCACTCTGCGTGCATATGCCCAAACTTCAATCCCCGGATGGAGGACTGGGAGGATGGACGTTGAGAGGTTTGCTGACGCGCTTACGGCAGGCGCACCGTTGCTGGGAGCTCCGCCAGGGAGTGGAGGGCCTACAGCCAAGGACTTGGTAAACTCAACTATGAGTACCATCATAGCTGCTTGCGAGTCTTCCATGCCCCGTCGGAGACCCCGACATGGTAAGCCTCCAGTATACTGGTGGTCAAACGAGATCGCCGAACAAAGAAGTGAGTGTCACAAACTTCGGCGAGAGGCCCAGCGGGCGCGAGCGCGGGAGGAGGCAGACACTAGGCTAGCAGCATACAGGTCCGGCAGGAAATATCTTCGCAGGCTTATTAACAAGAGCAAGGCCCGATGCTGGCAAGACCTCGTGGACGATGTAAATAGGGATCCGTGGGGCCTTGGCTACAAGCTGGTCATGGGGAAACTTGGTGCCCTACGGAAGCCTTGTATACATGACGCGGAAAAGATGGGCGCGATAGTGCGGGGACTCTGCCCCGCCCATCCCGTCCGTGTTGACGCTGTCCATGGTGAAACAGCAGTCGAGTGCCCACTCTTCACACAGCTGGAACTTGAGGAGGCAGTCCTCTCCCTGAAAGCGAGGAAGGCTGGTGTTCCAGCTGAGGTTTTGCAGCCCGTCTATCACCATTGTCCTGACTTGCTGCTCAGCACATTCAACGCTTGCCTACGGGACGGGGTTTTCCCGGTACGATGGAAGGTGGCGAAGCTCGTGCTGGTCAGCAAGGGGAAGGGAAATCCCGAATCGCCGTCTGCATACCGCCCGTTATGCATGCTAGACACGGCTGGGAAAGTGCTAGAGAAACTCATCAAGGGAAGACTCACTGACGCGATTCGTGCTGCTGGGGACCTATCTCCTCGGCAGTACGGCTTTAGAGCAGGACGTTCTACCATTGATGCGATTGCAGAGGTGGTGAACGCGGTCCAAAAGGCAGAGGCATATAGTCGCACCAAGCGACGGATCGTCCTGTTGGTGACACTCGACGTCAGGAATGCCTTCAACTCCGCTAGATGGGTGGATATTTTGGACACGCTGGAAAACTCTTTTCAAGTTCCAGAATATCTAATGCGGCTTTTGAGGAACTACCTAAAGGACCGAAGCCTGCTCTACGACACGACACAGGGCCAACGAAGGATGGAAATTACATCGGGTGTTGCCCAGGGATCTATCCTTGGTCCGGACCTGTGGAACGTGTCTTACGACGGGCTACTGAGACTTGAGATGCCAGATGAGTCGCGCTTGGTCGGCTATGCGGATGATTTTGCGGCTCTGGTCGCCGGACGCACCGTTGAACAAGCGCAACTTAGGCTAGGTATGCTAATGCGCCGAGTGAGGGACTGGATGACTGCTCGCGGGCTGAGTTTAGCACTGGAGAAAACCGAAGTGGTCATCTTGACAAAAAAGAGAATCCCTAGAGTAAGGATGATCAGTATTGGAGATATTCAAATCGAATCGAAGCCAGCGGTGAAGTACCTGGGGCTACTGATCGACTCGAAGATGAGTTTCTCTGAGCAAATCAGGGCAACGGCTGAGAAGGCTGCTTCGGGAATATCGGCCCTGAGTCGACTTATGGCCAACGTAGGGGGACCCAGCCCATCAAGAAGACGCCTCTTGATGAGTGCTGTAGGGTCAGTGCTACTGTACGGAGCAGAGGTATGGGGCGACGCTCTCAGCAAGGAGGTATACCGAAAACGATTGGCACAGGTGCAGAGAAGAGGAGCACTGAGAATTGCATCTTCGTATCCAACAGTCTCCGACTCGGCGGTGAGAGTGATTGCAGGCGTGATACCTGTCACCCTCCTTGCTAGAGAGCGCCACGCTATTTACCTGCGCCGAAACGAGGATGCAAGGGAGATGGTTGTCCGCGAGGAGAAACAACGCTCGCTCAACGATTGGCAGCAGTCTTGGAGGAATTGCACGAAGGGAAGGTGGACTGCGCGCCTCATCCCGGATGTGAGACCGTGGCTAAATCGAAGGCATGGTGAGACTGACTTCTATCTGACCCAGCTTTTGAGCGGGCATGGATGCTTTCAGTCTTACCTGCACAAGATCGGTAAGTCACGGTCTCCCGATTGTCGGTTTTGCCCAGGAGAGGAGAACAATGCCTGTCACACGTTTTTGGCGTGTACCAAATGGGCCAGGCTGCGAAGAGATCTCTACAGGGAGACGGGAGAGCTCACCCCGGATAATATAGTTGCGGTGATGCTCGAATCGGTTGACAAATGGAACCAGGTGGCACATTATGCTCGGGCAGTCCTAAAGGATAAAAGGGGCTCACAGCAGCCGGAGGTGCTGGGGCTGAGGGATCGCTCTTCTGGCATTTCCTCTTCCCCTCTCCCCTCCTGCTAGGAAAGGGACTCCCCAGCTTGAAGGCGCCCCACGGCGTAACAAAACGAGACCTGGCCCGAAGTAATGTGTCAAACGGTTCCAGGCTAGGTTCTCAGATTGACAGGGGAGGTGTTTAGTGGGTAGTCCAAGGGTATCCTCCATGGGAGTCCCACACTGCCAGACTCGGCGGGCGTAAATGCCATCACCTCCCTACCACAAAAAAAAATGACTCAAGTGCTGCTCCTCTAAGCAGCATTGGCAAATATCCTGCCAGCGCCGTGTGGTCTCCTGCTAGCATCTGCTCAATCAGCGACTCCACCCGACCAATGAAAACTTCCACAGTTATGGTGTTGGGTTCCCCACTGAAATGCAGATTCCAGCCCTGGATGATGCTGGGGATCTGCGTCGGCTTCAGCCGATACGTAGCGTGTGGATGGATGCGTTGGTCCGGCGGAATCACTGGAGCCTGAGTTGGTGGCGGTGCTTGGCTCAGTCGGGGCTGGTACACTGGAGCCAACGGACTCATTGCCGCACTGGGCCGGATTCGTTCGTGATCGCGCCGCGAGTCTACCGGAAAATCCCAAGGATTTAGGTCCGAATCCCACATCGGAGGCGTTCTTGGCCGAGGTGGTACTGGATTCTCCTTCTGGCTTTCCAGCTAGGCTACCCGGGTGGCAAGGTTGTAGTGGATAAAGAGTTTCAGTAAAGTCCGTGAAGGACTGCAGCGATGGTCTGCTGCCCCGGCAGAAGAAGATGGAGGTATCTGCCGAGAATGCCCTCGTCTGGAGACGCGTGAATGCGCTGGCAGGCTAGCATTGCGGTGTCGTGGGGCGGGTTCGTTTCCCCAGCACGAGGACCCACTACAAAAAAATTCGCATTCACGAATTGGACTGCGGATCAAAAGACGACAGGAGTCGCAAAAATTGTAGATAACTACACAGAGGGAATTATGACTTGTTACGAGAACAAGTGAAACCTGAAAAGAAAGGCGAACTTGGGGTGACCTCGTCTTTACCCAAATAAATTCAGGGCCCACAAATGAAAGAGGGGCAACCGGGTGGTGGTGGAGCCCCTTCATACCCACCCAACCGAAATAAATCCATTGATAATTTGTTGAAGTGGCCAGGTATTCCTCTTCTGAGTGGAAAACTCATACAACTTGAATTGTATGAACCTTCCCATCAGAAGGGGAGTACCCTGGTGACCAATTTATGTCATAGAATTATACAATTGAATTGCATAACTCTATGCCATAAAAAGGCACTTTGCTTGGGCCACTCAACCCATGAAGTCGCCTGAAACAAAAGAAGGAATTATGTTGTACCCGGTGGCTGGCTCATATTTTGAGGTGGAAGCCTGCCACCGTACCGGGTCCTATACCCGATTAGAAGAACAAAATGAAAAGACCGATTTTTTTAACGTCTAGCAATTCATTTTATTCATTTCGTTATATCGATGTCAAACTATTACTCTTTTTTTTTATTACCAAGACAGAAGTTTCAATTTTTTTATATATAATGATTTTTGCTCTTCCAAACAAAAATGGTCTAATTTGACTTCAATAGCAAGACCAAAATAACATTTAAGAAAAAGTTTTCGAAAATGAATAATTGTATATAAAAAAAAACAGCAAAATTAAAAGAAAAGTTTAAGAAAATTACTAATTGTATTAATGGACAGAAGAATTTAAGAGAAATCTATGGAAATTAAGAAATCATATAGAAAAGGTGCAATAAAATTTAGCAAGAATTTGGAAAAATTAACAATGGTATCAATGTATAAAGAGAAATTAAGGGAAATCTATGGAAATTAAATTTGTGTAGAAAAAGAGGCAACAAGATTTAGCAAAAAATTTAAAAACAAAACAATCAAAATTTGTATTAACGCCAAAAGAAATTAAGAAAATTGTATGGAGGAAAAAAAATTATGTAGGAAAGGTGCAACAAAATTTAGCTCAAATTTAAAAAAAAACAAAATTAAAAATTATTACCCGCGCATTTCCAAAGGGGGAAAATGTAACCGACGGATTCCCTGTTTCCCCCGTATGGTCACCGCTTTATTGCGGCTACTCCGGCGGAGGCTCCACCGTCCCCAATCTAGCTCACCCGAAGACGGGCGTGGGCGCCACTCGTCCGTTTTCCGGGCCTCCCAAGGGGTCGTCCGAACGAGAAGACGACCGCCGGAGCAAAAACTTTCACTTGGCACTGAAAAACCGAGAAACACACATGCGCTACCCTCGCCAAACACTACCACCACCGTTAAATCTCCCAGGTCTTTTTGCCTGGTCACCGCTCCCAGGAAAAGATTTCCCGAGCCGCACTCCTCACAAACTGGAAAAAACGTTAATCATTTGATATATGAAAAGAAAGATCGAATATTCAAATCTACTTTAAGTTTATTTGTCAAAGCAAACAATTCAACATCCTAATGTTAAAAGGAAGCCACTTACTTTGATCTCCTAACATAAAAAAAGGGGCCCCTCGATTCCGTTGACTCGCGCTTTCCACAGCCGTCCCGTCGAAGTTTGTACCGCACTCACTGCCGACGTTGATTACTTTCTTTTTGCCGCTCCACCGTTGCTCGCACATCCAAAAAACTGCCCGCTCAAAAGGAAGAAGGAAAAGAGACCGCCCGCGCCAATCTTCTCGGCTTAAATATTCCGACTGAATCCCGTTTTTTTTTTTCCTTCTATCCACCGGGAAAAACTCGTTTTGAGTGACTTTGCACGAGTAACTCCCCTCGCTTGTTTCCACTCAAACTACACACTACCCGTAGCGATCCTATTGGGAATCGAATGTACTATCGCCGAATGCATTGATTCCATCTCCATTATCTGGTATTGATGATTCGTCGTTTACTTGTCTGCTGTGTCGTCTTCGGCGACTCATGATGCTCCGATGATGACGATCATTTGAATCGTTGGTTGGTTTCTTTTCACATGATCCTTTGGATGTTTAATCTTTCGCAAATACTCCCCGCAGTTTATTCAGCCATAGAGTCTTATTATGGAAATTTCAATGTCGCGTGAACGATGAAACAACCATCTTTAGCCGCAAATGAAGACTCTCCTGGCCGGAAGGTGGGATTGATGTTCGCTTAACCTTCCCCATTGCTCAGCAATCTTTCGCAACTATCATTGGGGTTCAAAAGTAGCTTCCCATGTCTAAGCATTGTGGGCATTATCGACTGGTTTAACGCCGACGGTGCACTTGCGCCTATTAGGCTCGGTAGGTACGATACGATGCGTCTTTAGGTTTTTGGATATTTCATAATATCTGCCACAGTCGCTGTACTCATACTTGAGTGCGCAAACATTGCATTGGAATGGGGCGAGATTTGAGTACGAAGCCTTATGACGATGCAATTGCGTTGCATGCTCTGCCGCATATGTTGAATGGATGACGACTGTTTCCGCTCCGTGTGTATTTCGCATTTCGTTTTTGAGCTCGCGCTGGTGCTTGGTGCCTACGCCGCTTGCTGCTGGTTGCGTTGTCCGTAATTGTGGCGTGTGGAACGGAAGCGACCTAGCTACATGAGTTTAATGTACATTAAGTTACAAAGCAAAATTACTATGTGGCTTCCTGCTTGTAATTAAAACAATTATTAAGTTTTAAAATTATTGTGTGGCTTCTGTTGTAATTAAAGCAATTATCAAGCTTAAAATTATTGTGTGGCTTCTGTTTGTAAGTAAAATAATAATTCTTTCGTGAATGGAAATTAGAATTACTTGTTGCAAGTTACAACATCGGACTACTAGAAACAACAATTAGTAAAGTGCGGCTCGGTATTGCGTAGGTTAAACTCTTACGTAATCGCGTATGGTAGTGTTCGGGTGAGCGGCGCTACGGAGTTTCAATGTTCACCCGTAACATTTCCCCCCTTGCTTCTAGTGAATTTCCCTGAAATTCATTCATTCCTACGGCGGAGAATAACCGCCCTGACTATCACAGTCCTACAACGACGGAAATCGAGAAACGATACCTGTTCCTTTACTAACTCGTCAATACATAGCGACCGCCTAACGCTCGAGATTACTAGTTCCATTTCCTTACTACCAACACCTTCAGACAAACCTTGAGCCTAACCATCCTTAGTGAGTTTTAAGTCTAAAAAAAACACCACTGTTACCCTTTATTTCAAACGCCAACTTGTACGGAACAACTATTCCAAAGAGCTATAGACCTATTCTGACTACTACTTATCCCTAGGTTTAGAACTATGTTGCTTAATCAGAGACCCACCACCGCTAAGCTTACTCAACTCTTACTTAGAATAATTCCTATGCCCTATGCTATCTTCTATACCATACCATCTTAGTCTACGTAAAATCATGTACCCACCACCCAATAATTTTTTTTTTTGGTATTAATTCATATTATTATATATAAGAATTTTTTTTTCCTTATGTCTACTCTCAACTCTTGAACACAAATATTAACTCTAATCGGTAAAACCCAATATATCTTCACCCGACCCTACATCAATACTCCACTCCCTTTCGTGAACGGGCGTCTCCTTGATTGATTGAACCTAACTCCCTGATAGGTAATCAAATGAAGAAAAGGTATCCATTTACATTTTAATTCAATGTTTGTGCCGTCCTAAGCCTCCCCTACAACTTATTGCACATAGAATTTAAGATCTTTCGCATGCCAAGTGCCTGCGTTTTTGCCGTCCATATCCAGCAACCTGAACCGAGACGAGGACTCGCGTTTCTCCACCTTAAAAGGTCCCAGGTATTCCGGAGCCAACTTAGCAGAATAGTATTGAGCCGCGTCTGACAGGGCGAAATTCCGCCTCCACACAAGGTCGTTGGGTTGAAATGGAGGATGTCTCCTCCGCAGGTTATACCGCTGATTACCTTTCTCCGCTGCCTCCTTCAAGCGCCTCATTACCTCCTCTCTCACTTCTCGGAGCTTCTCCGCCCGTTCTCGCGGATTGCTCAGGATATCCCCATCCTCAGGCGGTCTCGGTCCCTTTCGTGTAACCGCCATCTCCCGACCGAAATTGATGAAATAGGGCGTGTCGCCCATTGCCTCATGTGTGTAGGTGCGCAAGGCGCAACCAATTTGTGAGAGCCGGTCGTCCCATTTTCGGTGGTTATTTCCTACGTACGCTCTCAGCATTCGTTTGATCGTTTGATTGATCCGTTCCGCTGGGTTTGCTTGCGGATGGTAAAATGGCGTGAACTGGATACTGCCCCCATACCCGGTCACCAAGCTATGCAGTTCCTTTGACTTAAATTGGACGCCATTGTCACACACCACCACTGCCGGCACCCCAAAAAGCATAAACACTCTTTCCTCTAGAAGCCTAGCTACCTCGACCGCAGTCGCCTTCCTCAGGGGGAAGATAAGAGGCATCTTGGTGAAGTAATCGACCACCGTCAAAATATAGGTGTTGCCTCGAGTAGAACGCGGCAGCGGTCCAACCAAATCCACACAAATAATTTCCCGCGGTTCTTTGGCTTGACCAGCCCGAGAGGTCATAGGCCCATACGGGGGTTTCCTCTCTACCTTCGTAGCCTGGCAAGTTTTGCACTTTGTCACGTACCGCCGAACATCTGCTTCCATTTTGGGCCAATAGAATCGTTGGGCTATGCGATCGTGGGTTCTGCTAATACCCATATGCCCTGCCATTGCGTCGTCATGGCATTCTAAGAGGATCGATTGCCGTGCGCCCTTGGGGACCACTTGTTTCCAGGAATTCTCACTCAACTCTGGATGCCGTCCAGTTATGTTCCGCCATAAAGTCTCCCCTTCAATCCGCCAGTCCGGAAACTTCGCTGGGTTTTTAAGAATCCTGGAACGCATGCCATCTAACCACCTGTCTCCGCTGTCAGCTTCTACCACCGCAGTCACCTCTGGAAATGCCCGAGATAGCGCATCTGGAACTAGATGCTCCTTGCTACGGGTAGTGTGTAGTGCCCCACGTTGGGCGCCAAATATTACCCGCGAATTTCCAAAGGGGGAAAATGTAACCGACGGATTCCCTGTTTCCCCCGTATGGTCACCGCTTTATTGCGGCTACTCCGGCGGAGGCTCCACCGTCCCCAATCTAGCTCACCCGAAGACGGGCGTGGGCGCCACTCGTCCGTTTTCCGGGCCTCCCAAGGGGTCGTCCGAACGAGAAGACGACCGCCGGAGCAAAAACTTTCACTTGGCACTGAAAAACCGAGAAACACACATGCGCTACCCTCGCCAAACACTACCACCACCGTTAAATCTCCCAGGTCTTTTTGCCTGGTCACCGCTCCCAGGAAAAGATTTCCCGAGCCGCACTCCTCACAAACTGGAAAAAACGTTAATCATTTGATATATGAAAAGAAAGATCGAATATTCAAATCTACTTTAAGTTTATTTGTCAAAGCAAACAATTCAATATCCTAATGTTAAAAGGAAGCCACTTACTTTGATCTCCTAACATAAAAAAAGGGGCCCCTCGATTCCGTTGACTCGCGCTTTCCACAGCCGTCCCGTCGAAGTTTGTACCGCACTCACTGCCGACGTTGATTACTTTCTTTTTGCCGCTCCACCGTTGCTCGCACATCCAAAAAACTGCCCGCTCAAAAGGAAGAAGGAAAAGAGACCGCCCGCGCCAATCTTCTCGGCTTAAATATTCCGACTGAATCCCGTTTTTTTTTTCCTTCTATCCACCGGGAAAAACTCGTTTTGAGTGACTTTGCACGAGTAACTCCCCTCGCTTGTTTCCACTCAAACTACACACTACCCGTAGCGATCCTATTGGGAATCGAATGTACTATCGCCGAATGCATTGATTCCATCTCCATTATCTGGTATTGATGATTCGTCGTTTACTTGTCTGCTGTGTCGTCTTCGGCGACTCATGATGCTCCGATGATGACGATCATTTGAATCGTTGGTTGGTTTCGTTTCACATGATCCTTTGGATGTTTAATCTTTCGCAAATACTCCCCGCAGTTTATTCAGCCATAGAGTCTTATTATGGAAATTTCAATGTCGCGTGAACGATGAAACAACCATCTTTAGCCGCAAATGAAGACTCTCCTGGCCGGAAGGTGGGATTGATGTTCGCTTAACCTTCCCCATTGCTCAGCAATCTTTCGCAACTATCATTGGGGTTCAAAAGTAGCTTCCCATGTCTAAGCATTGTGGGCATTATCGACTGGTTTAACGCCGACGGTGCACTTGCGCCTATTAGGCTCGGTAGGTACGATACGATGCGTCTTTAGGTTTTTGGATATTTCATAATATCTGCCACAGTCGCTGTACTCATACTTGAGTGCGCAAACATTGCATTGGAATGGGGCGAGATTTGAGTACGAAGCCTTATGACGATGCAATTGCGTTGCATGCTCTGCCGCATATGTTGAATGGATGACGACTGTTTCCGCTCCGTGTGTATTTCGCATTTCGTTTTCGAGCTCGCGCTGGTGCTTGGTGCCTACGCCGCTTGCTGCTGGTTGCGTTGTCCGTAATTGTGGCGTGTGGAACGGAAGCGACCTAGCTACATGAGTTTAATGTACATTAAGTTACAAAGCAAAATTACTATGTGGCTTCCTGCTTGTAATTAAAACAATTATTAAGTTTTAAAATTATTGTGTGGCTTCTGTTGTAATTAAAGCAATTACCAAGCTTAAAATTATTGTGTGGCTTCTGTTTGTAAGTAAAATAATAATTCTTTCGTGAATGGAAATTAGAATTACTTGTTGCAAGTTACAACATCGGACTACTAGAAACAACAATTAGTAAAGTGCGGCTCGGTATTGCGTAGGTTAAACTCTTACGTAATCGCGTATGGTAGTGTTCGGGTGAGCGGCGCTACGGAGTTTCAATGTTCACCCGTAACACTGTATTAATGGACAAAAGAAATTAAGAGAAATTTATGGAAATTAAAATTGTTGCAGAAAAGATGCAACAACATTAAGAGAAATTTATGGAAATTAAAATTGTTGCAGAAAAGATGCTACAAACTTAAGAGAAAATCTGAAAAAAACCACTTTAAACCTGTATCAAAATTTGTGGAAAAACAATTATATCAGGAAAATTTACAAAAAAAGGGTACTTACCCAACATCCTCGCTGGGCGCCCGTTGACGATGTGGGTAATTCCAGCGTTGGCTGAAACAAATTTTATTGTTAATGATGTTCCGCGTTGCACACCTTAATTTCACTTTACTGACAAATGGGGGGGAGAGAAAATATCCGAATACTTTTACACTGATTAACTTTAAGATCTTTAATACAATAAGAGGTCGAGACAAATATCCATATAAACCACAACGAGCCTCGCTCCACACATTAATCTTTCTCCTCTTTCTCCTGGTGAACTTCTATTGCAGTTGTGAACAAAGTTTCACGATCTAGACACATTATCTCGTGTATCCTTAGCCATTTATCTCTTGCCAACCCAACGTATTCGGCCTTGATTCCAGTATCCCATTCATTCCGAGGTATATCACTTCTCCAACCATCTATCCGATTGTTTCACGGGTGCCAAAGTGGTTCAAGTTACCCGTATACAGCCTTCTGCTGGCATTAGCGCTGGCGATAGTACTCGGTCAGGTTTTTCCTGTGTTCCACTGAACCACTCGCTGTTCACTCACGCTCAGCGACACACCGGAAATCGTTTCACTCTTTTCCAGCAATTTCGGGCGAACTCCCACTTCTTCCTATTTTCTGGCGCACACACTTCACTCTTTGTATGTATTCAGAATGCAAACGATTATCTCAGGCCTTGAATCACCAATATACGAACGTTCAATTGCAGGTGGCGAAGGGAAATTGTACGTTAGACATAATTGTTTACTTCACTTATAAAATGCAATTATATGCCGGGGTTTGTGTCAGACAATAACCATTACAATAGAAGTAAAAAGCGATGGTGGGATTTATTCATCGGTATCCACTTGATAAGCAACCAATGCTCATTGAAAGTTTATTCTATAATGTCACTCCGAAAATCATTTAAAAAAATGCTCTGCTCAAATAAACTACGTGGCTAAATTCTTTCATCAGCACTGCTGCATGTCACCATTCAGTCCATTTCCACAATTTTCGTTTGTACTTATCGCGGCAAATATTACTTGTTTGGATTCACCAACTTTTCTTTTTCGTTGGCCACATAGAGAAACGCGAGAAGATTCGAAAAGATATTTTTCGATCAAACGCGTATTTATTTTGTTCGGGTTGCCGGTTTTTCTTCGAAGACTTGCTCTCTGATCCTTCATTAATTCATTTCACCCCAAGCATGCACCATTCAAACACAGAATTTATTCCATGAAAGTGTTCTGTGTACTTCTGTGAAACGTTCCATTTTGTTTGTATTCTCACGATTCATCTCTGTGTGCACGCTTCTTCTAGCAAGTATTGTGGAGGAGTTTCCGAATTTGTATTGGAACATGCACAGTACATTAACAACAACGATTCCACGCGAACCGACTTCCTTAATCGATGAAGCGAAGTTGCATCACAGCATTTCGAAAAATTTCCGACAAAAGAGCTAACTGTTAATTACAAATCCGTTACATGCTAAGTGCATTGAGTAACTAATTGTTACTAAATTCGGGGGCAAATCAATGACGCCTTTTTCCACATTTTCAAATTGTTTCTCCGTTTCATATCTCCTTTGGGGACCTGATTATTTCTGGGAGCTAAAGAATAACTTTTCGACAGATGATTTAAGGGAGGGAGAAACCTTTGGACACCCAAGCGAAAACACTTCCACCAGATTTTGACGGAACACGAGTTTTATTCCACTTTTCACTAACCCACACGACTAACAAAGTGTTCACAATTTGCACGATAACTTTATCGTCTATTTTTTTCACAATATTTCACTGTCTTTTACGCGAGAAACTTTTCCACGTGTCTCGGCGATATTCTGATCAGCCCGCAATCTCCTCTCACTCCCAACTCCCTTCTTCTTTACGTGGCGTCCGCGCTGTCTGGCGGTTTCGAGCAGACTCCCCGATCTCCATCGAATTCCTCGTTTGTGAGACGAAGCATAAGACTCGATTTGCCGACGCCACTCTCCCCGATAATTCCAATTTCCAATGTTGTTATGTAGTTATCACCCATTTTTCACGATTTACGACGCAATAGCATGCAAATTTCGCAAGCACAATTTAATATTCTCCACACTCAAGCAACTACGACACTTTATGGGCAAGTAGAACAATACGAACACATTCAGAAAGGGGGAAATCACACGATTGGAGGTTTTTGTTGCTATCAAATGTACTTTTTCTTTATCATTTGTAGTATATGACGGCGGTATTTGCAATTTCCATTTTCACTGTCTTTTGTAGGTTCAATTAAGTTATCAATCGAAAGCGATTTTTCGTTTATGATGATTAGGCGTAATTAGGTGGGAAAATTCGGAAGAATTAGGCAGGCTCACGTTAATTACCGGCAAACAAAACAATTTTTAATTAATATTATGGTTGGAATGGGTACAATTTGACAAATTTTAAGGGGTTTAAATGATACAATGATTTTATCGTTCATATAATTAAAGGGGTTAGCCGTTTCGTTCTAAGCATTTGTATACCGCGTTACACCGCAATTCGTTAAATTATCTTCAAAAGATATTGTAATAAGATACTACACATTAGAAATTTTAAACAGTTTTAAAATTTTGTTTCCCGGGGGTTAAGTACAAAAGAAATGTTCTTGACTCATTTTTCATGTGAAAAAAAAAGAAAAAGAGCGAGTGTTGCGATGGGGAAGGTGACCGAATGGTTACTCCTTGTTAAATTGAGTTTGTGCGGTGTGCCTGTGGCAGCGCTGGCTTTTAGAGCCATACCTTCTCGGTTATTACAGGGCAGCTAATTTTCTCGCGATCCCAAGGCAATGCGGATTGCGAAAAAGGAGCTGAAGGATCTTTCTGTGTATCATGGGTTGGCGTCGGCGTCGGGACTAGAGGTGACGGACACTAAGAGAAAAACACAATTGACAGACGGACGGACTGACTTATGTCTATGTTTGCCCGGAAGTATACAACCCCTGCGCGTTTTTTGAAAATATATGCGGACGGACAACCAGACGTGACTAATTATCTATCGGCGCAGGTCTTTCGCGGGGTATATCCCCACTTCTTTTCCCGATGGGTCTGTTATCAGGTACCGGTTAGGTCCCATAACCTTCTTTATGCGGCTTTTCAGGAATCGCCTGTTCAGCTTGGCGTTGTAATGCCCCGCGGCGTCACTTTGGCGGAAATTTCGCCGGAAAACTTCATCTCCTTCTTTGAAATTAGCTGAGCGTGACCGGAGATTGTACTGCGCTTCATTTGCACTTCCTGCGGCCTTAATCTTCCGTCCGATTTGTTGGCGGAGGTCTCCTAAACGTTCGTGGGGCTCCAGCGCAACGACGGGGTCTCCCAAACACTTTAATTGCCGTAACAGTCGGTATGATTTACCGTGGCAAATCATGTGCTGTCCAAAGGCGACAAAGTAAGGGGCGACGCCGGTGACGGAATGATACGAGGATCGCAGGGCGCATGTGATGGCAGACAATCGCCGATCCCAATCCTTTTGAGATGGGTGGACGTAGGAACGGATCGCGGCCAATAGAGTACGGTTCAACCGTTCTGATGCGTTGGACTGAGGAGAGTATATGGGCGTCAGTTGGTGTCCAACGCCATACTGCTCAAGTAGGCTCTTAAACTGCCGAGACCGGAACTGTACTCCATTATCTGAGTACACACTCTCTGGAACTCCGAACACATGGAATACCCGGTTCTCTAAGAATTTCACGATCGATGGAGTTGTGAATTTACGGATAGGTTCCACCATTGGGAATTTTGAGAGCTGATCTAGAACGACTATAGCTCCGATGTGCCCCATGGAAGACCGAGGATATGGACCGAGTAGATCGATGTATAGACGCTGGAACACGCGTTCTGGGACGTTGAGTTGACCCATAGGAGGTCGAAGAGGCTGGTTGGGCGCTTTGGTGCCTTTACAGGTCTCACAGGCGCTCACGTAGTCTTTGACCTTTTTTTTAGTCGCCGTAGTGTTCGATCGTAACCTCCGTGGGCACTTAACGGATGATCATGTGCGCGGAGGATCAGCTGTTGTATCATTTCCTCTGGTACCCAGAGTTTCCAAGACTCTTCTTCCTGCCATGGATCACCAGTGGCGTATTCATTTCGTCTATACACATAGCCGTCCATTACCTTCAAATCAGGCAGCTGTGTTTGTTGGGTCGCAATGGTTTGTCTCAACTCTTTGTAGCTATCTGATTCGAAATGTGGGCTGTCCAAATCTATTTCGATGGGGTCCTCGACATTTATTGTTAATTCGGCTCCCTCTGGGGAAAACATCCATGAGAGAGTGTCGGGTACGATGTTCTGGGTTCCTTTCCGATGTTTGATGGAGAACTTGAACCCTTGCAGTTTAAGAGCCCATCTGGCTAGGCGTCCATTTAAATCTGCCTGATTCATCAACCATTGTAGTGACGCGTGGTCCGTGATGATCTCGAATTGGTGGCCCTCGATATAAGCTCGGAATTTCTTCACAGCCATTACTGCTGCCAAACATTCTTGCTCGGAAACAGTATAGTTTCTTTGGGCCGAACTCAGCTTATTGGACATGAAGGCGATGGGAGCTTCCTCTCCTTCGTCGGTCAATTGCACCAGCACGGCTCCTACTCCATGTGGACTTGCGTCACAATGAATGGAGAAGGGCTTCGTGAAGTCGGGGCTGTGCAAGACAGGAGCTGATGTGAGGGCTTGTTTAAGCTCTTCAAATGCCTTTCGGCTGAGTTCGGTCCAAATAAACTTCCCCTTCCGCAACATGTCTGACAGGGGTGCTGACACTGTTGCATAATTCCGAACAAACCTTCGGTACCAACCGCACACACCAAGGAAACGTCGTAGCTGCTTCACAGTTGTTGGTAAGGGGAACTCATCAATCGCACGAGTTTTGTCTGGATCCGTTTTGATAGTGCCATGTCCTATGACATGTCCTAGGTATGGGACTTCTTTCATGACAAACTTACTTTTCTGTACGTTGATGGTGAGTCCCGCCTTACTGATGTGCAGGGCTACTTCTTGTAGAAGTAGGAGGTGTTGATCGAACGTTTCCGTGATGAGTAACAGATCATCAAGGTACACGAACACTTGGTGTTTCAGGTGAGGTGGGATGACCTTGTCCATCAACCGAGTCATCGTTTGCGGCGCATTACACAGGCCAAAGGGCATTGTGACGAACTGATATAATGGTCGTCCAGGCACTGTGAAGGCGGTCTTGTCCCTCGAGCCCTCATCGAGTGGAATTTGCCAGAAGGCGTCTTTTAGGTCGAGACTGGTGATATAATTGGCTTTCGGCAGTCTCCCTAGTATTCCATCGATGAGTGGAAGAGGGTACGCGTCCTTGATGGTAACCGCGTTTACCTTACGGGCATCAAGACAGAGGCGGACTTTACCTGGCTTCACAACCAAGGTTACCGGTGATAACCAGGCACTTTGGGACTCCTCTATGACCCCTAACTCGAGCATCCTATCTAGCTCCCCATACACCAATTTCTCCATGGCCGGTGAGATGGCGTAGTGTCTCTGTTTAATCGGTTTACTATCGCCAACGTCGATGGCGTGTGAGACTAGGGTGGTGCGGCCAAGGCCTTGGGTAGCGTAAGATGGGAAAGCAGCAATGGATGCTTCCAGGCGTTGCCGTTGGTTAGGCGTCAGGTCATGCCTATCGGGAGTAGAAGTGATTTCGTTGACATTTCTGGTTTTTAAAGACAAATCTGTGAATAAATCTGAGGCCAGTCCAAAGCGAAGGACGAAATCGACGCCAAGGTATACATTCTGAGTCAAAGACGGGATAATGTAGAACGTAATATCCTTCGTCTGTCCCCTGAACGTCACGGGTGTGGTTAGTTTACCTCGGATAGGGTGTTTGGTACCATCAGCTGTACTGATTTCAGTGCGCCAGGATTTAATCAAGTTTGGATAGTCTTGGAGCACCTTCGAGCCAAAGCTCGAGGCAAGACAACTAATACTGGCACCCGTGTCGATCAATGCAAACACTGTTTCGTCCAACACTTTAATTGGATGATAAGGTCTGATCTCATTCTCAGCAACCTCCGAGATGTTACAAGAGTTTAAGGTTTGACGGCAGATGCGCACTCTCTTGCGGAAATCTTGCCAACGACGGGTTGACCATTTTGTCGTGCGCGGGCGGGAAGTGACTACTTCAGAAGCAAATATTCGCTCTCGAGCCACCCGATATTCCTGCAGTCGAACATGATAAGGTTTTAGAGTGCGTAATTGAGGCTGCCGGGGTTCTTCTGGCAGTGACTGCGATGGTCGCTTCAATATTGTCGTTGGCGAGGTCTCCGGAAGAGAGTGAACATCCGCAGTCGTAGTGGTCATGGCTGGTTTTCCACGTGTCTCGGCGATATTCTGATCAGCCCGCAATCTCCTCTCACTCCCAACTCCCTTCTTCTTTACCTGGCGTCCGCGCTGTCTGGCGGTTTCGAGCAGACTCCCCGATCTCCATCGAATTCCTCGTTTGTGAGACGAAGCATAAGACTCGATTTGCCGACGCCACTCTCCCCGATAATTCCAATTTCCAATGTTGTTATGTAGTTATCACCCATTTTTCACGATTTACGACGCAATAGCATGCAAATTTCGCAAGCACAATTTAATATTCTCCACACTCAAGCAACTACGACACTTTATGGGCAAGTAGAACAATACGAACACATTCAGAAAGGGGGAAATCACACGATTGGAGGTTTTTGTTGCTATCAAATGTACTTTTTCTTTATCATTTGTAGTATATGACGGCGGTATTTGCAATTTCCATTTTCACTGTCTTTTGTAGGTTCAATTAAGTTATCAATTGAAAGCGATTTTTCGTTTATGATGATTAGGCGTAATTAGGTGGGAAAATTCGGAAGAATTAGGCAGGCTCACGTTAATTACCGGCAAACAAAACAATTTTTAATTAATATTATGGTTGGAATGGGTACAATTTGACAAATTTTAAGGGGTTTAAATGATACAATGATTTTATCGTTCATATAATTAAAGGGGTTAGCCGTTTCGTTCTAAGCATTTGTATACCGCGTTACACCGCAATTCGTTAAATTATCTTCAAAAGATATTGTAATAAGATACTACACATTAGAAATTTTAAACAGTTTTAAAATTTTGTTTCCCGGGGGTTAAGTACAAAAGAAATTTTCTTGACTCATTTTTCATGTGAAAAAAAAAGAAAAAGAGCGAGTGTTGCGATGGGGAAGGTGACCGAATGGTTACTCCTTGTTAAATTGAGTTTGTGCGGTGTGCCTGTGGCAGCGCTGGCTTTTAGAGCCATACCTTCTCGGTTATTACAGGGCAGCTAATTTTCTCGCGATCCCAAGGCAATGCGGATTGCGAAAAAGGAGCTGAAGGATCTTTCTGTGTATCATGGGTTGGCGTCGGCGTCGGGACTAGAGGTGACGGACACTAAGAGAAAAACACAATTGACAGACGGACGGACTGACTTATGTCTATGTTTGCCCGGAAGTATACAACCCCTGTGCGTTTTTTGAAAATATATGCGGACGGACAACCAGACGTGACTAATTATCTATCGGCGCAGGTCTTTCGCGGGGTATATCCCCACTTCTTTTCCCGATGGGTCTGTTATCAGGTACCGGTTAGGTCCCATAACCTTCTTTATGCGGCTTTTCAGGAATCGCCTGTTCAGCTTGGCGTTGTAATGCCCCGCGGCGTCACTTTGGCGGAAATTTCGCCGGAAAACTTCATCTCCTTCTTTGAAATTAGCTGAGCGTGACCGGAGATTGTACTGCGCTTCATTTGCACTTCCTGCGGCCTTAATCTTCCGTCCGATTTGTTGGCGGAGGTCTCCTAAACGTTCGTGGGGCTCCAGCGCAACGACGGGGTCTCCCAAACACTTTAATTGCCGTAACAGTCGGTATGATTTACCGTGGCAAATCATGTGCTGTCCAAAGGCGACAAAGTAAGGGGCGACGCCGGTGACGGAATGATACGAGGATCGCAGGGCGCATGTGATGGCAGACAATCGCCGATCCCAATCCTTTTGAGATGGGTGGACGTAGGAACGGATCGCGGCCAATAGAGTACGGTTCAACCGTTCTGATGCGTTGGACTGAGGAGAGTATATGGGCGTCAGTTGGTGTCCAACGCCATACTGCTCAAGTAGGCTCTTAAACTGCCGAGACCGGAACTGTACTCCATTATCTGAGTACACACTCTCTGGAACTCCGAACACATGGAATACCCGGTTCTCTAAGAATTTCACGATCGATGGAGTTGTGAATTTACGGATAGGTTCCACCATTGGGAATTTTGAGAGCTGATCTAGAACGACTATAGCTCCGATGTGCCCCATGGAAGACCGAGGATATGGACCGAGTAGATCGATGTATAGACGCTGGAACACGCGTTCTGGGACGTTGAGTTGACCCATAGGAGGTCGAAGAGGCTGGTTGGGCGCTTTGGTGCCTTTACAGGTCTCACAGGCGCTCACGTAGTCTTTGACCTTTTTTTTAGTCGCCGTAGTGTTCGATCGTAACCTCCGTGGGCACTTAACGGATGATCATGTGCGCGGAGGATCAGCTGTTGTATCATTTCCTCCGGTACCCAGAGTTTCCAAGACTCTTCTTCCTGCCATGGATCACCAGTGGCGTATTCATTTCGTCTATACACATAGCCGTCCATTACCTTCAAATCAGGCAGCTGTGTTTGTTGGGTCGCAATGGTTTGCCTCAACTCTTTGTAGCTATCTGATTCGAAATGTGGGCTGTCCAAATCTATTTCGATGGGGTCCTCGACATTTATTGTTAATTCGGCTCCCTCTGGGGAAAACATCCATGAGAGAGTGTCGGGTACGATGTTCTGGGTTCCTTTCCGATGTTTGATGGAGAACTTGAACCCTTGCAGTTTAAGAGCCCATCTGGCTAGGCGTCCATTTAAATCTGCCTGATTCATCAACCATTGTAGTGACGCGTGGTCCGTGATGATCTCGAATTGGTGGCCCTCGATATAAGCTCGGAATTTCTTCACAGCCATTACTTCTGCCAAACATTCTTGCTCGGAAACAGTATAGTTTCTTTGGGCCGAACTCAGCTTATTGGACATGAAGGCAATGGGAGCTTCCTCTCCTTCGTCGGTCAATTGCACCAGCACGGCTCCTACTCCATGTGGACTTGCGTCACAATGAATGGAGAAGGGCTTCGTGAAGTCGGGGCTGTGCAAGACAGGAGCTGATGTGAGGGCTTGTTTAAGCTCTTCAAATGCCTTTCGGCTGAGTTCGGTCCAAATAAACTTCCCCTTCCGCAACATGTCTGACAGGGGTGCTGACACTGTTGCATAATTCCGAACAAACCTTCGGTACCAACCGCACACACCAAGGAAACGTCGTAGCTGCTTCACAGTTGTTGGTAAGGGGAACTCATCAATCGCACGAGTTTTGTCTGGATCCGTTTTGATAGTGCCATGTCCTATGACATGTCCTAGGTATGGGACTTCTTTCATGACAAACTTACTTTTCTGTACGTTGATGGTGAGTCCCGCCTTACTGATGTGCAGGGCTACTTCTTGTAGAAGTAGGAGGTGTTGATCGAACGTTTCCGTGATGAGTAACAGATCATCAAGGTACACGAACACTTGGTGTTTCAGGTGAGGTGGGATGACCTTGTCCATCAACCGAGTCATCGTTTGCGGCGCATTACACAGGCCAAAGGGCATTGTGACGAACTGATATAATGGTCGTCCAGGCACTGTGAAGGCGGTCTTGTCCCTCGAGCCCTCATCGAGTGGAATTTGCCAGAAGGCGTCTTTTAGGTCGAGACTGGTGATATAATTGGCTTTCGGCAGTCCTTGATGGTAACCGCGTTTACCTTACGGGCATCAAGACAGAGGCGGACTTTACCTGGCTTCACAACCAAGGTTACCGGTGATAACCAGGCACTTTGGGACTCCTCTATGACCCCTAACTCGAGCATCCTATCTAGCTCCCCATACACCAATTTCTCCATGGCCGGTGAGATGGCGTAGTGTCTCTGTTTAATCGGTTTACTATCGCCAACGTCGATGGCGTGTGAGACTAGGGTGGTGCGGCCAAGGCCTTGGGTAGCGTAAGATGGGAAAGCAGCAATGGATGCTTCCAGGCGTTGCCGTTGGTTAGGCGTCAGGTCATGCCTATCGGGAGTAGAAGTGATTTCGTTGACATTTCTGGTTTTTAAAGACAAATCTGTGAATAAATCTGAGGCCAGTCCAAAGCGAAGGACGAAATCGACGCCAAGGTATACATTCTGAGTCAAAGACGGGATAATGTAGAACGTAATATCCTTCGTCTGTCCCCTGAACGTCACGGGTGTGGTTAGTTTACCTCGGATAGGGTGTTTGGTACCATCAGCTGTACTGATTTCAGTGCGCCAGGATTTAATCAAGTTTGGATAGTCTTGGAGCACCTTCGAGCCAAAGCTCGAGGCAAGACAACTAATACTGGCACCCGTGTCGATCAATGCAAACACTGTTTCGTCCAACACTTTAATTGGATGATAAGGTCTGATCTCATTCTCAGCAACCTCCGAGATGTTACAAGAGTTTAAGGTTTGACGGCAGATGCGCACTCTCTTGCGGAAATCTTGCCAACGACGGGTTGACCATTTTGTCGTGCGCGGGCGGGAAGTGACTACTTCAGAAGCAAATATTCGCTCTCGAGCCACCCGATATTCCTGCAGTCGAACATGATAAGGTTTTAGAGTGCGTAATTGAGGCTGCCGGGGTTCTTCTGGCAGTGACTGCGATGGTCGCTTCAATATTGTCGTTGGCGAGGTCTCCGGAAGAGAGTGAACATCCGCAGTCGTAGTGGTCATGGCTGGTTTTCCACGTGTCTCGGCGATATTCTGATCAGCCCGCAATCTCCTCTCACTCCCAACTCCCTTCTTCTTTACCTGGCGTCCGCGCTGTCTGGCGGTTTCGAGCAGACTCCCCGATCTCCATCGAATTCCTCGTTTGTGAGACGAAGCATAAGACTCGATTTGCCGACGCCACTCTCCCCGATAATTCCAATTTCCAATGTTGTTATGTAGTTATCACCCATTTTTCACGATTTACGACGCAATAGCATGCAAATTTCGCAAGCACAATTTAATATTCTCCACACTCAAGCAACTACGACACTTTATGGGCAAGTAGAACAATACGAACACATTCAGAAAGGGGGAAATCACACGATTGGAGGTTTTTGTTGCTATCAAATGTACTTTTTCTTTATCATTTGTAGTATATGACGGCGGTATTTGCAATTTCCATTTTCACTGTCTTTTGTAGGTTCAATTAAGTTATCAATTGAAAGCGATTTTTCGTTTATGATGATTAGGCGTAATTAGGTGGGAAAATTCGGAAGAATTAGGCAGGCTCACGTTAATTACCGGCAAACAAAACAATTTTTAATTAATATTATGGTTGGAATGGGTACAATTTGACAAATTTTAAGGGGTTTAAATGATACAATGATTTTATCGTTCATATAATTAAAGGGGTTAGCCGTTTCGTTCTAAGCATTTGTATACCGCGTTACACCGCAATTCGTTAAATTATCTTCAAAAGATATTGTAATAAGATACTACACATTAGAAATTTTAAACAGTTTTAAAATTTTGTTTCCCGGGGGTTAAGTACAAAAGAAATTTTCTTGACTCATTTTTCATGTGAAAAAAAAAGAAAAAGAGCGAGTGTTGCGATGGGGAAGGTGACCGAATGGTTACTCCTTGTTAAATTGAGTTTGTGCGGTGTGCCTGTGGCAGCGCTGGCTTTTAGAGCCATACCTTCTCGGTTATTACAGGGCAGCTAATTTTCTCGCGATCCCAAGGCAATGCGGATTGCGAAAAAGGAGCTGAAGGATCTTTCTGTGTATCATGGGTTGGCGTCGGCGTCGGGACTAGAGGTGACGGACACTAAGAGAAAAACACAATTGACAGACGGACGGACTGACTTATGTCTATGTTTGCCCGGAAGTATACAACCCCTGTGCGTTTTTTGAAAATATATGCGGACGGACAACCAGACGTGACTAATTATCTATCGGCGCAGGTCTTTCGCGGGGTATATCCCCACTTCTTTTCCCGATGGGTCTGTTATCAGGTACCGGTTAGGTCCCATAACCTTCTTTATGCGGCTTTTCAGGAATCGCCTGTTCAGCTTGGCGTTGTAATGCCCCGCGGCGTCACTTTGGCGGAAATTTCGCCGGAAAACTTCATCTCCTTCTTTGAAATTAGCTGAGCGTGACCGGAGATTGTACTGCGCTTCATTTGCACTTCCTGCGGCCTTAATCTTCCGTCCGATTTGTTGGCGGAGGTCTCCTAAACGTTCGTGGGGCTCCAGCGCAACGACGGGGTCTCCCAAACACTTTAATTGCCGTAACAGTCGGTATGATTTACCGTGGCAAATCATGTGCTGTCCAAAGGCGACAAAGTAAGGGGCGACGCCGGTGACGGAATGATACGAGGATCGCAGGGCGCATGTGATGGCAGACAATCGCCGATCCCAATCCTTTTGAGATGGGTGGACGTAGGAACGGATCGCGGCCAATAGAGTACGGTTCAACCGTTCTGATGCGTTGGACTGAGGAGAGTATATGGGCGTCAGTTGGTGTCCAACGCCATACTGCTCAAGTAGGCTCTTAAACTGCCGAGACCGGAACTGTACTCCATTATCTGAGTACACACTCTCTGGAACTCCGAACACATGGAATACCCGGTTCTCTAAGAATTTCACGATCGATGGAGTTGTGAATTTACGGATAGGTTCCACCATTGGGAATTTTGAGAGCTGATCTAGAACGACTATAGCTCCGATGTGCCCCATGGAAGACCGAGGATATGGACCGAGTAGATCGATGTATAGACGCTGGAACACGCGTTCTGGGACGTTGAGTTGACCCATAGGAGGTCGAAGAGGCTGGTTGGGCGCTTTGGTGCCTTTACAGGTCTCACAGGCGCTCACGTAGTCTTTGACCTTTTTTTTAGTCGCCGTAGTGTTCGATCGTAACCTCCGTGGGCACTTAACGGATGATCATGTGCGCGGAGGATCAGCTGTTGTATCATTTCCTCCGGTACCCAGAGTTTCCAAGACTCTTCTTCCTGCCATGGATCACCAGTGGCGTATTCATTTCGTCTATACACATAGCCGTCCATTACCTTCAAATCAGGCAGCTGTGTTTGTTGGGTCGCAATGGTTTGCCTCAACTCTTTGTAGCTATCTGATTCGAAATGTGGGCTGTCCAAATCTATTTCGATGGGGTCCTCGACATTTATTGTTAATTCGGCTCCCTCTGGGGAAAACATCCATGAGAGAGTGTCGGGTACGATGTTCTGGGTTCCTTTCCGATGTTTGATGGAGAACTTGAACCCTTGCAGTTTAAGAGCCCATCTGGCTAGGCGTCCATTTAAATCTGCCTGATTCATCAACCATTGTAGTGACGCGTGGTCCGTGATGATCTCGAATTGGTGGCCCTCGATATAAGCTCGGAATTTCTTCACAGCCATTACTTCTGCCAAACATTCTTGCTCGGAAACAGTATAGTTTCTTTGGGCCGAACTCAGCTTATTGGACATGAAGGCAATGGGAGCTTCCTCTCCTTCGTCGGTCAATTGCACCAGCACGGCTCCTACTCCATGTGGACTTGCGTCACAATGAATGGAGAAGGGCTTCGTGAAGTCGGGGCTGTGCAAGACAGGAGCTGATGTGAGGGCTTGTTTAAGCTCTTCAAATGCCTTTCGGCTGAGTTCGGTCCAAATAAACTTCCCCTTCCGCAACATGTCTGACAGGGGTGCTGACACTGTTGCATAATTCCGAACAAACCTTCGGTACCAACCGCACACACCAAGGAAACGTCGTAGCTGCTTCACAGTTGTTGGTAAGGGGAACTCATCAATCGCACGAGTTTTGTCTGGATCCGTTTTGATAGTGCCATGTCCTATGACATGTCCTAGGTATGGGACTTCTTTCATGACAAACTTACTTTTCTGTACGTTGATGGTGAGTCCCGCCTTACTGATGTGCAGGGCTACTTCTTGTAGAAGTAGGAGGTGTTGATCGAACGTTTCCGTGATGAGTAACAGATCATCAAGGTACACGAACACTTGGTGTTTCAGGTGAGGTGGGATGACCTTGTCCATCAACCGAGTCATCGTTTGCGGCGCATTACACAGGCCAAAGGGCATTGTGACGAACTGATATAATGGTCGTCCAGGCACTGTGAAGGCGGTCTTGTCCCTCGAGCCCTCATCGAGTGGAATTTGCCAGAAGGCGTCTTTTAGGTCGAGACTGGTGATATAATTGGCTTTCGGCAGTCCTTGATGGTAACCGCGTTTACCTTACGGGCATCAAGACAGAGGCGGACTTTACCTGGCTTCACAACCAAGGTTACCGGTGATAACCAGGCACTTTGGGACTCCTCTATGACCCCTAACTCGAGCATCCTATCTAGCTCCCCATACACCAATTTCTCCATGGCCGGTGAGATGGCGTAGTGTCTCTGTTTAATCGGTTTACTATCGCCAACGTCGATGGCGTGTGAGACTAGGGTGGTGCGGCCAAGGCCTTGGGTAGCGTAAGATGGGAAAGCAGCAATGGATGCTTCCAGGCGTTGCCGTTGGTTAGGCGTCAGGTCATGCCTATCGGGAGTAGAAGTGATTTCGTTGACATTTCTGGTTTTTAAAGACAAATCTGTGAATAAATCTGAGGCCAGTCCAAAGCGAAGGACGAAATCGACGCCAAGGTATACATTCTGAGTCAAAGACGGGATAATGTAGAACGTAATATCCTTCGTCTGTCCCCTGAACGTCACGGGTGTGGTTAGTTTACCTCGGATAGGGTGTTTGGTACCATCAGCTGTACTGATTTCAGTGCGCCAGGATTTAATCAAGTTTGGATAGTCTTGGAGCACCTTCGAGCCAAAGCTCGAGGCAAGACAACTAATACTGGCACCCGTGTCGATCAATGCAAACACTGTTTCGTCCAACACTTTAATTGGATGATAAGGTCTGATCTCATTCTCAGCAACCTCCGAGATGTTACAAGAGTTTAAGGTTTGACGGCAGATGCGCACTCTCTTGCGGAAATCTTGCCAACGACGGGTTGACCATTTTGTCGTGCGCGGGCGGGAAGTGACTACTTCAGAAGCAAATATTCGCTCTCGAGCCACCCGATATTCCTGCAGTCGAACATGATAAGGTTTTAGAGTGCGTAATTGAGGCTGCCGGGGTTCTTCTGGCAGTGACTGCGATGGTCGCTTCAATATTGTCGTTGGCGAGGTCTCCGGAAGAGAGTGAACATCCGCAGTCGTAGTGGTCATGGCTGGTGGGTTAACGTCAGGTTTGTAGAGGTGAGCAGCTGACTGAGGAGCTACTGCGGGGGTTTCGAGTACCGCTGAGGTGGTAGGGTACTCGTTCGTCTGTTTTTTGATGTGGCATCATCTGGGTAGTCCGGAACACAGGTGTTTGACTCCGTGCCTTCTTCCCGATCTGGGTTGTTGCAATTTAGTGCCACTTCGGCAATTTCACGTCGCGGACCCGTCCTCGCATGTAGGTAAGGCCGTTCTTGGAGGTCTTCTTCAAGCCTCTCCCATCGACTCACGACCCTCAGTAGTGCTTCCATGTTCTGCGGGTCCGAGTTTACAACATGGCAACGAAGTTCCGGCTTTAGATTCCGTTTCAACACCCGCAGCAGTTGAGTGGAAGACATAGGCTCTGACAACTGGTCATTCAACCGAAGGATATCGGCTCGATATTTATGAAAGGGCTCGTCCGGACGTTGCCATCTGGCATGGATCTTGTCCAGGACACTCTCATCCATGTTGACCGCCGAGTATTCCATGCGGAGTACCTCCTTCAGCCGTGTCCAGCGTATTGATGGTGGGGCCAAATGAATCCGCCAGTAAGTCTCGAGTGCTGCTCCCCTGAACAGCATTGGTAGATATCCTGCCAGCACCGTGTAGTCGCCGGCCAACATCTCTCCGACTAAGGACTCCACCCGACCAATGAAAACTTCCAAGTTCAGGCCGTTTGGCTCCCCGCTAAAATGAAGGTTCCAACCCTGTACAATGCTGGGGATATGCTTCGGTTTCAGCATATAGGGTTGTTCCTGCGGAGCCACTGAACCTAGAGTCGGTGGTGGTACTTGGTTGAGTCGTGGCGGAAGATCCCATGCGTCCCAAGGCTGGTATCGAGATGGTGGATCCGGATCCTCAGACGGATGGTAGTCTGTTCTTCGAATCTTGTTCCGCTGGTCGATAACTGGTTCTTGGGATCGTCGTGCTGATTTCAGTCGTTGTAGTGTTGACTCAGTTTGTTTACAGCGCCGTATGAAGGCGTATATACGTTCCACTTCAGTGTAACACTCACCACAGATGTGGTCTGGTGAGCCATCTTCCAATGTGATGTTGATGTTGAGGGACTCCTTCAGGAAGTCAATAATAAAAATCCTCCTCGCTTCATCGACGAAATTATCACAGAGTGGATACATGTCTTCGCCAAGTCGTAGGCAGAGTCGGCATGCACTTGTACAGTCCATTGTGCTATCCTAAAATATTTTAATCTAATTGGACTAAAATGGGTTAAATAAATGCGACTATGAAGCTATAAATAAAATTGAAATTGACTTAACATGACAACAATACAAAAAGTGGCCGAGAGTGGCGAGCTATAAGCACTCCTCACAAAAAAAATGTATGGTAAAAGTTTTCTCAATTTACGTTATCAAAAAAGTTTTTACGCTATCAAAAAAAAATTAACTGGTCTTTCCTTTCCGTCCTTCCTCCCAAGTATGGACACCATGGCACAATCCTTCTCTAGCGTTCCAGGGACACCCTCTTGTGGCACCATGAAAATCAGGGTTCAGAAGTGATCCCTCATTAGCAAATTTCTCAAGTTACAACTTGTTAGCCCAGGGTGGGATTCTAATCCACAAGCAGCGCGTGTCTTGTCATGGATAGTCATGGATTAGCTAATCAGCCAATCACATGAAATCAAAATCCATGTAATTTAAGACACTTAGGCACCGCTGGTTTGGGGAGCGGATCAGAATCCTCCGCAAAAAGTTGTTGGGATAAAACTTTCGAACACAAAAAGGGACTCTAATATCATTTGGCCTTACTAGTTATACAATGGTAGTAAACCACCAAAGTATAAATCAAAAGCAGGACCAAAAGATATTGATGTCCAAAGACAACACACGTTCGAAGGTAATTAGGCTGTTGGGGCACGATCAGTGCAATTACCCTCGGGAGTTATCTACCCGCCAATAATCTAACACCTAGTGGGGACACCTAGAGACGATGGACTGTCTCGTGCTCACGACTGATGATACAGCCGGGCTTTTCGGGCCCCACGCTGGGCGCCATTTGTAGTGGATAAAGAGTTTCAATAAAGTCCGTGAAGGACTGCAGCGATGGTCTGCTGCCCCGGCAGAAGAAGATGGAGGTATCTGCCGAGAATGCCCTCGTCTGGAGACGCGTGAATGCGCTGGCAGGCTAGCATTGCGGTGTCGTGGGGCGGGTTCGTTTCCCCAGCACGAGGACCCACTACAAAAAATTTCGCATTCACGAATTGGGCTGCGGATCAAAAGACGACAGGAGTTGCAAAGATTGTAGATAACTACACAGAGGGAATTATGACTTGTTACGAGAACAAGTGAAACCTGAAAAGAAAGGCGAACTTGGGGTGACCTCGTCTTTACCCAAATAAATTCAGGGCCCACAAATGAAAGAGGGGCAACCGGGTGGTGGTGGAGCCCCTTCATACCCACCCAACCGGAATAAATCCATTGATAATTTGTTGAAGTGGCCAGGTATTCCTCTTCTGAGTGGAAAGCTCATACAACTTGAATTGTATGAACCTTCCCATCAGAAGGGGAGTACCCTGGTGACCAATTTATGTCATAGAATTATACAATTGAATTGCATAACTCTATGCCATAAAAAGGCACTTTGCTTGGGCCACTCAACCCATGAAGTCGCCTGAAACAAAAGAAGGAATTATGTTGTACCCGGCGGCTGGCTCATATTTTGAGGTGGAAGCCTGCCACCGTACCGGGTCCTATACCCGATTAGAAGAACAAAATGAAAAGACCGATTTTTTTAACGTCTAGCAATTCATTTTATTCATTTCGTTATATCGATGTCAAACTATTACTTTTTTTTTTATTACCAAAACAGAAGTTTCAATTTTTTTATATATAATGATTTTTGATCTTCCAAACAAAAATGGTCTAATTTGACTTCAATAGCAAGACCAAAATAATATTTAAGAAAAAGTTTTCGAAAATGAATAGTTGTATATAAAAAAAAACAGCAAAATTAAAAGAAAAGTTTAAGAAAATTACTAATTGTATTAATGGACAGAAGAATTTAAGAGAAATCTATGGAAATTAAGAAATCATATAGAAAAGGTGCAATAAAATTTAGCAAGAATTTGGAAAAATTAACAATGGTATCAATGTATAAAGAGAAATTAAGGGAAATCTATGGAAATTAAATTTGTGTAGAAAAAGAGGCAACAAGATTTAGCAAAAAATTTAAAAACAAAACAATCAAAATTTGTATTAACGCCAAAAGAAATTAAGAAAATTGTATGGAGGAAAAAAAATTATGTAGGAAAGGTGCAACAAAATTTAGCTCAAATTTAAAGAAAAACAAAATTAAAACTGTATTAATGGACAAAAGAAATTAAGAGAAATTTATGGAAATTAAAATTGTTGCAGAAAAGATGCAACAACATTAAGAGAAATTTATGGAAATTAAAATTGTTGCAGAAAAGATGCTACAAACTTAAGAGAAAATCTGAAAAAAACCACTTTAAACCTGTATCAAAATTTGTGGAAAAACAATTATATCAGGAAAATTTACAAAAAAGGGTACTTACCCAACATCCTCGCTGGGCGCCCGTTGACGATGTGGGTAATTCCAGCGTTGCCTGAAACAAATTTTATTGTTAATGATGTTCCGCGTTGCACACCTTAATTTCACTTTACTGACAAATGGGGGGGAGAGAAAATATCCGAATACTTTTACACTGATTAACTTTAAGATCTTTAATACAATAAGAGGTCGAGACAAACATCCATATAAACCATAACGAGCCTCGCTCCACACATTAATCTTTCTCCTCTTTCTCCTGGTGAACTTCTATTGCAGTTGTGAACAAAGTTTCACGATCTAGACACATTATCTCGTGTATCCTTAGCCATTTATCTCTTGCCAACCCAACGTATTCGGCCTTGATTCCAGTATCCCATTCATTCCGAGGTATATCACTTCTCCAACCATCTATCCGATTGTTTCACGGGTGCCAAAGTGGTTCAAGTTACCCGTATACAGCCTTCTGCTGGCATTAGCGCTGGCGATAGTACTCGGTCAGGTTTTTCCTGTGTTCCACTGAACCACTCGCTGTTCACTCACGCTCGACGACACACCGGAAATCGTTTCACTCTTTTCCAGCAATTTCGGGTGAACTCCCACTTCTTCCTATTTTCTGGCGCACACACTTCACTCTTTGTATGTATTCAGACTGCAAACGATTATCTCAGGTCTTGAATCACCAATATACGAACGTTCAATTGCAGGTGGCGAAGGGAAATTGTACGTTAGACATAATTGTTTACTTCACTTATAAAATGCAATTATATGCCGGGGTTTGTGTCAGACAATAACCATTACAATAGAAGTAAAAAGCGAT
This sequence comes from Odontomyia ornata, assembly GCA_963969285.1. Lineage (NCBI taxonomy): Eukaryota > Metazoa > Arthropoda > Insecta > Diptera > Stratiomyidae > Odontomyia > Odontomyia ornata. The sequence goes on from OZ017738.1 coordinate 283,113,700, forward strand.
GGTGGGATTTATTCATCGGTATCCACTTGATAAGCAACCAATGCTCATTGAAAGTTTATTCTATAATGTCACTCCGAAAATCATTTAAAAAGATGCTCTGCTCAAATAAACTACGTGGCTAAATTCTTTCATCAGCACTGCTGCATGTCACCATTCAGTCCATTTCCACAATTTTCGTTTGTACTTATCGCGGCAAATATTACTTGTTTGGATTCACCAACTTTTCTTTTTCGTTGGCCACATAGGGAAACGCGAGAAGATTCGAAAAGATATTTTTCGATCAAACGCGTATTTATTTTGTTCGGGTTGCCGGTTTTTCTTCGAAGACTTGCTCTCTGATCCTTCATTAATTCATTTCACCCCAAGCATGCACCATTCAAACACAGAATTTATTCCATGAAAGTGTTCTGTGTACTTCTGTGAAACGTTCCATTTTGTTTGTATTCTCACGATTCATCTCTGTGTGCACGCTTCTTCTAACAAGTGTTGTGGAGGAGTTTCCGAATTTGTATTGGAACATGCACAGTACATTAACAACAACGATTCCACGCGAACCGACTTCCTTAATCGATGAAGTGAAGTTGCATCACAGCATTTAGAAAAATTTCCGACAAAAGAGCTAACTGTTAATTACAAATCCGTTACATGCTAAGTGCATTGAGTAACTAATTGTTACTAAATTCGGGGGCAAATCAATGACGCCTTTTTCCACATTTTCAAATTGTTTCTCCGTTTCATATCTCCTTTGGGGACCTGATTATTTCTGGGAGCTAAAGAATAACTTTTCGACAGATGATTTAAGGGAGGGGGAAACCTTTGGACACCCAAGCGAAAACACTTCCACCAGATTTTGACGGAACACGAGTTTTATTCCACTTTTCACTAACCCACACGACTAACAAAGTGTTCACAATTTGCACGATAACTTTATCGTCTATTTTTTTCACAATATTTCACTGTCTTTTACGCGAGAAACTTTTCCACGTGTCTCGGCGATATTCTGATCAGCCCGCAATCTCCTCTCACTCCCAACTCCCTTCTTCTTTACGCGGCGTCCGCGCTGTCTGGCGGTTTCGAGCAGACTCCCCGATCTCCATCGAATTCCTCGTTTGTGAGACGAAGCATAAGACTCGATTTGCCGACGCCACTCTCCCCGATAATTCCAATTTCCAATGTTGTTATGTAGTTATCACCCATTTTTCACGATTTACGACGCAATAGCATGCAAATTTCGCAAGCACAATTTAATATTCTCCACACTCAAGCAACTACGACACTTTATGGGCAAGTAGAACAATACGAACACATTCAGAAAGGGGGAAATCACACGATTGGAGGTTTTTGTTGCTATCAAATGTACTTTTTCTTTATCATTTGTAGTATATGACGGCGGTATTTGCAATTTCCATTTTCACTGTCTTTTGTAGGTTCAATTAAGTTATCAATTGAAAGCGATTTTTCGTTTATGATGATTAGGCGTAATTAGGTGGGAAAATTCGGAAGAATTAGGCAGGCTCACGTTAATTACCGGCAAACAAAACAATTTTTAATTAATATTATGGTTGGAATGGGTACAATTTGACAAATTTTAAGGGGTTTAAATGATACAATGATTTTATCGTTCATATAATTAAAGGGGTTAGCCGTTTCGTTCTAAGCATTTGTATACCGCGTTACACCGCAATTCGTTAAATTATCTTCAAAAGATATTGTAATAAGATACTACACATTAGAAATTTTAAACAGTTTTAAAATTTTGTTTCCCGGGGGTTAAGTACAAAAGAAATTTTCTTGACTAATTTTTCATGTGAAAAAAAAAAGAAAAGGAGCGAGTGTTGCGATGGGGAAGGTGACCGAATGGTTACTCCTTGTTAAATTGAGTTTGTGCTGTGTGCCTGTGGCACCGCTGGCTTTTAGAGCCATAGCTCCTCGGTTTATACAAGGTCCTGCATGAGCGCCAATAAATCCTGTAGGACTGTCGCCTTCACAGCCACGTTGGATCTCGGCCCTTCCGCAGGCGGCACTGCTTCGGCTTGGTAGTCTTCCTTTTGTGCACCCATTGTCGTGGATGGAAGGGGTCCGATTTTGGGCACTGTTCCACTTGCACTGGAGGACTGAGGTCGTTCTGTTGCTGGCTGGGTGGTTTCTAGAGGCTGACGACAGAGCGGGCACGTGGATGAGGTTTGCCGCAGTTGGACCAAACACAGCTGGTATAGCCTGTGTCCACACTGCAAACTCTGACTGGTAAGTTCGTCCATGTCCTCATGACATATGGAGCACAAGATCCCTGGTCCGGCATCTGATCGCAACTTCCTCCTTTCGGTGTGCGCTTGGTGGGCATGCTAAACAAAATTTATTTTTAAAATTTAAACGATGAATATCTATAAAGAATATCTAAATGAATATATATGTATAAGAGAAAAATGCGGAACATGACGTGAAATATATCTAATTTCCAAGTGGCCGTCAGTGGCGAACTATAATAAAACCTCAAAAAAACAAGGGTATAAAAAAAAATTTAATTATGTTATCAGAAAAAAAAAATAATCGGCCTTTCCATTCCGTCCTTCTTCCCAAGTATGGACACCAATGGCACAATCCTTCTATAGCGTTTCAGGGACTACTCTCTTGCGGCACCATGAATGAAGTGCTCCCTCATCCGCAAGTTTTTACAAGTTACAATTTGTCAGCCCAGGGTTGAATTCTGATCCACAAGCAGCGCGTGTCTTGTCATGGATAGTCATGGATTAGCTAATCAGCCAATCACATGAAATCAAGATCCATGTAATTTAAGACACTCAGGCACCGCTGGTTTGGGGAGCGGATCAGAATCCTCCGCAAAATGGATATTGAGATAATAACTTCCGAACACAAATAGGGACTCTAATATCATTTGGCCTTACTAGTCATACAATGGTGGTAAACCACCAAAGTATAATTCGAAAGCAGGACCAAAAGATATTGATGTCCAAAGACAACACACGTCCGGAAGTTATTAAAGTTGCTGGGGCACGATTAGTGCAAAAACCCTCGGGAGTTACCTACCCGCCAATAATATTGACACCTTGTGGGGACACCTAGAGACGATGGACTGTCTCGTGCTCACGACTGATGATACAGCCGGGTATTTCGGGGCCCCACGTTGGGCGCCATTTGTAGTGAATTTAAAATGTTTCAAAAGTCCGTGAAGGACTGCAGCGATGTTCTGCTGCCTCGGCAGAAGAAGATGAAGATATTTGCCGAGAATGCCCTCGTCTGGGGACGCGTGAATGCGCTAGCAGGCTAGCATTGCGGTGTCGTGGGGTGGGTTCATTTCCCCAGCACGAGGACCCACTACAAAAAATTTCGCACTCACGAATTTTTGTGGTCAGTCTAACACGAGGCGACCGAAGTCGCAAAAGGTGTAGGTAACTACACCGAGAGAAACGGTACTTGTTCCGAGAACAAGTGGAGCCTGAAAAAAGGGCGGACTTGGGGTAACCTCGTCGTTACCCGACAAAGCTCATGGCCCACAAATGAAAGAAGGGCTACCGGGTGGTGATGGAGCCCCTTCGCACCCACCCAACCGGATTTAAATCCATATTTTATTGCAGTGGCCAGGTATTCCTCTTCTGAGTGGAAAACTCATACAACTTGACTTGTATAAACTTTCCCATCAGAAGGGGAGTTCCCCGGTGACCAATTTATGCCATAGAACTATACAATGCGATTGCATAACGCTATGCCATAAAGAGGCACTCTGCTTGGGCCACTCAACTTGCGAAGTCACCTGAAACAAAGAAAAAAAGGATCAAATTGTACCCGGCGGCTGGCTCATGCTTTTAGGGGGCAGCCTGCCACCGTACCGGGCCCTATACCCGGTCAGAGTTATTGGAAAGGAAAGACCGAAGGTACATTTTAATTCTTAAAGATTTTTATTGTTCATACTTCTTTTAAAGTAGTTCTGAAACATTAGTTGAGCTTCGACAATGTGATTCTGATCTTTGTTTACTTTAAAAAAATTCCTTTTATTTAGAATGACTTTGATATTCCTTCTCAAACAATTGTTTTTCACTTATCGCAGGACGTAGAGGATCATAAAAAATTATTTTTTTAAATGATTGGTATGCAAAACATGACATGCAAAAAAAAATGATATGCAAAAAATTATATGCAAAAAAACTGATATGCAAAAATATATATATAAAAATGATACGCAAAAATATATATATAACAATGATACGCAAATATATATATATATATATATATATATATATATATATATATATATATATATATATATATATATATATATATATATATATATATATAACAAAAATAAAAGGGTACTCACCCAAACATCCTCGCCGGGCGCCCGCTGATGATGTGGGTGGTCCTGAAACTCAAATTTTTTTCTTTTAAGTTCGTTACGAGCGCTTATACAAAATTTGTTTAACTTCCGTTATAGCTACTTTTCGAATACAATCCATTCAGATAATATAATATCGACTTCCTACTCAAAGCAACGTAAACCAAATATTGCGACGCTGGCAACTCCTATTAGAATTAAGCCCATCAGATAACCAAGAAACTTTAACTTTGGAATGTCGTTGCTGTTGTTCCCGGATTTCCTGTTCTTCTGCCTTCCCATACGAATTTCACACTACCACAGCTTCCGCGCTGGTGCGCAATCCCGAGCCGATTAGAAGAAGGCTATTAAAATTTTCGCAGTATCTTAGCCTCATTAAAACACGGCCCCAAGACAGTTACTTTCCCGAACTACTATGGGTTCAAACAAATTTCTTTGCAAAGGAACTGCTCTTTGCAATAAATGGCTTTTAGGGGCCAGAATCTGCACTCTTTTTAGTCTATCTTTTTAGCCTATCAATTTATTGCGAATCGCGCCGCATATTACTTGACAAAACACCCACTTTGGAGTTGAAATTGTGCCTGTATGAGGCAAAAGTGAATTCACTCAAGGATTGTTTTGAAGCGATCGTCCGCAAATATTCCATTAACGCTTTACAATTTTTAGTAAATTAACCTTTTTTCACTGCTCGTTAAAGAATAATTTTTCGCTTGCCGGGATCTCTTTCCATCAATTTCTAAGTCATAGAAGAACGACACTTTTCGGAAGTTCTCACAATGGTGCAAGCAAATTTCCGTTCCAATCATAAATGCACCGTTCAAAACGTTATTTTGCGAGCATATAATCAATTGACCAGCAATCGCTCACATTTATTGCCGCATAGGCAACAATTTCTCAATCCAATTTCTTTAATTATGCATGGAAACTAGCACGACCTTTCTATTGTAACACTCATCTCACTAACAAACGCATACCAAACCATGCACGTCGCCGGGAAACAGGGAATCGCTTTTCTCGAACAATTAAATCCAAATTTTCCACGCATATGATTAGCGGTGCTTCCTATTCGAGCGGAATTGTCACAAATTTTCTCCGGCCATTTCCACTAGGCGATCATTTCACAATCCCCATACAAAACTCAAACATTCCCTTATGCGAACCCGCTACTGATTTTATTTTTTGCGTTTTTCTTTCATTCGCGAGTCGATTGAAAAATTAAAATTCTTAAACCGCTGCGACGTCTCCGTCCACTTCAACCGGTTCCGCGATCTCCCCCCCGTTTTTCTTCACGATGCACACTCCAAATCTCTTCACCGCTGACTGCCGAATCCAATCCCTCTATGCATTTCCATCTTGACGAGATCCGTTTCATCCAATGTAATAACCAGTTCCAACAATATCGTTTCGCTTAAATTTTCCGTTTCAACCACACTCCGCGAGCATTATTTTGATCCATTTCTTGTTCGTGATGTCTTCTCAATTGACCATTGTCATTGATTGATGGGGACCCGTTGATATCGGTTAAATCCTGGTCTTGGCTTGCTTTCACCACTGAATAGAGTGTAGATGATGTTTTAAGGGCTCGTAGTTTAATTGTGTTTTGATTATCACCACTGTCTGACCTTTTGCGTTGATCCAGGATTTTTTGCGGTGATGATATGTACAAATTTTCGCGATGATTTACTTTAAAGCTGTCTAAATTGCGAACACCAATTTTATCGCTAACGGAGTTGGATTTGCGACGATGAGTTTTGATGTGATCACAATTGTTTGGAAAATAGGACGGAACTTTATCGTCAATGCTCGTTGATTTGCGGTGGGCTTTGTTAAGATCAATACTTTCGGAATCAATGGATTGGGTGGAGGTGTTCCTCATTTTTGGAGAAGTTTGGCCAAGATTCTGATATATATGCGAGGGGTTTTCTTCCAGGTCATTTTCTGGCGACGGGGAATTTTAGATAAAATTCATATTTTCATACACTTCATCTTCAAGCTTCTGTTTATCACTACTTTCATTTTCTTTATCACTATCCGATGACTTCTTCCTGTCTTTTATGATAGGCGCCATAATGCAATATCCTGACAAATCGTCTGAAATGACCTGTGAAGGAGCTTTCCTATTGTTTCGATTGGAACCGACTAATTTAACGGTCGACATATTACACGAAAATTGAAGTTTGGTTGAATCTGCTCCGAAACATTCAAATCTAATACAAAACTTTTCGGTGAAGGATTACAAGCATGAAAACGGGATACACTCATTTGAAAGAGCTTGGTCATCCGCGATGAGAACCTTGGAATCAAACGATTCAAGGCTAACATCCTCTAAATTTTCAAAATTATCGAACAGACAAGGATTAGTCAAATCAGGAGTGGTAAAACTGAACCGTTTTGAGTTGTAACGAGACAAACTCTCGCACGCTGGCTTTTTGAGCCATACCTACTCGATTACTACACCAGGTAGACGAATACATTTTACTTCATTTATTATTTTTCACATTTCGTGTGAGTTGTCCGCCGCTGTTTCCAATCTTCTGGAGTAATATGAAAATTTGGCTTCTTTTATGAGGCATTTTGATTCTTTTGGGGCTTGGTTATACAGATGTTTAAGTGCCTGATCTTCAGGGTTCTTTTTGTATTTTATATAAGCCTTCCTTTTGTTAATACTGGCCTCAATAGCTTTCTTTGTTATCCATGTAAGTTGTCGACATCTGATTTTTTTCTCAATGGTAGAATCATGCTTGGAGTCTGTAATCATATTTTTCAGCTCCAAAAGGTTTTCAGGTTTTTGGTTTGTTAGCAACTGTTGAAATTTCGATTTGAAAAGATCCTTGTCTAAATATCTGAATATTTTGTGAGTAGGTTTTTGCCTATTGAGACTTTGACCACGGACGACACGATGATCTAACGCCGGCCAGTCTGCAAGTGTGAATTTAATGTTTTCAGCAATTTTTTTATCATTTGTTGCTATGTGATCTAGGCAGGTACTTGAAGTCGGGCGAGTAAGCTCCGTTTGTTTCCAGGGTATCCTTGTACATTCTCGATTCTGGAGATTCTGCAATCAGGTCTATGTTTGTGTCAGCAACTGTGATTAGATTTTTTTCAGTAGGGTATATTGCATCTATTACTGTGCAGAAGTTCTGCGCATTAAGACGATTGGGATTATAGTAAGTACCGATTTTTAGTTTTTTACCTGCGCAGGTTATTTCTATTATTATTATATTATATATGTCAGATGTTACTCTCTTTGTTACGAAATTAACTGTATTTTTTATATAAATTGCTGTACCTCCTCTTCCGGGCCTGCAAGAGAAAATGGAGCTATATCCCGGAATATTGTAATACTTTGCTTCTTCAGGATAGTTTCAGGATTTTTTTAATATTTATAAGTCAGATAAAAATGGAACTGAAACAAAACGAGAAATATCTTTCCATTGGAATACGAAAATTTACAAAAATTGCCATATACTTTCGAATCTTTCTTCAACTTATTACTTGGTGTTTTTTAAAAATTAGTTTTAATAAAAAACGACTGAGTGTCGTGATTAACCTTGTAGCCTGATCGAATCATTATTGCAACCTTTTTCAAACACTTACACTTACATTAAACACTTACATCAAGTATTTCACCCGTATTTCAAGTATTTTCAACCGTGTTTTAATTTTTAAATTTTCCGTCACTACAAAACGCACGTTCACTCACATCACGATAATTAACATCATAAACTTTTCCCAGCAAAAAAAATGATATCCCATCACGCGTTGTATTCAACGAAAATTCTAGGAGCAAGAAATTGGCAAGCGTGTAACATAGATAATACACAGCTGTCCTGCATTCACATTTCTTGGAGCCAGAACTTTTAGCTGGTTTGTGAGTGATCCTTCCAAAGGGGCATCTATCTAGATTTTCTTCAATTTTTTTCTCCTTTGGCTTTTCATTCAGATACCCCACTCAATTATGTTTGCAATAATAATTCTGCGAATATTTTCGTATGAATGAACTCTTTACTGAAATTTCAGTCAAAAGTGTAATTTCAGTCAAAAATTTCGCTGTTCCAGCAACTGAATTTTAACTTAATGTAGGCGTGTACTTTGCCGTACAGATAGATGGACAGGCAAAGCACATTTGACGTAGGTAGACCTTTGCACAAGCCCATCTAGTGTGAAACACAGAAATGGGGAAAAGCAAAATTCCTTCGGAAAACAGAAGTTCCGTTAATACGATTGGAATGTTTTCGGGGAAAAACTAGAAAAACTAATTGGATTGGAGTCAAATACGGTAGTATTTTGGAGATAGTAATATATTTAAGGGAAAGGATAGGACATTTGTGATACAATTCGAAAACTTTTGATGCATATTGGATGTCTAAGGTGACATTCACGTTCAGTAATATTCTGCAGTATTTGTAATCTGCAATATTAATTAAACATGTTCATACATCACAATAAGGCGGTAATTATTCGGGCCCAGATGATCTCCTCCTTTGAATATTGGAATTATTTTTGACAGTTTCTCTTCATCCGGAAATGTTCCATTTCTAATATGCTCGTTTATAAAATTTGCCAGTGGTTCAGCTATCTCCTCTTTGACTAGAATAATTTCAAGTGTGGCGATGTTGTCAGTACCTGGTGCTGCATTTTTTTTTCAAATTTTCGATTGTATTTAACACTTCTCTTTTAGTCGTTTGATGAATGTGAAAGATGGACTTAGGTGGGGTATTTATGATACTGAAAAAGCTAGTTGACTTTTCACCAAGCTCCCTGGTAATTTTTCCACCATTTGTTGAAAAAAAGTGATTTAGCGAGTTTGCTGTTTCACATGGGCGTGCTGCATTGTTAGAGAATTCAGGTGATGTCATGATCCAGGGTGACGAATTATCTTTTACTTCATTTATTATTTTCCATATTTAGTGTGAGTTGTCCGCCGCTGTTTCCAATCTTCTGGAGTAATATGAAAATTTAACTTCTTTTATGGGGCGTTTTGATTCTTTTAGGGCTTGGTTATATGGATGTTTAAGTGTCTGATCTTCAGGGTTCTTTTAGTATTTTTTATAAGCCTTCCTTTTGTTAATACTAGCCTCAATAACTTTCTTTGTTATCCATGTAAGTTGTCGACATCTGATTTTTTTCTCAATGGTAGAATCATGCTTGGAATCTGTAATCATATTTTTGAGCTCCAAAAGGTTTTCAGGTTTTTGGTTTGTTAGCAACTGTTGAAATTTCGATTTGAAAAGATCCTTGTCTAAATATCTGAATATTTTGTGAGTAGGCTTTTGCCTATTGAGACTTTGACCACGGACGACACGATGATCTAACTCCGGCCAGTGTGCAAGTGTGAATTTAATGTTTTCAGCAATTTTTTTATCATTTGTTGCTATGTGATCTAGGCAGGTACTTGAAGTCGGGCGAGTAAGCTCCGTTTGTTTCCAGGGTATCCTTGTACATTTTCGATTCTGGAGATTCTGCAATCAGGTCTATGTTTGTGTCAGCAACTGTGTTTAGATTTTTTTCAGTAGAGTATATTGCATCTATTACTGTGCAGGAGTCCTGCGCATTAAGACGATTGGGATTATAGTAAGTACCGATTTTTAGTTTTTTACCTGCGCATGTTATTTCTATTATTATTATATTATATATGTCAGATGTTACTCTCTTTGTTACGAAATTAATTGTATTTTTTATATAAATTGCTGTACCTCCTCTTCCGGGCCTGCAGGAGAAAACGGAGCTGTATCCCGGAATATTGTAATACTTTGCTTCTTCAGGATAGATCCATACTTCGTTTAGTATCAGATCCGTTTCAGCATTTTGCTACAAATAAATTTGAATATCACTCAGCTTGGGTCGTAAGCTTCTTATATTGGCATAAAAGAAAGTTAATTTGTCGCTTGATTGAATTTTGGGATTAACAATCATCATCAAAATTGTAGTCAGTACTCCTCCTAGTAATTACAATCCTTCTTTGATACTCTGGGCACTCCCACGATTTATATTTTTGGCACTTAAAGCATCTCAAAATGTTAAAGTCTTCCTTCACAAAACATGATCCATATTCAATGTTGACGTATTTGTTAGCTAATCTTTTATACATGCTTCCATTTACCTCAACGATGCTAAAGAATTTTTATTATTATATCTCATTTTTCAGACCTAATATTAAAAGATTCTAGTTATGGGTCAAATTCTCAGAATGGTTGATGATTCAATCGACTTTGTTCAAAGTAGAAGCAAAATTCAATATTTATAAGTCAGATAAAAATGGAACTGAAACAAAACGAGAAATATCTTTCCATTGGAATACGAAAATTTACAAAAATTGCCATATACTTTCGAATCTTTCTTCAACTTATCACTTGGTGTTTTTTTTTTAAATTTGTTTTAATAAAAAACGACTGAGTGTCGTGATTAACCTTGTAGCCTGATCGAATCAGTATTGCAACCTTTTTCAAACACTTACACTTACATTAAACACTTACATCAAGTATTTCACCCGTATTTCAAGTATTTTCAACCGTGTTTTAATTTTTAAATTTTCCGTCACTACAAAACGCACGTTCACTCACAACACGATAATTAACATCATAAACGTTTTCCCAGCAAAAACAATGATATCCCACAACGCGTTGTATTCAACAAAAATTCTAGGAGCAAGAAATTGGCAAGCGTGTAACATAGATAATACACAGCTGTCCTGCATTCACATTTCATGGAGCCAGAACTTTAAGCTGGTTTGTGAGTGATCCTTCCAAAGGGGCATCTATCTAGATTTTCTTCAATTTTTTTCTCCTTCAGCTTTTCATTGAGATACTCCACTCAATTATGTTTGCAATAATAACCCTGCGAATATTTTCGTATGAATGAAAACTTCTCTGAAATTTCAGTCAAAAGTTTCGCTGTTCCAGCAACTGAATTTTGACTTAATGTAGGCGTGTACTTTACCGTACAGATAGACGGACAGGCAAAGCACATTTGACGTAGGTAGACCTTTGCACAAGCCCATCTAGTGTGAAACACAGAATGGGGAAAAGCAAAATTCCTTCGGAAAACAGAAGTTCCGTTAATACGATTGGAATGTTTTCGGGGAAAAACTAGAAAAACCAATTGGATTGGAGTCAAATACGGTAGTATTTGTGAAGTGTTAATATATTGAAGGTAAAGGATAGGATATTTGTGATACAATTCGAAAACTTTTGATGCATATTGGATGTCTAAGGCGACATTCACGTTCAGTAATATTGTGCAGTATTTGTAATCTGCAATATTAATTAAACATGTTCATACATCACATACGTTCAATAATATTGAGTTAGTTAAATTGATAGTCAATTGGGTTCGCACTGTATTGTCATGTCAGAAACTTGTTGGACAATGAACCTTTAGTAGCCTCTTTGTAACTTAAAAGGCTTCTTTTATGACAAGAAACGAACGCAGCTCAGATAATTTAGAAAATTATTCTGCAATATCGCTTATTCTCGACGCAATTTAAATACTTTGCGTAATTATTGATTCAGGCACTGTGTGAGGGCTAATACTAGCTCCATGTGTTCAATTATATTTTGTCATCACGAGCTCCGCACAATATTATTGAACGTGAATGGGCCGCCTAAGAGCTATGACTCGGTTAAAAATGCTTTGAAGAAGTATCGACAATGGAGAAGCATTGTCGAATTCAAAGTAATTTGGTTGAACAACATTTTGCTGCGAAGAATTAAAACGTGAAGAGCAACCACCACCTTTTTAAGTATACATATTTTGCATGTGGGCCCAGGCGCGCTACTCAGCCCTGCAAGTTCTTGTCTGACAACTCGTCACTATTAATATTTTTTGATTCTAGTGAAATTTTAAAGGCTGTCAAAAGTGCAAGAGGGCGGTAATTATTTGGGCCCAGATGATCTCCTCCTTTGAATATTGGAATTATTTTTGACAGTTTCTCTTCATCCGGGAATGTTCCATTTCTAGTGTGCTCGTTTATAAAATTTGCCAGTGGTTCAGCTATCTCCTCTTTGACTAGAATAATTTCATGTGTGGCGATGTTGTCAATACCTGGTGCTGCATTTTTTTTCAAATTTTCGATTGTATTTAACACTTCTCTTTTAGTCGTTTGATGAATGTGAAAGATGGACTTAGGTGGGTTGTTTATGATATTGAAAAAGCTAGTTGGCTTTTCACCAAGCTCCCTGGTAATTTTTCCACCATTTGTTGAAAAAAAAGTGATTTAGCGAGTTTGCTGTTTCACATGGGCGTGCTGCATTGTTAGAGTCCATGCCAAAAAATTCAGGTGATGTCATGATCCAGGATGACGAATTGTCTTCTACTTCATTCATTATGTTCCATATTTCGTGTGAGTTGTCCGCCGCTGATTCCAATCTTCTGGAGTAATATGAAAATTTAGCTTCTTTTATGAGGCGTTTTGATTCTTTTAGGGCTTGGTTAAACAGATGTTTAAGTGCCTGATCTTCAGGGTTCTTTTAGTATTTTTTCTAAGCCTTCCTTTTGTTAATACTAGCCTCAATAACTTTCTTTGTTATTCATGTAAGTTGTTGACATCTGATTTTTTTCTCAATTGTAGAATCATGCTTGGAATCTGTAATCATATTTTTGAGCTGCAAAAGGCGTTCAGGTTTATGGTTTGTTAGCAAATGTTGAAATTTTGATTTGGAAAGATCCTTGTCTAAATATCTGAATATTTTGGGAGTAGGTTTTTGCCTATTGAGACTTTGACCACGGACGACACGATGATCTAACGCCGGCCAGTCTGCAAGTGTGAATTTAATGTTTTCAGCAATTTTTTTATCATTTGTTGCTATGTGATCTAGGCAGGTACTTGAAGTCGGGCGAGTAAGCTCCGTTTGTTTCCAGGGTATCCTTGTACATTCTCGATTCTGGAGATTCTGAAATCAGGTCTATGTTTGTGTCAGCAACTGTGTTTAGATTTTTTTCAGTAGAGTATATTGCATCTATTACTGTGAAGAAGTCCTGCGCATTAAGATGATTGGGATTATAGTAAGTACCGATTTTTAGTTTTTTACCTGCGCAGGTTATTTCTATTATTATTATATTATATATGTCAGATGTTACTCTCTTTGTTACGAAATTAATTGTATTTTTTATATAAATTGCTGTACCTCCTCTTCCGGGCCTGCAGGAGAAAACGGAGCTGTACCCCGGAATATTGTAATACTTTGCTTCTTCAGGATAGATCCATGCTTTGTTTAGCATCCGATCCGTTTCAGGATTTTGCTGCAAATAAATTTGAATATCACTCAGCTTGTGTCGTAAGCTTCTTATATTGGCATAAAAGAAAGCTAATTTGTCGCTTGATTGAATTTTGGGATTAACAATCATCATCAAAATTGTAGTCAGTACTCCTCCTAGTAATTACAATCCTTCTTTGATACTCTGGGCACTCCCACGAGTCTGCTCTGTCTGAGTGATCAGTATTCTCATTATT
>OZ017738.1:283132498-283242498 GCA_963969285.1 Odontomyia ornata
GCCTACATTCCTGATTTTTTTCAGTCTTTTCGGATCACAGGTGTTCAATCGCGAGGGGGGGACACAAATTCGCTGTTTGCCCCTCGAAGCAAATATTTTGAAAAGCTCTCATCAAGACCTTTCATTTGATATCCATATCGGCTACCTTCAATGAAATTTTTTTTTCGGGGGTCACTCTCCTATATGGGGAGACCCCCCTTAAATACCTTATAAAATTTTTTTGTAGTTGAAATTTGAAGACATCACCACTTCACACCTACGCACAAAATTTGATGTTTCTAGCTTAAGTAGTTTCCGAGAAAAACTGCTGTGACACACGGACGGACGGACGGACAGACTGGTCGCGAAACTAGTAGGGTTTTGTAAAATTATTTAACAAAACCCTAAAAAAAACTGGCGGCTAGTTGAAACTTGAAATTTCAAAGGCTTCTAGAAGTTACAATTTTAATTAAACCTATGTGAGAGTGAGTTAAATTCTTGTATTTTCAAAATCGGATGAAATGAAGAAAGTCGAAAATTTTAAACTTAATAATTTTCGCTGCCATTTCCACTAAAAATTTATATTTTTGCCTTGTCTAGAGAGTCACAGTGATTGGGGAGACTCTTAAGACATGTACATATTAAAATAATCGTAAATAAAATACATAAATTCGAAATGGTGGCCCCAAAGGTCAGAAAGTAACGGCAATTCGCTGTTTTAGTAGCAACTGAAATGTTGAATATTCTTCATGGAAACATTTGAAATGGCTTGAATTCAAAGTATTTAGGCAACAGAGTATTTTCTTTAAAGAGTGTCTGACTTTCAAAATGCCAGCCAATAAAATTATTTGCATTTAAAACTAAGGCCACCTACGAGAAATTTGCCTCTCCAACGGGTGCTGGCAACGGGATATTTTTTCCTGTTGCGTTTATGTCCAACGCTTGTGATTAAACCTGAAAAAGCAGAAAACTGAATCGATAGGTATTTCAATGAACATAACAGCAAGTTTATTCTCTGTTAAATTGACAGAGAAATCAAAGTTTAAATATTTGTATTTAAATATCTGAAATAAATGAGCAGGTGCAACAATAAAATAGTCTGTAATGATCAAGGCCTTACTTCATTCCTTGGCTACTGGAGTTAAAAAATTGAACATCATTTAGTGATATTCCAAAAAATCAGTTTAATTTAAATTACAAAAATAGATTTTTAACTAACAAAAAGGAGTAGACTATACTAACACCAAACAGCAGGTACCATGAAAAGATGCATTACATAATAGTAGCAGCAGTTTGAAATTCTTGATTTTTCACAATAATTGAAATTGGACTATCTTGTCGCGTTGAGACCAAACGGCTTCGACTCAATGAGCTCTGCGATTTTACTTATCCTCATACATGCGTATTGCTGTTTTTAATAGCGGAAAATCCTCGTATGTAGAATATTCGTCGATGATGTCGTACACTCGTTTTTGAAATTTAAAAGTGCTTGAGACGTCGTTACCACAAACTCCTTAAATCTGGCCGTCTTACTCTGCAATTTTTGTGACATAACGTCATACAAAAGTAAAACTGACAGTTAGTGCAGTTCCAAACTATTAGACGTAAAAATTCCTGTCGAATAGCAAGTCAATTTGCAAATTGACTGGCTGTTCAAGCTAGTGCAAAGTTGCCCCAGCAAATTTTTCCAAATTCCCATCGAATCAGGCAGAGGAAAACTCGCTGTTGAAGTCAACTTCTAGGAGTTAGAGCAAAATAAAGTCAGGATGAGGATCCATGCATCCATAAAAATGGAGGAATCAGTATCGCGAATTGCAGTTGCAGCAATGAGAAATTTGCACCCAGAAATGGTGAAACACGTTCAAATTCGTGCACTATACACAACATACAGGGTTGCATTTAATTTTCCCTAAATCACGTAGCTGTTTCGGGGATTATCCCGCCTCTAACATCTTTCAAAAAATTCTTCCCTCATTAGTGCAATTAACTTAAAGAACATAAAGAAATTGAGGATTGATAATGCAGTATCTTAGGGCATTTAGACCCTGCGTTGTATTATATTTTTTTAATCTCTGAGAACTGTTGACAAATTAAGATAGATTCGCATGAAAGGAGTATTGTACTGCTCGTTTCGCTGCTTGTTTCCTTTTGAGTATTAGCTCTAGATGTTCCTGGCCGAGTGCTCCTTCAACTTGGACCTGCATAATTGTGAAAAAAATTGGCTAAAAACTTAAAAAATAAGACAAATCATTTCAATTTCGCGATTACAAACCCTTGATCTTCATCTTGTTCATCAGCAGTGTTTTGTCTGCCACTCCAACTTCCTCCAGTATGTCGCACACTACATGTTGTGGGTCGTACAACTTCGTGTTCGGTATCAGACCTTATAGCTGCTCTCCGGGGCCCTGATGTTAAGTGATAACTGTAATTGGATTCTTAATGCTGATTTGGTACATTTCGAGATTTCAGAGGAAATTTTCATACGAATGAAGATCGCTATCCTCGTTGTTATTCTGCCGTGTTCTCCTTACTTTTCGATTCTTATGTATCACCGGTGGTATACGTTTAATCCTTTTTCCCCACTGTGAGCATCTGATGCATCATTCTCATCTTCTGACGACTCTGGCTTTTTTTAACCAATTTCCTTCGTTTTTTGCTGTCGGTCTACTTGAATTTTCATCCTATTGTGAGTTTCTACTTCGTTTTACGCTACGTGCTGTAGGAGAACTGTTTCGAGCAGGTTTACTTGTCTTTGCTTTGAGCGTTATTTAGATACTTGAGTTGGCCATACAGTTGAGGGTGTTTCACACATCGCTAGTAGTAATTTTGTTCTCTTCCACTTTGAAATAATGGTATGAATTACTCTATAAACATTAATTTTGAATAAATGAGATACTGATATTCGTTCACTTTTAACTTGTTCTAGATTTTGAGCCATATAGAAAAATTGTTCGCTTGCTAGATTTGATGTGCACTTATTTGGAATTTAAAAATCATATATGTACAGGTACTCCCGATTCCAATAACGTTTTCCCGGCATTAACTATTCAAATGATGAGCTTATCGGTTTGATTTTGATTTCGAAGCTTAGCATGTATTTATTTTATATTTTGCCTTGGTAATACATTCATGCATGAAGAAATTATGTAAGGTAGACCCTTACAGACACTGATCAAGTGCAACAACGTAGATATATAAACACAGCTGTGTGCTTTTGAAAAATAAAGTAAGAAAAATGAATTTCTTATTTTAAATCATTAATGATATCCTCAATTAAATTACACTTTCTTGTTTATAATAAAATTTTTAAATGTACATTTGACAAAGTTATCCTCATTGTGATAATATTGAACATCTTACTGGATCGTTTTAATATATTTTTCTTATTTAAAAATTAGAACACTACATTTAGTTGTACAGTTACCGCTATTCTCTGAAAAGGCCTCGAGCTTTGGCAGTAGTTTTCTACACACGACCTCGACTGCTGATACTAACTGTTTGCTCATTGTCTTCGTTTTCACTATCGATATCTTTGTTGCTAACATTTACCATTCTTGAATTGCAACTGCTCGCCGCTGTGTTGAATCGTTGACAATAAGAAGATTGTGTAGATGAAGGTGAGGTCGAAAGCATTCCAGTTCTTCTTTTTGGAGGTTTGTCATCTTCTGGGGAACTTTCGCCTGAGTCTTCATTATAACGTGGTCTCTTTTGATTGCGCCTGTTTCGCGAACGTCTACTTTGGCCACGCTCATTATAGTCAGTGAATTCATCGTCATAGTTTTCACCATTGTTAACGTCAGACATGAAGCGCTTGGAATGTAGCGACGATCGACTTTTCAATGGAATATTGTTGACAGCTGTTCGTGAACGTGGACCTGATGCCGATTTCAGCGGTTCATTATCTTTTGACTCCGATTTCTCTTCGTCTTCTTCTTCCTCACAAGTATTTTCATCAAAGTCATCATCTTCATCCTCATCGTCATTACGGTGGGGGTATCGTGGCTGTAAATTTTGTCCACGTTGTAGATGCCTTTCCGTTTCACACTTGTTTTGTACCACATTTCCATTTGTTGGTGTTGTACAATACAATTCACATTATTTCGCATTCTCAATCGCGATGAGATATTTTCTACGACTGATGATGGGAGCTCCAAAGGATCACTTCGTCGCACAGCACATCCAGCTCATTTGCATTCATTTGATGTCTGAATAGCTTTCGTCTTGTATGGCGCATCGTTGATGGATTATTCGATTCTCGACTGTAATCAAATTGTATACAAATTAGAATGCATTGTATAATGCGCCAACTCTACTTAGTAGGTATTTATATTTAATTTTATTCAATGTCAGTTAAAGTTAAAGGCATGCTTACATTGCAGACAATTTTCATTTCAACTTGGAATGAATTGATTGAATAACCGAAAATTTTGATAAAATTGTTGAGAAGCAATGCCTTTAAAAAAAACATAAAATCTGTCGGACGTTATGTTGCGTTTTGAAGGTTATATAAAAGCGCCAACTGTAGAAAAAATCTTCGGATGAACAGAAAATTGTCGCATGTGAATTGATATAAAGATCATAATTTATCTTCAAAATGTTTTCAGTCATGAAATATTAACAGAATAGCATGTACGATGATGTACAAGTATTTACCTATATTGCGAACAGGTCTGGCTCTTTGTTCAGTCTACGGTCGATTTTGTTAACTTAATGTCGGTGGCTCATTTTCTGAATCGTCTTCAGGTAAAACTCTGCTATTGCGATTCGTTCATACTTGGCGTAGTTGGGGCGAATTTCTTCTGTTTGTTCCAATTTCAGAAGCTATCGTTTCCTCGACAATATGTTCCGATCCTGACGACTTTATTCGTCGTATCGGCTTTCGATTAGGTTTCTGAAAAAATTGATTGAACATTTAAAAAATAATTCAAATTATTTCAATGTCGCGATTACATACCCTTCTTCCTCTTGGGTTCTCATCTTCATCTATTCATCAGCAGTGTTTTGCCTGACATTCTGACTTCCTCCAGTGCGTCGTATTTCCCTCGTTTTTTGCTGTCGATCTTTTTGAGTTTTCATCCGATTGTGAGTTTCTACTTCGTATTGCTGTACGTGCCATAGAAGAACTGGTTCGAGTTGGTTTTCTTGGTTTTGCTTTTTTATCATTACGTTCGTAGCTGTCTTTGGAATCGTTTGAGCAATTACGTGCTGGCAGACATCTTTGCCGCCGAGAGTGGCCTAGCTCGGAAACCGGAATACCAGCGCTTTCTTCACTATCATCATCTGAAGAACTTGATGGTGGTGATGTTGTACTGCTCGTTTCGTTACTTGATTTCTTTTAACTATTAGCTCTAGATACTCCTAGCCAAGCGCTCCTTCGACTTGGACCTGGTGCTGGCTCGGGTGGTAAGAGTGTTGACGATGAAACGCCGTTCTCGGCATTATTCCGGTGAGGAAAATATGCACTTTGAGTTCTTGCTGAGCCACCATTATTTTCATTTCCATTATCCTCATCCGTTTCATCATCAGATGTATTGTTATAACGTATAGTTGATTTTCCGGGTGCTGCGCTGCCATTTGAGGGTTTACATCTTGGCACCATTTTAGATATACCAGACTTATTTTTCATAAGAGACGATTTAGCATTGTCTTTATACTTCGTCTACAAACCGATTTGCAATTGTATAGAACCGGTTTAATATGAGTATCGAACAGTTTACTTAAACGAAATGTCGTATATCTAAAATTGAATGAAGTTCAGGTTAATGTTGATTGAAATTTGTATAAAATACTTAATTGACTGCTTTGCAAGTTCCAGCAGTACTACGCGACTCGCAACAAACAATTCAGGCAATCCTGCTCAACAATATCTCTGGCAACAAAGTGCCGCTTATAACTTTTCCTTCCATAATTTGATTAAAACCTGACACTTACTGGAGAAATGTCACGACAGCTGATAAAAAGTAATGACGTCATTGATAAAATAGCTGACTGTCAGTTTTACTTTTCTCTGCCTTATCAAACCTAGCAAGATGGCCGGGTTTAAAGAGGCAGTGTCATTATCCTCTATTTGCAAACGAAGCGAAGGCACAAGTGTGGCAGTAGTTCTACAAAGAAGAAGTGAGCATCCACTAAAAATAGTCCAAATTTTATGCATTCACGAAGGGATTTCATAGATTGACGTTTTGTTTATAAGGCTAACACAAGTGTTTGTGACCTATTCAAAGCCATTTAAAATACTTACTCGCTGTTTTTTTCACCTTTATGAAGGATTTTATTGAGATGTTGCAGGTTGATGCGTATTAATGATACAATTATGTATCGAATAGTTGCTTCCTTATGTTCACATTCCCACCAACACCTAACGCGGGCACAAATAAAAGGTAATAAATAAGCAAGCAAGTCTAGTTTATGCTTGATTTCAGGAGACATCTGCTCAAATTATTTAAAAAACAAGTCTAACACTATCTCAAATGCTTTTGATATCACTGTTGGTTTGCCGAATGTATTTTTAGGAGAATTGCCAAATGCTTTCATTTTTGTCAACGTTCACCTGTTGGCGTAGGATCTATCAAATTATTCTTACATAGTTTGCATTTGAATTTCTTGACAAGTCTATTTGCCAAATAACCATAGAAATGGAGTTTGGAGTTTTCTATCAATTGCAGCCAAGGATTTGATATGTTTTAAGGTTCCAATAGTGTGGTATCATATAGTACCTCTTCAGACAGCCAGTCTTCTTACAGTTGTATTTCAAACCCAATTTCATTATTTTCCTCACTGGGATAGGTATTAAAATCTATTGAATTCTCTGAATTTGGAAAACATCTAATAATGTTTTTGAAGTTGAGTTGCTGTCATTGGTAAAATCATAGAGCAACATTCTGGAACTATCTGTTTCAGATTTCTGTAAACTCTGCATGCTGATGGGTTTTTTTTTCATATATGTCTTTAAAACATTGTTGCATTGAAATCATGCTCTCCGAAGGATCTCGGTTTAAATGTGATGTTATCAAATAGCGCTGACAGGACATTTTCTGGTTCCAAAGAAGCTCAATACACGGATAAGATCATCGAAGCAATAAGGCCTAATTACAAAGCTCACGTTAGGTAGGAAGCCATATGATAGCAATTTGGTATATGTATAAGTCGGCCTACCATTGGACAAGCTTCCGTCAGCTGTCAGCCAACTGCGGTATAAGCAAATGCTTGTACTGCGTAATATATACTATTTTCCAAAAAACGTCCCGTGGATGCGTACAATTCACCTTGCACTGTATCCCTACACTTTTCAATATGAACAAATGAAGCATATGTTTGGAACCTTCCACTCATAGCTAACCTTTGAGAAGTAAACAAACTCCTATTCATTCACTTTGGAAGGCGATAAAGATTAAACGAGTTAAAGAACTGCAATAATGTTCACTTCACTAAGAGCGCTATTAGTTTTCCTCGGACCATCTGGATTTCACTGTAGAAATCCGTGTCGAAACCGTATAAAACCTCGAATTTTCGTTGGCACTTCCACAATTCTTCATATACCACCATGAAACGTAGCGAGTAGTCGGCCTACTAGTCGTCATGTGTCTGGTAGTAACCTCTGCTCCCACATGACTTTGCCCAATTACCTTTCCAGTGGATTTCCATTACCGAACCCATTCTCTACTCTTTATCAAGTTCTCAAGTACATGAAACTTTCATTGGAAATGGAGCTCCTATCCAGATTTTTGGCAAATTTCAATTTGTCAAAAAATTTAATTAGCCTAAAAGTAAAATTTCCAGTGCTGACTTCAATTTTATCTTCTTCTTCATCCAGTGTAAAGCAACCAAGTTCCACTGAAGGTACTATAGCAGCCGAAACAAAATTACTTAAAACTTCTTTGGCAAGCTTAACTGACCTTTTTATCAAAGTTGCTGGGATTTCAATGCGTGTAAGCACAGACCAATAAGACAATGGAGGGGAAAGTCCCATACAAAGTATATGGGAAGAGATGAGAGCCACATTTCGTATCGGGCCGTCAAACTGGTACGAGTTGACTCTCTTTCGTGCTCTAACGTCAAAGTTGATCTTGGCTCGTGCTCAAAACTGACAAAAGATAGGAAGCCATGTGGTAGCGATTTGTATATGTATTAGTCGCCCTACTATGGACAAGCTTCCGTGAGCTGTCATCCAACTGCGGCATTAGCAAATGCTTATATTGCGTAATATACTATTTTCTAAATGAAAACGTACGAAACGCATTCCGTGTATGCTATAAATTCACCTTGCACTGTCCACTTTACTCCTAAACTTTTCAAGACGAGCAAATGTTATGCACCTTCCACTGATAGCTCACCGTAGAGAAGTAAACAAACTCCTTTACAATCACTTTGGAAGACGATAAAAATTAAACGGGTATAAGAACTGAAATAATTTTCACTTCACTAGCAGCGCTTTATTGTTCTCCGCGGATCATACGGATTTCACTGGAGAAATCCGTCTCTAAAATGTACAAAACCTCGAATTTTCGTTGGCAGCTCCATAATTCTTCATATACCGCCATGTAAGTTAGCCAGCAAAGTCGGCCAACTAATGGTTATGTGTATGGTAATAAGCCCTGCTGTCATATGGCTTCCTATCTAACGTCAGTTTTGCTCGTGCTCCAAGTACAACATCGCAGTAGGATAATTGACTTATTGGGGATTTTTTAACCAATTTCAAAATCACACCTTGTTTCATTTTTGTATATCGTATAAATACAATATTTACATACATAGATATAATATAGATTGAAATAGGAGGAAGGCGGTATTTTTTATTTGATAAAAAACTCAGTTTTGCGTTATATATTCATCTGTCAATATAAAATAAGACATTGATGAACTCTGTTCTACCCAACATTGGTATCTTTTTTTTTCCAAATTCAATAGCGCTATATCTAATCAATCGTTATAAAATTAACAAAAACAAATCAAACTTTAAAATATTCAGAAAAAACTTAAAATTTTATTGGCCTACATTCCTCTCTAAATTGAAAGCAATATTCAATCAAAAATTCGTCAGAGACGACACAAAATTTTATTAATAGAAAATTACTATGTATGATTCATTAATTGGAAATAGGAGAAAAAGTTTACTGACTATTCGAAAATTAAATATAATACAGAGAGCACAAGAAAATTTAAGAACCTAATTTTAATGAAATTTCATTTTAAAAAGTCGACCTCATTCTTTTTTGCTAACAGTAATAGATGTCAGAGAGAATGAATACGAAATTTATCGCGAGAATTGAAGCACTTTATGATGCAGCGTGAAGTTGGCGCGTTATCAGCTGTTGATACGAATTTCAAATAAATTTGACGTGACGTCTCTCACTAATTTTCGCATCTTGAACTAAATTAATTTTCCGTGCGGGTATTCTAACTTGAACGATATAAAAGATTCAACATGACACCCTAGAAGGATACGTCCCTTACGTGCCCCCTATAGCTGTTTTTACAATCCCACACATTACTACATTTTTCGTTTTCCGGCACAACAACACTCGCGATCCGTAACGAACTTTTCAGTTTGATTAGTTATCTCTTTTCCAACGCTTTTGCGCTAGATTCAACACGGTATATCTTAAAAAATTGTTTTTTGTACGATTTCAAGACATATCCCATCATTGTTGAATTTTCACGAATCATATGTTTTCAATCATATGGTTGATATTTCGTTGACAATTTGGGAGTTAAATTACAAGAGGAGTGGAATTTTCCATTGAGTAATTAAATAATACTGGAGTGGACAACCACGTGACAATATGGTTGCAACAACCCCTGCGACCACTTTTCCTGCTGCTACGCTCTTGTTTACAACCTTAGAGAGAGCCAAATTGCACAAGCAAACATGGCTGCTGCTCAATGTAAACAAATTTTCATACAATGCCAAAAATTTGCTTTCTATTTGAAAAACCTTCAGCATTGTTTGAAAAACATGCAAAACATTAATATAATAACTACTCACTTGTGAAAGGAAACACGTACAGATCCTTTTCCACTATGATTTTTTCACGAAGGCACTACACATTTCATTTTGAAATTCTAACTTAATTACACAGTGTCACACATTAAAGTACCTTGAATCACAAACTCCAATCAAATGTTTAAACACTTGGAACGAATTTAGATCGCGAACACTTTCCATAGTTTTAATATCGGATAAAATTCGCGACGAAACTTGCAAACTGGCCAATTTGGCGTCCAATTTGCATCAGTCAACTTGACAGTCTGTTCACACCTAGTCAGCTTTTGGAACAAGAAAGTGACCAGCAAGAGGCAGACGGGGAGGAAATGACAGACTGTTCACTTGGAAGAGAACAGAAACCGGTCGCATGCTCTCTCATGCATTTTATATGAGCTTAGCCCATCCAGTTCTTATTCATCTTAGGAATTTTCATGAGAGCAACTAGAGAGCCACTTGAGCGTATGGATAATCTAGCGGCGTGAAAGGCGGGGGGATTTCAATTTGTATGGGAGAGAAAAGCATGCATGTAGTAAATGTCCTCCACTCACGTATGGATGAAAATAAGCTCATTTCGCGTTCATTACTTTATATGTCTTTGCTGACAGCAATCTTATACTCTTTCATGGGAGCTATGCTCTCACTATTGGGGGTTTCTTTCAGGAAGCTACCTTGCGTGTAGCCCCTCATTTCTTATTGCTCTGAGGTGTATACCCTCTATTTCTTATTGCTCTGAGCCAACACGAACGTAAATGTAACTAGCAACACTAACCTTAGGGAGGGAAAAAAAGGAGTAAATGATAGCCCAAAAAATTTCCGAATATCATCTATGTATTTATAAAGTTTCTTCGATTGTATTGGTAGTGGCTTAAACCAAGGTTATTCTCAGAAAAGCAGGGGCAGATGAAATCAAACGGCAGGAAAATTCAAATTAATAGCACCATGAGAAAAATATTTAACTCAAAATGATTTTACATATTTTTTAGTTCCTCATTTAAGGTGTCTAAGGCAAACTCGAGATTAACTTAACTTTAGATTAAATACAATCAATGAACATGTTATTTTAGAGATTATTGATAAAAATCTAACAAGATAATGAAGAGCAACTGTTTAATTTTCTGAGGAATATTGGAGTTAGGAGATGTAGACACGAACAACGTGAATCAAATATTGAAGCTAATAAATCCGATCACGTTGTCTGTATCTTATTTCGTTTCCAGGTCTGGAAGACAGTTTAATGTATAGCGATATTTTTTCGATATAATAATATCCATGGCAATATTTTTTCAATTAACTTTTTTTTCCTTACATATTGAACTGTGAATTACGACGGTCATTCAACAAGTACCTAGCCTACAGAAGAAAAACGAAAATTTTGGAAAGGTGGTAATTTATTTTTCCACATAATCTCCTTCAAGCTCGATACACTTGGCCCAGCGATGATCTAACTTCTTCAACCCGTCCAAAAAATACATTTTCTCGAGGGCTGCAAAATAGGCCTCCGTGGTGGCGATGACCTCCTCATTTGACCCAAATCTATTCCCGGCGAGTGATTTTTTCAGGTTTGGAAACAAAAAGTAGTCACAGGGGGGCCAAATCTGGAGAGTACGGTGAATGGGGTAGCAATTCGTAGCGCAACTCGACCAATTTGGCTATGGCGACAACGGAGGTGTGAGCCGGCGCGTTGTCGTGGTGGAACAGCACTTTTTTCTTCGCCAAGCGGGGCCGCTTTTTCTTCCACAGTCTCAGCTATCTCGCGAACCTTCAATCGATGGTCTGCCAACACGAGATCGTGGATTTTTTTAACGTTTTCCTCCGCAGCAGCCGTTTTCGGGGCACCTGGGCGTGGCTCATCAAAAACCGACGTGCGGCCACGAACAACCTCGTTGAACCAATTCTTGACGGTCGCCATTGAAGGAGAAGAGTCACCGTATCCAGCATCCAAGCGATCTTTGATTTCGCTGCGTGTTTTCCCTTCAAAAAACAAGAATCTAATCACTGAACGATATTGTTCTTTTCTCCATTTTTGTACAACTGATCGACACGCTCGCTTCCAAAGGCTATTAAAACCCAACTAATGAAGGGAATTGACTGAAACTTTGACAGTAGGCTACTAAAAGAATGTACTGCACGATGGTAAAACTCTTTTGTAGTAATGAAAACACGATTATTACTACTAACTTAAGTTTATTATAAAATATCGACAGGTCGCGATGGCGTCTCAAACATAACAATCTAAATCTAAACATTATTGAAAATAATATGACGTGACATTCAGGTGGCACTACATAACACGGCAGTGCCCTACAGCAGTCTCCCTCAAGTGATGACGATATTTCTATTCATTTAGCAAATGTCACTTGACTTAATTTTGACTTAGGTCCTTCATACGTCTTGAACACTGTGGGTTGATGAAAGTTTGCTGCTCCGTCATTTGATGGTCTACTAGCTAAATCCTGCGAGTCGTTTTCCATATGTGCCGGTTTCAGACGCTCTATGGAAATGTTTGTGATCTTATTCCCTACGCGTATTTTGAAGACTCGTTCGTCTAAACGCTCGGTGACTTCATGAGGACCACTGTATGGCTGCTGCAGAGATTTTTTTCCAGATCCCTGTCTGATAAACACATGGCGGCATCTGTGCACAAAAACGCTTCTTTGGTTGTAGTGTGCGGCAGGTGTCGGTTTTAGTGCTTGCATTTTCCGTCGGAACTTTTCGATGAAAATGTGTGGGTTATCAGGAGACGAATCATCGCTGAAGAATTCTCCGGGCAACCGCAATTGCAACCCGTAGTACATTTCCGCAGCTGAACATCCGATTTCGTCTTTGAGAGATGTCCTTAATTCTAAGAGCACTGGTGGCAAAACGTCAATCCAATGTGATGATTCGTGGCACATGATTGCGGCTTTCAAGGAACGATGAAACCTTTCAACCATTCCATTAGAAGCGGGATGATACGCTGTGGTTCGAATCCTGTTGCTGCCGATAAACTGTAACATAGCTTGGAACAATGCTGACTCAAACTGAGTTCCCTGGTCGGTGGTTATTGTTTCAGGTGTTCCGAATCTTGCCACGCAGTTTGTGAAGAATACTGAAGCGATTGTATCTGCAGCGATGTCTTCCAACGGAATTGCTTCAGGCCATCGAGAAAACCGGTCTATTACCGTGAATATGTAGGTGTATCCATAGGACGATGGAAGCGGACCAACAATGTCTGCGTGTATGTGTTGGAAGCGGCGATCCGTCGTTGGAAAGTTTTGCGGGGTAAGAGTAACGTGTCGATGAATTTAGATCGCTGACATGCTACGCAGTTCTTAGTCCACATTGCTACTTCCTTTTTCATTTCAGGCCACACATATTTGCTGGAGACAAATTTGTACGTGGCTTTTTTGCCTGGGTGTGATAATCCATGAATTTTCTCGAACAAGGACTTCCTCAGACTCTTTGGGATATATGACCTTGGATTTCTTATTGATACATCGCAGAATAAAACATTTCCATCTCCTAATGGAAATTGTTTTAGCTTTAGTGAAGTGTTCGCATTAAGGAGATGTTGCAGTTCTTCATCGATAGCTTGTTCTTTCGCGATATCCTCTGCACTTGGAGTTTTGAATTCCGTGAAAGCGTCGATTCTGGAGAATGCGTCAGCAACAAAATTCCGTGAGACATCAACGTAGGAAATTTGCGTCGAGAATTGGCTAATGAATTCAAATTGTCGCATTTGCCGTGGAGAAGCTTTATCCAAACGTTGTGAAAAGGCAAAAGTTAAAGGCTTGTGGTCAGTCTCAATCGAAAAATTCCTTGCTTCGAGCATGAACCTGAAATATTTGACAGCCTCGTAAATAGTTAATAACTCCCTTTCATACATACGTCACAGCTACCAGCTCCTCCACTTCCACAATGTATTGACGTAAATTGGTCATCATGACAATATTGCTTAACAGTCCATTAACACATTGTAAATTGGTCATCATGACAATATTGCTTAACAGTCCATTAACACATTGTAAATTGGTCATCATGACAATATTGCTTAACAGTTCATTAACACATTGTAAATTGGTCATCATCGCAATATTTTGTAACAGTTCATCAACATAATGTAAATTGGTCAGCATGTAGAATTTCTTAATAGTCCATTTACCAAAATTGCTAATTTGCACATATCGCGAACATTGCATTATTGTTCTACTTTCAAATCGAACTTCATAGTTGATTATGATTGCATATTTTTCCAGTAAGAGTGCAATGCTGACCAATCCATCAATTTATTGTTAACTAGGTCAAGTAAGTCTTCTTTGTATCTAGCAATTAAGTTAATTGGAGTTCCAATCTTGCTCTTAGAATAAACGGTTCCAGAAACTAATTAAATCGTTGTTTTTTCCCTTCGTATAAAAGGATCTACGAAAGTGGCGCAGTCGGTTTGAGTGTCGAATCTAAAGATCGATGAAAGTGTAAACGAATTTAAGGGAAAAATTAGCAGAAAGCAAATTCGGAAGTGACATCAACGTTTGATGAAGGGTGGAACTCACAGTGATATCAACTTAAGTTTGATAAAAAGTGACATAAAAATCTATAGATTAACGTTAAACACTATTGTGTTGTTAAAATTTAAGAGTGATATACTAATATATTTCCTCTCAAAACTCAATAGTGAAATGGTAAAACATTGAAAAGTGTTCAAATTTTATTGTAAAATTTTAAAATAACGGAATTTGCTATAAAACGACAAATTGAAATGGCTAACCAGCAAGAAGGCCCGCAAAATGTTCCAGCAGGACCCCAATATACGATTTCGGCAACCGATCTCCTTAAAGAAGCGGCAAACATCCGAGAGTTTCGAGGGACTAAGGACTATGACTTATCTTCTTTCGTGAGGGAAGTGGAACTGATCCTCCCTATGTTCAACTCGAATCCAGCTCTACAGGAATTCGTTTTCAATCGTTACATAATGAATAAGATCCAAGCCCCAGCGCTCAACGCAATTAGGACATTAGGCTCTAGACCAACGTGGGAAGGAATAAAGGCAGAATTAGTAAAAAATTTCGGCGTAAGAGAATCATATCATCACCTTCACCACGAGGCGATCAATTTAGATTGTACAAATGTAAGTGATTATTATTTTAATCTTAGGACTATATTAGATAAGCTAAATACTCAATATGAATACGATTCCGAAAAACCAGTGGAGTTCTCCCCAAAAGCAAATGAATCAATAATATTGCGAACATTTTTGAACGGTATTAGTGAAAATCTAGCAAGTATCGTTTATAGCAGAAATATAAAGAACTTAAGGGAAGCTTTTTACTTGTTAGAGGAAACAGGAATGATTGAAAGAAATAAAATCAGGGCTAAACAATTTCCAAAAAAGCAAAACTCTTTCACTAATAAACGTAGTCAAGATAATTTAGAACCAACCAAATGCGATAAATTGCCATCTTCTCAAAACAATACTCACACTGAACAAAACAGACAATTTACCTCCTCCAAATCAGGACAATATAGACAGAATACGAATTCTGGACGATATAAACAGGCAAACGACAACAGATCAGGACAACTTTCACAGAACAGTAAACGATATCAAGAGCCAATGGAAGTTGACTATGCTGAAGAACAAGTTGAGGAAGTAAATTTTCTATTACCAGCCACAAAGCGAATTTACCGATAGTCGAACTTACTGTTGGTTACAATAAAATAAAATGT
This sequence comes from Odontomyia ornata, assembly GCA_963969285.1. Taxonomy (NCBI): domain Eukaryota; kingdom Metazoa; phylum Arthropoda; class Insecta; order Diptera; family Stratiomyidae; genus Odontomyia; species Odontomyia ornata. The sequence continues at coordinate 283,148,166 of OZ017738.1, forward strand.
CTCATTGATACAGGTTCCACAACAACTTTACTAGACAAAGACAAACTCCCTCAATACAAGCGGTTGACCCTTGAGAAGCAAATTCGCTTTAATACATTAAGTGGACAAACGACTGTGAACCAAGAAATTATTACAGAATTGCCTGAAGAATTTAGTGAGGATAGCCTCATGTGTTGGAAATTGACCACTTTCCAAAATAAAGAATTTGACGCTTTGATAGGACAAAACCTTTTAAAACCCATGAAGGCTATAATTAATCTTGAAGAGGAGTACTTAGAAATACACAGCGTTAAAATAAAATTTTTAAATTCATGCCCCTTTGTTTTTGATGAAATTCATTCATTAGAGGGACTAACTCCAAATCAAAGTGTTCTTGAGAAACTTTTGAGATCTGAAATGAATTCTGAGGAAAAGCAAGTACTAACTTCACTGATAGGAAAAAATAAAGATCTTTTCTTTGAGGAGGGACAACGTCTTAGTCATACTCATGAAGTTCAACATGAGATAGTGACAACAACAGATAGACCAGTATACGCAAAAATCTACAGATACCCTCAAGTACATGAGGAAGAAATTAATCGACAGATTAGGGAAATGCTAGAGCAAGGGGTTATAAAAGAAAGCTGTTCTCCATATAATTCACCGCTGTGGATTGTGCCTAAAAAGATCGATAATTCTGGCAGAAAGAAATGGAGAGTAGTTATCGACTACAGGAAACTGAACGAAGTAACTGTAAGCGATAAATTCCCAATTCCCAACATCGAAAATATACTTGACAAACTCGGTAGAGCACAATACTTTACAACTTTGGACCTTGCGAAAGGCTTCCACCAAGTTGTAATCAAAGAAGAAGATCGAAAGAAAACTGCATTTTCTACTCCATTAGGGCATTATGAATTTGTAAGGATGCCATTTGGTCTTAAAAATGCCCCAGCCACTTTTCAGAGGCTTATTAACTCTGTCCTAAGAGAATATATAAACCGTATTTGCGTTGTATATTTGGACGATATTCTCATTTTCAGTACAACAATTGAAGAACATGTAAGTAGCATCCAATTGATTTTTAATAAGCTAAGGGAACACAATCTCAAGATACAGGTAGATAAATGCAAATTCCTTGCCAAGACAACTGAATATCTAGGACATATTCTTACACCCGAAGGAATTAAGCCGAATACGAGTAAAATCGAAAGTGTTCAGAAACTTAAACTTCCGGAAACGACCAAACAAATTAAATCTTTTTTAGGAATTACAGGCTACTACAGGAAATTCATTAAGGACCATGCAAAAGTAGCATATGGGATGACAAAATTTTTGAAAAAAGATACAAAAATCAATAAAAAAGATGCACAGTACATAGATTCCTTCGAAAAATTAAAAAGTCTTTTAATGAGTTGCCCTGTCCTAAAATATCCTGACTTCCATAAGAAATTTAAATTAGTCACAGATGCTAGTGATTTCGCAATCGGAGCAGTTCTGACTCAAGACAACCATCCTATCAGCTATGCAAGCAGGACATTGAATGATCATGAAAAAAGATATTCAACTACTGAGAAGGAGCTTCTGGCCATTGTATGGGCTGTAAACTATTTTCGGCCATACCTCTACGGTAAAACCTTTGACTTGCTATCAGATCATCAACCCCTCAAATGGCTCCAAGCGAAACATAAAGGGAAAGATATAAACCCTAGACTACAACGATGGCTACTAAAATTAGGAGAGTATGATTTCGAATTGAACTATATCAAGGGAAAGGAGAACAAGGTCGCAGATTTTATGAGCAGGATCAACGCAGATACCGGAGAAATCCTTATTATAGGTAACGCACTAAACGAGGATGATAATATGAGTACGAATGCTACCATACATTCTCAGGAAGAAGAACAAAACGACCATTTCCCTATATTAGATACAGTGGTAAACCGTTTTTTTACTCAGATTATTCTCTCAGATAATAAAACGAAGGAAATTGATATTATCAACAATAAACGTAAAATTTATATTAGTACTCAGGATATTGCAAGCAACTTCATGAGCGATATCTTCCGACGATTTTTAAAAAATGGCAAGATAGGAATCTTTTCAGAGTTATCCGATCACGAGTACAACAAAGTTCAACAAAAATTAATAGAATTATTTGGAACCACATTACGCTTTTACAAATGTACTTATCATGCTAAAGACATGAAAACTGAAGAAGAGACCTACAAGCAGATATCTAAGTACCACAAAAACGAAACGGGTCATGCAGGGATAAATGAAAATTATTCTGGGTTGAAGAAGTTGATATATTTTAAAAATCTTAAACAGCTAGTACAGAAATATATTAATAATTGTGAAATCTGCAGTCAAGCAAAGTATGATCGCAACCCTTTAAAACCTAAATACCATATTACAGAAACTCCGAAGGACATGAATGAAATTATTCATTGTGACATATACATAAACAAAAAACATAGCTTTATTACATTCATAGATAGATTTTCGAAGTACTCGTATGCGGTAGCCTCTCATCTAGAAGACAGAAACAGTATAACAATTGTTGAAAAACTTCGATTATATTTTTCTGTTAAAGGCAAACCTAAACAACTTATAATGGATAATGAGTTTAATTCTATCAATGTGAAAGACTTTCTGAGAAACGAGGAAGTAGACACCCATTTTACTAAACCAAACAGTCACACTGGGAATGCCGACATAAATAGTTTCCACAATACAATCGGAGACAAACTTCGTACATTAGAAGTGGAGAAGTCTAATTTGACAATTCCGGAAAGGGTGTTCAAGGTTGTAGAATGGTACAATAAATCGGTACATTCTACAACCAAAGCAAAACCGATAGACATTGAACAAGGTAAAGAGGATAAAAATAAAATTGAAGAAATTTTAAGAAAGACAAAAACTGTTAGAATAAATAAGTTGAACGAAAACAGGGAAGACTATCAGCAGACTGAAGACGAGGGATATGTTAAGTATTATAAAGCCTTAAGACATAAGAACGAGCCTAGGTATAGGAAATTAAAATTAGAGAATATCCATCCAACAAATATTAAAAGAAAAACAAAATTTTCAGGTAATCTGGATCTTGCTACTTTTAACGACAACACTTCTACCGACAACGAACGGGACACTGATGATAGAGAAGCTGGAAATTAACGATGGATTCGACGACGTTTTCATAATTGAAGACTACCATACAATTTTGCACATCATCGACCCCCAGGACATAAGCACGATTATAGACTCCTTAGAATCCGACGTAACTAACATCAAATTAATGGAAAACAAGCAACTCCTTCAACACGAGCTAGGAGTTATTCGGACAAAACCACTAACAATTATACCCCATAGACATAAGAGAGGACTTGTTAATTTTTTAGGTACAGGACTCAAATGGCTATACGGAACGATGGACGACAACGATAGAACAGAAATTCAAGATCATTTAAAAGTACTAGACGAAAACAATCATATGGCAATAGAAAATTTAAACAAAAACATTAAGATAAATAACAATTTCAACGAAACCTTTACGAAACTCAAACAAGCAATAGAAGCAGATAGAAGCAAATTTCTAGAAAAATTTAATGATATTAGAGCGAATAATGAAGGAATATATAGACAGCTAATTTACTTAGATATTTTACTTAAAACTAAGATAGTCGAAGATAACGTTGAAAGAATACAAAACAATGTTGCATCGGCTAGACTTAATATAATGAATAGTAATATTTTGACTAGCGAGGAAATAATCAAATATGATATAGATATCTACAAGCTTCAAAACATGAAACTAGGCGCAGCTGAGTTCACAGAAAATAAGATCCTTTTTGTCATCAAAATTCCCAAGGAACTCATTCCAGCACAAAGATCATTAATAACTCCACTGACAAACAAAAATTATCAAGAACTAATATTTGACACTCAAGAAGTTATTAAAATACGGAACACAACTTATCAATACAAAGGGAATAAAATCAAAAAAAATTTAAAAGAAACCGAGCTCTGTATTTACTATAATACCTGCACAAACATGAAAAACAATAAGGAAGAAATACTAGAGATTAAACAGGGATTAATATTGTTAAAAAACCAAGTAAATGCACGTTTTAGTAGTAATTGTGATGGAAGAATAGTTAACCTAGTTGGAAATTATTTATTAAATTTTCATAACTGCAGTGTCAAGATTAATCAGAGAATCTTTTATAATCAAGAAGAAAAATTCGAACAAAACTTTGTACTACTCTCAAATTTTAAATTTAATGAGACTGTGAATAAATTAACATTCGATGAACTGATATTAAGACAAGTTGAGAATATCGAAGAGATCAAAGAATTGAAATTTCACAAGAAAAATAACATTTTGTACAACATGGTTACCTTGGTAATTACAGTTACCATCATAATTATTCTTATATTTACATATATAAAATTCTTCAAAACGAATAAAGCGATAAAAATCAGTATAGCTAAAACTCAGGAGAGTTTCAATTCTGAGGAAGGAGGGGTTACGTCACAGCTACCAGCTCCTCCACTTCCACAATGTATTGACGTAAATTGGTCATCATGACAATATTGCTTAACAGTCCATTAACACATTGTAAATTGGTCATCATGACAATATTGCTTAACAGTCCATTAACACATTGTAAATTGGTCATCATGACAATATTGCTTAACAGTTCATTAACACATTGTAAATTGGTCATCATCGCAATATTTTGTAACAGTTCATCAACATAATGTAAATTGGTCAGCATGTGGAATTTCTTAATAGTCCATTTACCAAAATTGCTAATTTGCACATATCGCGAACATTGCATTATTGTTCTACTTTCAAACCGAACTTCATAGTTGATTATGATTGCATATTTTTCCAGTAAGAATGCAATGCTGACCAATCCATCAATTTATTGTTAACTAGGTCAAGTAAGTCTTCTTTGTATCTAGCAATTAAGTTAATTGGAGTTCCAATCTTGCTCTTAGAATAAACGGTTCCAGAAACTAATTAAATTGTTGTTTTTTTCCCTTCGTATAAAAGGATCTACGAAAGTCGTGCTGTATCTTGTCTGTGCTGGGTTCAATTTTTTCGAGAAAAATCGTAATGGTCTCCATGCATCAGCTTGTTTTTGCTCCAAAACATAACCAATGGCTATTTCGGATGCGTCGGTTCGAAGAATTAAAGCAGCTCCATCGTTAGGGTTAGCCGATAGTGCGGCATTTCCAATCATCGTTTTGCTTTCTTCGAACGCTTTCTTGGTTGTTTCGTTCCATATAATCGGCTCTTTGTCGTTTGACTTTTTATCACCCAAATAAGAATTCAGGGGAGCATGTACGTCTGCTGCATTCTGCAAGAATCGCCTATAGAAATTGATTATTTCTAAGTACCTGCGAAGCTCCAAAAGATTTTTTGGTTGTTTGAAATCCATAATGGCTGCTATTCGATCCAGTGAGGGTTTGGTTCCTTCACTCGAAATTGAGTAGCCTAAAAACTTTACCTCCTTTGCTCCGAATACGCACTTGGGTGTATTTATTTTGACACCATATGCTTTCAATCGTTCGAAAACTTCCTGCAGATGTTCCTGATACTCCTTTAGGTTCTTTGATGCTATAAGTATATCGTCGAGATAGGCGTAGCAGAATTTCAGTGCACGCAAAACGGTGTCGATAAATCTTTGAAACGTTTGCGCAGCGTTCCGTAAGCCGAAAATCATTCGACAAAATTTGAAAGATTCAAATGGCGTGATGACTGCAGTCTTTGGTATATCATCAGGATGTATCGGAATCTGGTGATATGCGCGCTCCAAATCCAAAGTGGTAAAAATTGTTTTCTTGTACAAATGATTCGCAAAGTCCTCGATGTGAGCGATGGGATAACGATCGAGAATCGTTATCGAATTTAAGCTATGATAGTCACCGCACGGTCTCCAATGTCCGGATTTTTTCCGGACCAAATGTAATCGACTGGTCCTAGGACTGTCAGATGGACGGCAGATTCCCATCGAGGCCATGTAGTCGAATTCCACTTTGGCAGCTGCATACTTTTCTGGTAGAAGACGTGTCATTCGTTCAGCTATTGGTGCACCTGTCGTGAGTATTCGATGGCAGATGTTGTGCGGCAGAGAACTATTGAAATTTGAGGAGGATATGACTTCAGCGTATGTTGATAGCAGCTCGCGGAATTGATTATCCTGGGCTAAAATTGCAATTTTTCCTGAATCCTTGCAAACTTTTGCGAGAGTAGAGAGCTGCGTGTTGCCATCCACCAGCCGTTTGTTCCTTAAATCCACTTTTATGTTAAATTTACGAAGAAAGTCTGCACCAAGAATTGGGCGTGCTACGTCTACGATTGTGAAGAACCATTTCATCGGGCGTCGTAATCCGGAATCGAGATCCATCAGTTGTTCATCGTATGTGGTGATCACAGTGTTGTTTGCTGCGTGTAGCTTTAGAGGCGCTGGTATTTTACGAAGGCAGTGTTTTTCAAGGGGAATTACCGACACATCAGCTCCGGTGTCAACCAAAAATAGAGTTCCGCTGCGACGTTCTCTAATGAGTAGGTGGTTTCGGTATTGGCCGTCGTCATCTACCGCACATGACGATGAGCATTTTAGTTTTCCGTCACGAAAGTGCACGGTGTTCGACACTTTTGCGCTTTTGCACCGAATCGACGATGGTAGAAGCAAACAGTTCGGGAACGAGATCGCGATTGGTTTTGTTTCCGGCGGTAGGATGAACGTGAATTGTTTCTGCGTGAGTTGCGCATTTCGAATGCTTCAAGCTTTTTTGTGAGAGATGCAATTTCATTTCGTAGATCATCGTTAACGCTTGATGGGCTATTCCCGACGGCGGCTATCGAGGCCGTTCCACTTTCTTCTAAAATTTTGTCCGCCATTAATGTTAATGGCTCGATTTTCAAAATTTCAAAATTTTTCAAAAGTCAGTGTCAATATTGCAAGCACTCACGGTGGTAAGCGACGTAGCCAAAGAGCACGCACAGCATCTTCCTCGAGCTGGTTTCCTGCGAGAGATTTCATTTCGCGCCACAGTTGAGATGGTCTTTTATCCCCAAGTTCTAAGTCCGTGAGCACTTTTGTTAACGCTTTTTCAGGCGAGTCTGCGAAACGAGATGTAAGCGCGTTTTTTAATGTCACATATGCGTCCGATGTAGGCGAAGATTCCACAATATCGGCAACTTGCTCCAAAATGACAGAATCAATTGATGAAACTATCGCGTTAAAACGGTTAGCATCACTTAATACTTTATGAGTCGCGAATTGTGCTTCAACTTGCACGAACCATAAAGTTGGCCGTCTTTGCCAAAATGGTGGCAGCTTAAGCATCTGTAGTGATTCAATATTGCCTAAAAAGTTTTCAAATGAACGCCGCGGAATTTCGGGTGTCGCGGGATAGGTTTTATCATCTGGAGAATTAGGCATATTGCGCGTTTCACTAGTTTTGCACGAGGTCACCAACGTAGTAATGAAAACACGATTATTACTACTAACTTAAGTTTATTATAAAATATCGACAGGTCACGATGGCACTACATAACACGGCCTACACTTTTGTAATAGCAGCGCCATCGGGCGGTGAAGCTAAGTACTTGTTAAATGACCCTCGTATTTTATTCAGTTTTTGGCGAATAGAACATCTTTTTGACTTTTTTAGACTTAAAATAATACCTGGTGTTGAGGTCCTTTCTGATTATCAAACTTAAAAGGGAGAAATAGTGACCACTTCCAAACATATGTTGTTTGTAGTAGAATATAATATATAATTTTAAAATATTTTCTTGCCAATATATTGTCATCATTTGTCATTTCGTTGAGGGATGCTTCGCGAATTTGTTTTACACTTTCCGAAGGTGATTTCAAGAAGCCGTTTGTTTTGTAGGCCATCAGTGATCTTTCCGAAAATGCGCTTTGGATGGAAACTAAAAACTTCGTGAATTTTAAGTTTTTTCTATTTTGATAATGACAAAACCAGCGATGTAATCTACGTCATAGAAAACATATTCAGTTTATTTTGTCGGATAATTAGCATAGCTATGTTCCATCATGAATTGCTTTACCCTAAAAGAAGAACATTCCGAATGTATACAGATTTTTCTCATATATAAATTTAAATCCTGTGACAGTTTTCTCGCGTTTGTCTAAACTGGAAAGTGAATTCTATTAATTAAATCAAGTAAAATTAATCTTTGATCGTTTTAATTCAATTACTCATATTGTATTGCATATGGTAGCATTAAAAGAATGAAAGACAAAACGGTACTTCTTACTTCCTTATATTTGTTTATAATGTTCTTATTTACGTTGATATAATATTCGAAGGGAGATTCAGAAGAAGATTGACGTCCAATCATTTACCTTAGACTACACATAAATGCTAATACTAACATTAAACTGCGACAGCACTTTGAAATTAAGTCAAAAAAAATAGCTTATCATGCCGAAAATTATGGTTACACAGTCAGTTTCAATGGAAATTAGAACCAGAATGATTAAATTGGTATTCAAATTTAATGCAGGAAAGATTTAGACTCGCTAAATTCGATTTTACGCCCATCATCATATTAGGGACAGCATTCAATAAAGCTAAATCCTAAAATAATAATGCCAAAATCAACAAAGCATGAAATATAGTGAAAATTTACGTTCCGAAAACTGGCCGCAAGCAATGGAACCGTCGTCAAATTTTCATTGGCGTTGTACTGCAAAAAGCCTCAAATATAATTAAATCTAAAATTCAAACTCAAATCTTGCAATTTTCATATTGGATTCAGACATTACTTCTATTTTTTCAGTCGCTAAGTCCACCTTGAACAAGTTCTAAAAACCAGGATGTTTATTGTTGCCAAAATAATAAATAAAATACGCCTACATTTCGAATCTGGCCTTAAAACCATACAATTTGACGAGTCATCAATGGCTGCGTGAACGGTGTTTACTGTATAAAAATCCTGAAAGCAAATATTGATACAAAATATGCCCAAAATTTTCATGTAGCTAGTGCATACATCCCCTGAATCAGATCAATACTGCGAGCTGTATGAACTAACTTTCGTTGATTTGTTCGATTTGAAACCTAAACAAAAAATGTTATAATTGATGCTGCGTACTATTAATTAACAAGTTGGGTAAACAGACCTACGCTCATGTCAGAAGGTTTTTGTATTCAATTTACAACATGCAGTCACCAGATCGAATCAAATCAAGAAACATATCAAAGACGATTTTATTGGAGAAAATATGAAATACGAAGATCATACTATTTTTAACAAAGTTAAACGAATTTCGACTTCTGAGGTTTTTGGTATTGTTATACTCATACTCGTAAACATCTCCCTTGATAATTATTTCAGATGTCCATCCGCGACGGAGGAAACACATTTTTCATGTATTTCCCCCCTGTGCCCCCACTGAAGCAAAAAATGACAGTTTAACAACTGTTTTGAAAAGCTCCCATGAAGACTTTCATTTCATACTCATATCGGCTACGTTTGACGAATTTTTTTTTCAGGGGCCACGCTCCTGTACTGAAACCATCGATTCATGGCCAATTTTTTCGAATCCTAGAATGGTTACAAAACCCTTTTGCTAGGAGCTCTCTCCCACCTCCTTGACTTGTTTCAATTATGAGCATTAATTGTAGGTACTCATCTTCAGTCATTCATTCAATTGAATCAAGTGTTCAAAGCATGCACCTTAAACGTTGAAGTTGGGAAAAAATAACTCAAAATTATTCAATCTTCGCATTTAAAACAGCCACTATTTTGTTTGACGATTACTGATACCACTAGCTGAACCGGTTCTCAAAGATATACATGACATCTATCATTCCTGAAAATTTCATGCAAATCCTAGCAAAACTGTAGTGTCTGAGTCGGTAAAAAGCGCATGTTGTTCCATAGCCATATGTTGCCATAGTAATAAATGCAGCGCATATTGTTCCATAGTAATACAGGAAAATTCAAACCGCTATAACTTCGCTAAATATGATTCAATCTTTATGAAACTTTCAGTATAGATCAATATCGAATTTAAGGATACCGTTAAGATTTTATTCAAAAAAACATAAAATCGATAAATCATACTATTACTAACAAAGTTGAGTGAATTGCGACTTCTAACGTATTTGTTGTTGTTGTACACACGAAGGCCTACATTCCTGATTTTTTTCAGTCTTTTCGGATCACAGGTGTTCAATCGCGAGGGGGGGACACAAATTTTTCGTGCATTTCCCCTCGCTGTTTGCCCCTCGAAGCAAATTTTGCCAAACTAAGACCTGTTTTGAAAAGTCTCATCAAGACCTTTCATTTGATACCCATATCGGCTACCTTCAATGAAATTTTTTTTCGGGAGGTCACTCTCCTATATGGGGAGACCCCCCTTAAATACCTTATAAAAATGTACCTCCTCGAAAATAATTTCATCTATCATGGACTTCGGGAAGAGCCTGTTCTAAAATAAAGCGGACTAAAATTTGCATTATAATTTAATGTAAGAAGTTCTTACGTCCTCCAAATCCGATTTAGAGCCCACTTAATTATTCGGATGACTAATGTTCGCAATATTGTCGTTCCTGGTCCAAGAGTCCTGAAATTGAGCAAGCTAAATGTAATGTTTGGGTAGCTAAATGACATTTACAAATTCTACGCCTGGCACTTGTTGCGTGGAGACGTGTTTTAAATCCCTCCTGTCATTAATTTTAAAAATTAATTAATTTTTCACAAAAGTCAGTTTTCAAAAAATTAAATTAATTTTTTATGTCAGTCAAAAGCAAATTTTTATCTTTATTGGAAAAAGCATTTATCGTCGAAGAAATCAACCCATAGAATCATATCGAACATTATTTTACTTCGATAAATCAATAAAAGCCAATAATCCAAAGAGTAACTCGGGACTGTTGGTATGGAGGAGCCTGACGGCTTCCCTCCGTTGAAGGACCCCGCGGCGAGTATCAATATGAAATTGGCGGCAATTGTCCATAAAAGAAGACATACGAGTAACCAGGAGACCTCCGCAGATTGTGGACTTTTAAAGTCAATTAGTCGGAAACAAACAGGAAGTGATTCGACTTCTAGTTGAAAATCAGAAATTGAGACTACGACTAAAAACGCTCGAAGATATGTACAAGAGAGGGAAGAAAACTGAAACGAGGTGAAGGCGAAGGCGAGAAAAGCTGTCAAGCAAGCTATCCCAAAAGAGATAAGAAAAAATGGAGGCGCCAACGACAGCCAAAACTATTATGCAGCGCTGGACGGACTCCAACAAGAAATGGATGTTGACGAAAGTATTGAAGGTAATGCAATTCAAGATCGCAATGATAATTTTATTCAGCTCTTAAAAAATAAAAATAAGGAGAAGCAACCAGCTCGCACTTCCGCTGGTCCTTCTCAAAACGTTTCCAAAAATACAGAGAAAATTCTGCCAGTTAACGTATTCGGTCAAAGCGGAAAGGATATGGTTCGACTATTGGCAGCCAAAAATCAATTAACTAATTTCGAGATTAATGCCGAAAAATTAACAATTATTAAAAAAATCACTGGTTGATTTCAAATCAGCTAAAATTGCACTAAATTCTGGAGAGGTTCCACACCACCTATACCCCAAAAAGTGAGAAGAACCAGATCCTTTCGTTGAAGGGTTCGAATGCGGAGAAGGTAGCGTCAATCTTCTTCAAGTGCTTAAGGAAGCTGCACCTGAAATTGAATTCATTTCCGTTAAAACCTACGCGACAAGAAGATCAACGGTTGAAAAAAAATTTAACCACTTTATTTGGTGCAGATTTCAAATAAGAGCAGTCCAAGAGCTCTTCAACAATAAGATACTTGAACTTCTGAGTGATGAGGTGGGAACGCCTCCAAAAAAGAGAAGTAAATCAGTGTTATAAGTGTCAAAAATTTGGACTCTCGGCTAGCAACTGCGCCATGCATCATCGGTGCGTCAAATGCAAAGACGTTCATGCTCCCAGTGAGTGCAAATTGGCTCAGACGGAGCCGAAAGAGTAATTATACTGTGTCAACTGCAGTGTTTTTGGTCACCCGGCATCATATCGAGGATGCTCTCGATATCAAGATGCGAGAGTTACTTGTCCCAAAGCAAACACAACTACACCGCAGTGTCTTAGCTCCGAACTTCGTCAAGCCCTGAGTATCATTTGCACTCGCCGCTAGAGGACCAGCAGAAAATGTTGTGAATAGTGTAAGTGGCAATAATGAGCTACTCCTCAAAATTTGCGAACAATTAAATTCTTTATCAGAGTGAATAGTTAAACAAGATATGAAAATTAATCTTGTCTTTCAGCGTTTAGGGCTTTCAAATGCCTCAAAATAACTTTCCTCCAGTCACATTCCCATGGATAGGATTTGTCTCATCACGATCAACGTCAACTTCATTGTTACTAAACATTGCCGGGGTTTTCTCCTTGAATTCATTGTTAAGCAAAAGCCTGACATCATGCTTCTCACTAAAACCCATCTCAATTCATGGCACTCCATGACAATCAAGGATTTTGAATTCGTAAGAAACGATAGGGTAAACGGTGATGAGGGAAGTGTCCGTTATCAAAATCTCACTGCCATGTCTCTGCCTATGCAACTGGTCGAAATGTTCTCAAGTTCAAGGAGGAGCTCTATTCCTTGTTTGAAATACTCGAATTGAATAGCCTGCATAGTTATTATATTCCTGCTGGTGACCTGAACGCCAAGCATACATCATGGCTGAAGGCCACCAATAATCCAAGAGGTGTATTTCTGAAATCGTAGATAGCAGAGAACCAAATTGAATACAGGTGCAATCTATATGGGTCGGAGTTCCCAACATACCCTAGGACAAATTCATATTTGGACCTCTGCATTGCTGACGCAAGACTTGAATTCAGCTTTAATAGTCCTCAATGGAAACTGCAGGTGCTTTCTTATGATAGCGACCATAACGCAACCGCAATGGAAATCAATCATCAAAGGGATGATCTCTTCCTCATTCTAGTTCAACATGAAAATTATCGGTTGAATTTCAAAAAAACAGACTGGGGAAAATTTCGAAAAAAGTTTAATTGAAAGTACCAGAAGCAATGCCCTCCACTCTTGCTCAATGGTTCCTTATGACAGGAATCTAACTAACAATGAAATAGATCTCTACTTGCCAAAGTTAGAGAAGCTGACGTTGAAATGATTGAGAAAGTAGTTCCCAAGATTAAACATCGAAACAAAATGGAAGGATATGAAACAACCATTATAAGGTTGAAAAAGTATCGAATCTTGAAGTCGCTAGTGATGAGATAAATAGGGCTGGTATCGAAATTGATAGTACAACTCCGCACAGAAATGGGGACAGGATTATTTGTGAGGGATTGCATAAACTTGCCCTGATTGGAACACATTTTGAATTGGTTCATCTACAAAACGCTAAGAGGGAATCAAATATTTTCAGAGGTCGTTGAAGCAAAAGTTTTCGACTTCAAATCAAGCCTGAACGGTGAATCAATTCATTTCAATGAAACATTAACATCTGACCTCGTACCGAGCTTGAATCTTATTGATTATTTTGTCAGCTATAAAGAGTTGTGTTTCATATTTCGTACGATAAACAACAAGAAATCATGTGGTACTGATGGTATTCCAAATGTAGTTCTCCGACATTTGCCTGAGGATGCTGCTCGGAATTATTGCATATTGTTCAACAACATGTTGAGCAATTCATATTTCCCAAATGAGTGGGAAAAGGCTAAGGTATTTCCGATCTTGAAGAAAAGAAAAGAATCTTCATGCCCTAAAAGCTATCGCCCAATCAGCTTTGCTGCCTAACATCAGCAAGGTGTTTGTATTGATACTCAACAGAGCATTGAACGCCCACATTGAGAAATATGAGTTGATGCCGAATTGCAAATTTAGTTTTGTGCCAGGCATTCGACCATACATGCGATAACGAAAGTAACCTCAGACATCTTTTGGAAACCAAACAACGGAGAACGCGTTGGAGCGTATCTCATTGATATGGAGAAAGCCTTCGATACGAAGTGGTTAGATGGGCTAGTTTTTAAACTCCTTCAGGATAGGCTCCCTAGACACCTTGTCGCCATAATGTGCAATATGTTATATGGGAAATCATTTGTTGTAACTGATGGAAATCTGACAACAATGTGCGAATTCAAGGTCTTGAATGGTCTACAGCAGGGAACAGTTACTGCGCCCCTGCTCATGTCAATATTCATTCTGTACACTGACAATTGGCGAATGAAAATCAATGCGCAAAAGTGCGAAAAAATTTTGTTTCGCACAACGCTGCAGGGGTTCAGTCAAGACCTGAAACGTAATTGGGAGACTTTCCACACCATGACTGGTGAGGGTAGTTCAGAACGGGTTCCACATAAATCCTGTGTTTGATACCTCAGTGTTCACCTTGATCAGTATCGGTACTGTACTAAACATGTCAGAATCATGCTCAGTAAAGCACAAAAAGTAGTCATGGCCCTACGAAGAGTCTTTCATTCCAGATACATTGATAGAAAGGTCAAAATTGTCTGTTGCAAAATCCTGGTTAGACCAGATCTGGTACAACCAGAGTGCTAGTACTATGTAAAAATTAAAAGTTTTCGAAAACAAATGTCCTTGCATGCACTGGTTTGTACAGTAAGCCTGAGACGGATTGGAAGCATTATATATCGACTAGAAGAATTTATCAAACTGTTCAAGTCACAAGAGTCGATATCTTCATATTGAAACTTCTTAGGACTCATATCGCAAGACCTATAACTGTGGGTGAAAACCCTTGTATTTCACAGCCGTTTCACCCTACAGACGGGTATATTGCGACTTGTCTCGCTACTGGCTTCGTTCCTCCAGAAGCATTCGTGTATTTGGACATGAATCGATATGTTTTTGCTTCTGACGGCGTCCCAGTCGTATATCACGTATATAGAGGGCACCGATAAGAAGATAAAATATCCTCCGAATTTGAATTCACGAGACCAACAATTCCAATGAAGATACTTAATTGCTACATTCGTTGAAGCTGGTCGACCTGAGACAGAGTAATCTAGGTATTGATGGCTGAATGACAATTTCTAAATTATTCGTGATTATTTTCAGTTCTTGTGTTTTTCGTTACTTAGTTATTGAGTTTCAGCTCATTATTGCTACATTTAGTGTTGTTGTCCACTTTGCTAAAAAATTAGGGAAGGGTTAGGTATATGTTCTGTTTATTATATTAGGATTAGAGATAAGGTTAAACGCGTAGTTTAGGAATATTGTGATGAAATGTTTTAATATAAGATAAAGTTTTTGATTGAATTTTATTAGAATTAGGATATAACACATTAGGTGTAGGATAAAAGTTCACTGTTGTGTTAAAATTATAAATAATGTTTGAACAGTGTTGGTTCGTTTTTTCATCTTTTTTCAATAGAGACAACAAATATGTAATAATCGTAATTAATTTGGAACTGCTATAGTTTTTTTGATGAAATGTGTTTAACTGATAACGTATAAATTTAGAGAGCAATTTGGGCCATACAGTTTTTGTATTGTTATTGTTTCGAATTCACTTTATAATCTTTTAAAATTTATAACGATTAGTATTGAATAAAGCGGTTTTGACTTTGACTTTTATGACATTTACACTATCAGAACAATTGCCTTATTTGCCTAAATCGGAAAATTCATTTGATTATCGCAATAAAATTAGATGTTTAGGAACGAAAGTGGCAAATATATGTAAACTTAAAATTCCTAAATTAAATTCGGAATTTGAAGAAAAATTTGTCCTATTCGTAGTTGCATTCTAAAATAAAAAAAAAACAAAATTGGCATTTTAATCAATTATAAAATACACTTACGAGTACATGTCCAAAAGTAGATGTAAAGGTATTAATATCTTCAATTCCACCTCAAGTCTAAAAATATGGAATACTTGAATTTTTTGCAAATACTAATTTGAGGATAGATATCTTACACTTTTAACTTTTTCGCAATTGTAAGATCTTGCAAAAGAATGCCGCGGCTGTGCATCATGTGACGTCGTTTTCCTTGAGGTGATCTTCGAAAATTTGCAAACGATTCATTTCCGGTTTTAATCCAAGAATTCGGCACCATTCCAGTTTTGTTAGTATTATTCGGAATTCTGTAATGATGAATAGTTACAATGAATAGTTATTCATTCATAACAAGTGTACACATTTTTGTCGAAAAAAAACATAGTTTTTGTGAAGATTGAGCTGTAATGTTTATTTATTATAAAAATTTGGTCCCTTACAATTAAATATGAAACATTACTTCAGGCATATGTGCACCTCGTGCTGCTTTACAGACTATCAAACGATGATTGTGATTTTCGATTACATTTTCGCACATTTCCGGCGTTATTAGGCGTATGTTGGCTCGAATATTGTTTTTTAATGCTTTAGTAGTCTGGGGAGCATCAGCGTAAACACGATACTTCAGAAATCCCCAAAGGAAGAAGTCACAAGGAGTCGAATCACACGATCTCGCCGGCCAATTTATGGGTGGACCAAAAAATTCACGTAGAGCGCGAAATGTTTGCACTGGCGATTGATTATTTTTGGAAAAAGTTTTAACAATAATAAAACGTTTGGCTGATGTGTATGACGCCATGGTTAGAATTGTTAAAGATCAAACTGTCATAATCTGTCAATATATGGACCTGAAGTTGGTGATAAATAAGAGTTAAGGCCCATTCACATGAGTGCACTTGTTATGAACCACCCTTTATAAACATTGTGGTTCTTAGGACTTTTTCAAGGTGGACTTAGCGACTGAAAAAATAGAAGTAATGTCTGAATCCAATATGAAAAATGTAATATTTGAGTTTGATTTTTAGATTTTTAATTATATTTGAGACTTTTTGCAGTATAACACCATTGAAGATTTGATGACGGCTCCATTGTTTGCGGCCGGTTTTGAGAGCGTAAATTTTCACTATATTTCATGCTTCGTTGATTTTATCATTTTATTATTGTAGGATCTAGCTTTATTGAATGCTGCCCCCAATATGATGCTGGCCGTAAAGCCAAATTCAAGGAGTGTGAATCTTTCCTGCATTATATTTGAATACCAATTTAATCATTCTCGTTCTAGATTTCTATTGAAACTGACTGCGTAATCATAATTTTCTGCATGATAAGCTTTTTTTTGACTTAATTTCAAAGTGCTGTCGTAGTTTTATGCGTTAGTATTAACATTTATGTGTAGTCTAAGGTAAATGTTTGGACGTCAATAAATTTGTTCTCTAATCGTATTAAGAACAAACCTATTTTCTTTCAAATCTCCCTTCAAATATTATATCAACTTAAATTAGAACATAAACAAAAATAAAGAAGTAAGAAGTACCATTTTGTCTTTTATTCTTTTAATGCCGCCATCTGCAATACAAATGAGTAATTGAATCAAAATGATCAAAGATTAATTTCATCTGATATCATTATTAGAATTCTCTTGCCAGTTTAGACAGACGCGAGAAAACTGTCAAGATTTAAATTTAAACATAAGAAAAATCTGTATACATTCGGAATGTTCTTCTTTTAGGGTAAAGCAATTCATGATGGAACATAGCTATACTAATTATCCGACAAAATAAACTGAATATGTTTCATATGACGTAGATTACATCGCTGGTTTTGTCGCCTTCAAAATAGAAAAAAACTTAAAATTCACGGAGTTTTTAGTTTCCATTAAAGGCGAATTTTCGGGAAGATCACTGATGGCCTACAAAACGAAAAGCTACTTGAAATCACCTTCGGAAAGTGTAAAACCAATTTGCCAAAAGATGGAAAGCATTCCTCAACAAAATATCAAACTAATGACAAACGATGCAAATATATTGGCAAGAAAATAATATTTTAAAAAAATATAATAGAGATCCAAAAGTATTTTTAGAAAGGGAATTATTCAGTGACTACAAACAACATATGATCGGAAGTGGTCACTATTGGTCCCTTTTAAGTAAATTATTTTGAGTTAATATTTTTCTCATGATGCTATTAATTTGAATTTTCCCGCTATTTGATTTCATCTGCCCCTGCCTTGCTGAATATACCCTTGGTTTAAGACACTACCAAATCGGAAATTTTTTGGGCTTTCATTTACTCCTTACCTTCCCTCCCTAAGCATTGAATACGCGAAGACTTAAACAAAATTTTGATGTTTGGAATGGTTTACTCTAAAAGCAAAATATCGGAATTCACATACAGGATTTTACACGGATAGAATAACTCTCTCTTTCTCTTAGACACTAACGTAAGTGTAACAAGCAAAGCCTTACTACAGCTTAACAAGCCATGTACCCAAAACTGACGTTAGATAAAAACCCATATGGCAGCAGCGCTTACTACCCCACGCACAACCATTAGTAGGCCGACTTTGCTGGCTAACTTACATGTCGGTATATGAAGAATTGTGGAGGTGCCAACGAAAATTCGAGGTTTTGTACGGGTTTGCGACAGATTTCTACAGTGGAATCCAGATGGTCCGTGGAGAACACAATAGCGTTCCTAGTGAAGTGAAAATTATTTCATATCTTAAACCCGTTTAGTTTTTACCGTCTTCCAAAGTGAATTTATAGGAGTTTGTTTACTTCTCAACGCTGAGCTATCAGTGAAAGGTGCAAAACATGTGCTTTATATGCTTGTCTTGAAATGATTATGAGTACAGTGGACAGTGCAAGGTGAATTTATAGCATACACGGAATGCGTTTCGTAAGTTTTCCTTCGGAAAGTAGTATATATTACGTAATTGGAGCATTTGCTAATGCCGGAGTAGCTGATAGTTCACGGAAGCTTGTCCATAGTAGGCCGACTAATACATATGCAAGTTGCTACCATATGGCTTCCTATCTAACGTTAGTGCTGCAAGTTAACTAACGATTCCCTGGGAACATCTCACAAAGCAAATCACACGACAAGAAACCCGATTCATGGAAACTTCGCGCCAGACGCTGACACCGCACCTGCAAATTTCAAAGGAAAATTCACCTGGAGCAAGACTTTCCCACATTCATGGAAAGTGCAACGCCAGCTTTAAAATTACATAAATAGGTTAATAGAACATTGTAACATGTCAATTGTATTTTGAATTTGTGTAGGACGGGGAGACTCTGCCCGTCTGTTAATGAAATAATTTTTTTAAAGTAAAACCGGAATAATTTGTTAACTGGCGCCCAACGTGTAGGGCTGTGAACTTGTCTGTGAAAATTAAAAGTGGATGAATCAATTTGTAAAATATTTTACAAATAAGTATTCTAAGATCCTAACACACTGCTGAGACTGGCGTGTGGTCCACTTTCGTGCGTGTACGGAATTAAATCGAACAAGTTTATCCGCGAACAGTGTAATATAGTGAAAACCTGGGACAAAAACCAAGTCCCGAACACAACGCACAGTGAAGACTGCCGGAACAGCTCCGAAGACCACACGCATATCCCGATAGGCCCCTTAGTAGCGGGAATAACCAAAAACCAGCAAAAAGGAAAAAGCCGAAGGATTAAGCTCACCAGCCCACGAGAAGAACCCACATAAGGATAAATACAATACCAACAACAGAACATGAGGAGCATTTGGAATATTGTACTCTCTGCGTAAGTTAATATCTATAGATCCAATGTTTTGCATTAAATTAACGAAATATTGAATGCATCATATACAAATTTATAATTAATTACAAATCAATTGAGAATCTTTATCCAAGTCGTTCATTAAATTTGATCATTTAATTTAAATCGTTCATTCTATTAACAATTTAAAAAGATAATATATATGGAATCAGTATTATAAAACTAACATTATATGTCAAATATATGAAAAACAGAAATATTTCTCCTTTTTATCTAGGAAAAAACAGGTTTTTCCAATCATTATTAACAGTGTTTTATGCAATAATAAAAAAAAAATGTTTTTGGTGAAAATTAGTGAAAAGTGTTATGCGTGGTTATCGTAAAATCGTCAACAGACGAGTTAAATTCTGAAAGTGAAAGAATTTTTGCAATTTTTGATCAAGAAAAAGTGCGATTTTTTATCTTTAAAAATTTTTTGATACTCGGTTAAATGTCGAACCCAAGAAATCTCATTCGCCCAGCACGGCTTCTGCTCCGAATAATAACGGGGACGAATTTCAAAATAATACACCTACCGATGCCCAACAGATTCCACCCGCAGGTGCAAGAAACGAAAACCTTTCTTTAAATGAACTATCTGAGCTTATTAGTCGAATCGTGTTGCAATCTGTCCAAGAACAGGGTTCGCACATTTTCAACAGTTTGATGAACCCAGCATCCGATATAAATAATGAATCGGATGTAAGTATAAACGTTGGTCACGACAGGAATCTATCTGATATGGATCGAATCCCTGACGTCATGAAAAGTTTAAGAGATTTCTCAGGCAACCCAGGTGAATTTAGCTCGTGGAGAAAGAGTGTTGAAAGAATACTCAAAATCTACGAACATCTTAAAGGCACCCCCAAATACTATGGAATCCTGCCCGTCATCAGGAATAAAGTAGTCGGCCAAGCTGACATTGCCTTGGAATCATACAATACCCCACTAAATTGGGAAAAAATCTCTAAATGCCTGACACTACATTACGCCGACAAGAGGAACTTGGGTACACTTGAGTACCAAATGACCACTCTTGTCCAAGGGAACAGTAGTATACATGAGTTTTACCAGGCTGTATATCACCATCTTTCACTCATATTAAATAAATTATCCTCAATCAGTATGTGTCAAGAATCACTAAACAATATGACTCAGTGTTATCGAGACAAGGCTCTCAATACTTTCATTAGAGGCTTATTAGGCGATCTTCCTAAACTATTAAGACTCCGTGAGCCAGCTGACCTACCACAGTCTTTGCATCTATGTCTCAAATTGGAAAACATGAACTACCGTGCGCAACATGCCAATAATGCTCAGCCTGGTGCACGGAAACCCCTTATTTTGACTCCACCACCACTTCCTCCGAAGAAAAATTATGCGAATCAAACGCAACCACAAATATAACCAATGCCAAGACGAGCCTTCTACCCCGAACTTGTCAATAATCCAAGTGTCCCTCAGCCTCCGCGATTCTATCAGCCAAGATTCCCTCAGCAATATGCTAATAAGTTGCCACTGCCACCTAAGCCACGAGGAATAGAACCCATGGATGTCGATCAGTCTCTCAAAACACATGCAGTTAACTACCAAAATAGACCCGGACCGAGACCTCCATATGCCCCAAAGAGACTTCAACATCTTGACCATACACACGGACATAAACAACAACGCATATACTTGACAGAAAATATACCACCGGAAATGGCAAACGAATCGATGAAACAGCTACAACAGAAAATGGAAAGACAAGAGCTCATTGATTCTCTTGCCGAAGAGAATACTGAGCCTTTCCCTACAGACTTATATGATAATGATTTAGAAACCCCCGAAATTAACGAAAACCAGGATGATATTCATTTTTTAGATTAAACAGCTCTTCGCTTCCATACATCGAAAGGAAAGCGAAGAGCGGCGAGACATTAAAATTCCTTATAGACACAGGCTTGAATAAGAATTATATTCAGCCTCGTTACATAAGAAATCCTCTCAAAAATGACGAGCCGTTTAGCGTCAATTATGTTGGTGGAAAAGTTGACATAACACACCACGCATTTGTGGATCTATTCCAACCGAATATTGGAAAACTAAAATTCTTCATTTTACCTAGCCTGAAAACCTTTACAGGAATAATTGGAAACGATTCCTTAAAAGCAATGAACGCAGTTATTCACACAAAGGGGAGCTTCATGACAATTAGCCCCGGCATAATCCTCCCGCTAAAACAACACACATCTGAATCTGTGAATAAACTAGACATAAACACAAACCATCTAACATTAGCACAAAAGAGACAACTCAAAACCATCCTGGATAAATTTCCCGACCTATTCTCCGAACCAAACAAAAAGCTGACATACATTACAACAGCAAGCGAGCCTTCTACCCCGAACTTGTCAATAATCCAAGTGTCCCTCAGCCTCCGCGATTCTATCAGCCAAGATTCCCTCAGCAATATGCTAATAAGTTGCCACTGCCACCTAAGCCACGAGGAATAGAACCCATGGATGTCGATCAGTCTCTCAAAACTCATGCAATTAACTACCAAAATAGACCCGGACCGAGACCTCCATATGCCCCAAAGAGACTTCAACATCTTGATCATACACACGGACATAAACAACAACGCATATACTTGACAGAAAATATACCACCGGAAATAGCAAACGAATCGATGGAACAACTCCAACAGAAAATAGAAAGACAAGAGCTCATTGGTTCTCTTGCCGAAGAGTATACTGAGCCTTTCCCTACAGACTTATATGATAACGATTTAGAAACCCCCGAAATTAACGAAAACCAGGATGATATTCATTTTTTAGATTAAACAGCTCTTCGCTTCCATACATCGAAAGGAAAGCGAAGAGCGGCGAGACATTAAAATTTCTTATAGACACAGGCTCGAACAAGAATTATATTCAGCCTCGTTACATAAGAAATCCTCTCAAAAATGACGAGCCGTTTAGCGTCAATTCTGTTGGTGGAAAAGTTGACATAACACACCACGCATTTGTGGATCTATTCCAACCGAATATTGGAAAACTAAAATTCTTCATTTTACCTAGCCTGAAAACCTTTACAGGAATAATTGGAAACGATTCCTTAAAAGCAATGAACGCAGTTATTCACACAAAGGGAAGCTTCATGACAATTAGCCCCGGCATAATCCTCTCGCTAAAACAACACACATCTGAATCTGTGAATAAACTAGACATAAACACAAACCATCTAACATTAGCACAAAAGAGACAACTCAAAACCATCCTGGATAAATTTCCCGACCTATTCTCCGAACCAAACAAAAAGCTGACATACATTACAACAGTGCACGGAGAAATTCGTACAACAACGAACGACCCCATCTACAGCAAATCTTACCCTTACCCGGTCGCATTAAAATCCGAAGTAGAAAAGGAGGTTACTCACCTTTTGGAAGACGGTATTATTAGACCATCCAGATCACCATATAATTCACCAGTATGGATCGTCCAAAAAAAAATGAACTCCTCCGGAGAAAAGAAGTTTCGAATGGTTATCGATTATCGTAAATTGAATTCAGTCACGATCCTCGACAAATATCCCATTCCTGAGATAAACGAAGTACTCTCCAACCTCGGTAAAAAAAAATTTTTCTCCATCGTCGACTTAAAGAGTGGATTTCACCAAATCCCTCTAAAGAGTAAAGATGTCGAGAAGACTGCCTTCTCGATAAATAATGGTAAATTTGAATTCCTTAGATTGCCCTTTGGGCTCAAAACCGCACCCTCCATATTTCAACGTGCGTTAGATAATATCTTACGGGAACACATTGGATTGCGATGCTACGTCTATATCGATGATATTATCATCTTTGGAAGAGACGAGGCGGAGCACTTTGAGAACCTAGAAATTGTTCTCAAAACATTTGAAAATGCGAATATGAAGGTACAACCAGATAAGTGCGAATTCCTAAAACAGGAAGTCGAGTTTCTGGGATTCATTCTTAGTACCGACGATATAAAAACAAACCCCAAAAAGGTCGAAGCGATTGCTACATTCCCACCACCAAAAACATTGAAAGATCTGAGATCTTTCCTTGGAATGTCAGGGTATTATCGACGTTTTATACGCGACTACGCAAAGCTCGCCAAGCCCCTGACATCCCTTCTAAGAGGGGAGGATGGACGAGTGTCCAAGCATATTTCAATAAATGCAACGATCACTCTCAACAGAGCAGCAATGGATGCATTTTTGAAGTTGAGGAAAACTCTTATATCCAAGGATGTCATTCTGTCGCATCCTAATTTTGACAAGGAATTCGAATTAACAACAGACGCGGCTAACTATGCCATTGGTGCAGTTGTTTCCCAAGAGAACAAACCAATCTCCTTCCTATCACGCACCTTGAATAAAACCGAGGAAAATTATGCAGCTAACGAGAAAGAGATGCTGGCTATCATATGGGCACTGAAAAAATTCAGAAATTTTCTTTATGGATCACGCAAGGTCAAAATCTACACTGACCACCAGCCGCTTACGTATGCACTAAGCAACAAAAACACAAACACCAAGATGAAGCGCTGGAAAGCGGCCCTAGAGGAGTACAATTACGAACTTCTGTACAAGCCAGGAAAGCAAATGTTGTTGCAGATTCTCTATCAAGACCACCAAACCCACCTGAAGTTAATTCACTAACACCTACTGAACATAGCGATCAAAGTTCTTCCCAAAACCTAATTCCCATAGTCGAGACCCCAATCAATGTTTTTCGTAACCAATTTGTTCTGAAGCAGGGCAACGAGAGTAGTTACCAGATAACCAATCCTTTCGACAACTACACTAGACATACCTTAATACAACAAGACTACACTGGACATGACGTTATCCAAATATTCAAACGATATTTGAACCCTAACACTGTTAACGGACTCATGACAGATGAAATGACATTGGGACTTATCCAGGAAATTTACCCACAACATTTTCAAAACTATAAAATCCGGTTTACACGTAAAATTGTCGAAGACTTACAGAGCGAAGTAGAACAGGAGGAAAGAATCCTTAGCACCCATCGTAGAGCCCACTGAAACGCAGAAGAAAATAGGCTACAGATATTAGAGAATTTCTATTTCCCACATATGTCCGCAAAAATTAAAAGACTTGTGTCCCGATGCATAACGTGCAAAGAAAACAAGTATGAAAGACACCCAAACAAACCAATTCTTAACGCCACCCCTATTCTGAACTATCCTGGTCACACTGTTCACATTAATATCTTCCTGACCGAAAAGAAGCTAGTTCTGACAGCCATAGACAAATTCACCAAATTTCTTCAAGCGAAGGTCCTGCCATCTAAGTCCGCTGAAGACATAAAACAACCGCTGAGGGATATTCTTTTCTTCTTCTGCGTGCCAGAAAACGTTGTAGTGGATAACGAAGGTGCCCTTCGCTCCGTATCTCTATCCTCTATGATGGAGGATGACTTGCGTATAAATGTCTATAAAACACCTCCATACAAAAGTGAGGTAAATGGTCAAATAGAACGCCCTCACTCAACTCTTATTGAGATCATGAGGTGTCTCAAAAGAGAAGATCCCCAGCGTCCCTTCGAAGAATTACTCCAAAGGGCAGTGAACGAATATAACTTCACTATCCATTCCACCACAGGCAGGAAACCCGTAGAACTCTATCTTGGTCGCCTACCAAGAGTAAACCCCGAAGAATTCGAGCAAATACGACAGCAAAATATAGAAAAATTAAAGATCAAACAAGAAAAGGATCTAAATTACCATAATAAAAACACAAAGCCTTTAAAAAACTACAATGTTGGAGAAACTATTTTTGTCAAAAGAAACAAACGATAAGGTTCCAAATTAACACCTAGATATAGGCAGGAAATAGTTAGGGAAAATAGAAACACAACAGTTATCACGGAATCTGGAAAAAAAAACATAAAAGCAATATACGAAATTAAATCTCGTTTTCTAGACTCACCATCCACATGATCAACTGCAAAGTCAAGGTCTTTGACTACACGAACTCCCAGATAATCACCATCAAGGCAGGGCAGGCAAAAATAACAACAGGAAATTTCAACATCATACATGATGTGAATATTTCACAATATGCGGTAGTAACATCTGAGATATCAGAGATGATCAAACGAGAAATCAACAAGAGCAACCCATTATACCTTTATTTTGATCATGAGCTTACCCAAACCCAGAAACTTCTGAGATACTTAAGACCAAAAATCGCAAAGAGATCTTTAGATTTTATCGGTACTGCCTGGAAGTGGGTCGCAGGGAATCCCGCCCACGAAGACTTCAACATCATCCAAGATAAAATAAACAATATATTAAAAAACAACAATAACCAAATCATCATAAACAAATCACTGACAGATCGAATGAACAATCTTACACGTATTTCCAATCAGATAGAAAAATTTGTAAAATCAAGTGATCATCATACTCATGACATAGCTACCAGCCTACAATATAAACTCAGATTAATAAATAAAGAATTGACAATAATTAATTATGCTTTAGACTTTGCAAAAACTGGTACTGTAAAGTCAATAATGCTATCAGGAAAAGAAATAAGCAAAGCTATGGAGATATTAGATAAAGAAAATTTTCCATACAGCTCAATTGATGATGCTCTTAGATTAGCTGAAGTGAAAATTGTTACAAATGAGAAAACACTTTTATATATTGTAAAGATTCCAATTACTACTTTTGAAACTTTCGAAAAACTGGTCATAAGACCCGTGAAAAAGAATAATAAAATTGTCGAAATTTATCAAAATCAAATCTTAAGAAACCATGATAAAATGTATGGTATGCTAAATAATTGTAAAACATTCAATGAACTATCAATTTGTAAGCAAACAGATCTATTGGATATTAGCAATTCTACATGTCTCCCCTACATCCTAAGAAGCCTTAACTCTAGTTGCAACATAATCAGCGGCCTACAAGTCCCCGAAATAGAAGAAATCACTACCGATATGATCTTAATAAACGACTTCAACGGATCAGCCCTAATAAATGATGAACCTCGGGAACTTCATGGCACGTTCATCATAAAATATGACAACGCCACATTGACGTTCAAGAACCACATCTTCGTCTCGAAGGAAGCTACGATATGGCAAGCGCTCCCCGCCATCTTCCAGCCTACGCCATATGAGAAGCAATATCGACAGATCCTTTCCCTGGAAGCCATGAACGAATTACACATCAACAACACAAAGCGAATCGAGCTCCTGCAAGGCAGGAACATCCTGGAACGCTGGACCAACTATGGGATAAGCCTATCTACTCTATTGCTATTACTAATAATTATAATTCCCAGATTTTTCAAAAAGGATAACGTTAAAATTTCAATCAACCACCGACAACAGGAGAAGAATCAATCGCACAGTCCAATACAAACCTTTCGTCTCACGCATCAATCCCAATACCACTACAGCCGTACGCACCTACGCATCAAACTCCAAGACTCTACAACCAGCCATTTTTCTAATCGAATGCGGACATCCTAATTTAAGCGGGGAAGAGTTAACTAACGATTCCCTGGGAACATCTTACAAAGCAAATCACAGACAAGAAACCCAATTCACGGAAACTTCGTGCCAGACGCTGACACCGCACCTGCAAATTTCAAAGGAAAATTCACCTGGAGCAATACTTTCCCACATTCATGGAAAGTGCGGCGCCAGCTTTAAAATTACATAAATAGATTAATAGAACATTGTAACATGTCAATTGTATTTTGAATTTGTGTAGGACGGGGAGACTCTGCCCGTCTGTTAATAAAATAATTTTTTTAAAGTAAAACCGGAATAATTTGTTAACTTGCATGTACCCAAAACTGACGTAAGATAGGAGGCCATATGGTAACAATTTACAATTTTCATTAATCGAATTTTTAATCAATAATAAAGTGTTTTGCTAACTTTGTGATTTATTTTCATATATTTCTGAAGTTTGCTTATTAATTTTAACTCGTATGAGTGTGCAACCATAACAATTTTAATAAGTTTACCAGTGAACATCCATGACGCAGTAAATTGTTTTAGTGCATTTATTCAGAATCGCGTGGTGACCCAATTAAATTCGAGTTCTGTGTCCCAATCAACTATTTACTTTTTAACTCAGTGACCCACATGTCATATTGCAATATAAACACATTCGCTTGTTAAGTGCATTAATTTTGATGAATGGGCATTAAATACAATTTTATTTTTGTTTGAATCGATTAATTATAACAATTCGGTGACCCATTTTTAAGTATTGGACATTACCACATTGATCGTATAAAACGCTTTTCCCATAACTCTATTTAAAATTAACATAAAGATAAAAATGAGTTTAAAGTGCAGCCTCCGTAATTGCATCGCGTTCGATAATACATTTAATTTTGTCACTTGCAAAGCATTCTGCAATCGAAAACTCCATGGAGCCTGCATTGATGCGCCAAGGGATTGGCACAACACTTTCGCCGATGCACATTTCATCTGCTCCGACTGCCAGAACTTCGAAAACTTACTAAAATGCATGTACGATAGCATCATAGCTTATATTGATAAGCTTAATTCAGACAAAGACCAGCTTCTTTATAAGCAACAAGCGAAATGGCCAATTGCTTTGATGGGTTGGCCTCAACAATAAATAACTCCAGCATCAGTTCTAGCAAAACCGAAAAAATGCTTGAAGAATTAAAGAGTGCGCTTATTTCAATTAAAGATAATTGTTGCAAGACGATCCAAATTGAAAGTAAGCTGGAAGAATTGAAAGATGCTTTAGCAGTGAAGGATGGATCGATTCATTATTCGTTTAAGGCATCGGCTCCCTTGTCATATAGCACTATCGGTACTCGCCTGCGTGATTTGGAAAAAATGGTTTCTGATATCGATAGCAAAATTTCCAAACAAATTTCAGAATTGCCGAAAATTTTGGAGGAACAACTGCTAAGAGCCATTAATAGTATGAAAAAAAAAATTGCTTGAAAAAATTAACCTTAAAGTAAATTCAACGCCATCATTAAATCACGAGCTGATACTCGCAGAGTTTAAGCAAGCAGCAATGGTCAACTCTAGCCACAAAGAAGTGAAGGATGCTTCTACATCTCCCATGAAGAAAATAACCCCTGTCGCAAATATGCAGTCGGCCAAATCTCCTGTTCGGTCTACAAATACCATTATCCAATTTGGCACTCCCTGGTCAGAAGAGGAATGGAACAGGTGGATCGAGAAAATTAAAATGACAAATTCCCAACATCTGAAAATAATGCTTAAATCACACCGGAAAAATCCTGAATACCAAGTATTTTTCGTCAAAGGAGTGTTGCGAGTGAACACATAAACATACTCGGATATATTCCCGCTTCATAACTGCAATAGTAGCGAGCAAATAACACCTATGTACTCGCACTTCGCCAATGAAAATAAGCCATGGAAACACATGCGCAAGTAAATAAGCGAGCAGTTAAGTGAACGAGAAAGTTCAACCCGCAACGATATTCACATCGTGAACGAACGGGGTGCTTCGAAGAGAGGTAAGCGGAAAGTAAAACCGAAAGTTCCGGCATAAACACTCTTTCGCTCAATGTCCCCAGTTTCGCTATTTTACCTCAAGAGATCTTGGGAAAGCCGAAAGCTTAAACTGAAAGCACTCTTTCCAAGTTGAAAGCTTAAGCGAAAAACACTCTTTCGCTCAATTTCCCCAGTTTCGCATATTCACCAGCCGAGCAAGCGAGACGAAAGGGGAGGAAAAACTTTCGTGGAACGAGAGCGCACGTGTTCGGCTACTCAGCACCTTTAAAGAGAATTTAGGTTGAAAGCTCACAAAAGAATGGTATTTAATGTTCTTGGGCAGTCTTATACCAGTGAGTCGGTTTTTCAAATCCAAATGGGAGCGTGCTGCTACCCCTTCTTTATCTACATCGTTGCAAGTATTCGCGTTTAAGTTTAAGTGCTGTCCAGTCTCCGACAAAATGATGAGGGGTGAGGTGTTGGCTTGCGCCGCGATCCTCAACCGGCCCTTTGGCGCTTCACGCCGTGTGGCCACCCCGAACCATTAATACGACAAGTTGGTTCCCTCTTCAGGCTGGCTGATACTTAGAGTTTTAAAATAATTTGGAAAATCTAATGTAATGTAAATGCTTTTAGAAAATAACAATAATACAATAAAAGTAATGCTTTAAAGTGAACTCTTGCCTTTGGTGATTTGGTATTAGATGAACAGAGTAGCAGGTAAGTGGTGTTACAGTGAGTTTTTTCCCCGGGAGCCTTGATGTTGTATATAGGATACGCATCAAGTTGAGCTCCTAGTTCTTACCAGTATACATAGGGTATACTGGTTTGTAACAAAATTGGCGCAGCCGGTAGGAATTGTCTTGCGCTTTCCACAGGAGTTTTATTAGTGACTTTTTTAGTAGTTGGCTGTTATAATGCATTTATTGTAAAAGGAAACGTAGTGGCTTGTTTAAAAGATACTTGGTTAATAGCGTATTTGCAAACCATTTTCGATCAACAGCTCAGAGGCAATGACTGGATGGTGAATTGATGTCTCTTCTGCATATGACTTAATACTAAATGTAGTGTGTCTGCCGGAAGTTGAAGTCGGGCAGCTCAGAGGCTATTATTTGTTTCTTGGAGGACATATAATTAAAACTAGCGTCTCTACCGACAGTTTACGTCGACGGCTCAGAGGCTGTTGTGTAATCAACTGGTTTTCATTCCAGTGATCGTGCAATTTAGACATCGACAAAGCGTGTCTGCTGATAGTTTTGCCGGGGTTTTACCGACTTGACTGCCACTTTTCCCGTTTCCTTGACATTATGAAATGGCACATTTAGTGCTGGATGTAAATTTGGTTTGAGAGTGAATTGCAGTGGAACTTGAAATAGATAATTGGTTTTGGGATGAAATCGTTTGCATTGTTGTATTGTTCTAATAACTAAAATTCTGTTGGTTCAAAGATTCCATACTTAAATTGTTTCAGTGTAACTGGAAATTAAATTAGTTTCATGTTTATTTGCGTTGGAAAATTGCCGTTCTCATGTAAATTATTTTTTATACTTGTTTAGCGCAGTTTATTTATTCCGTTTGCCCTTTAATGTTATTGCATTTAAAAATTATTGCCCAGATGTCCATGTATTCAATTATTTAATTAAATGTTTGTTTTTCTTTGCTCTTTTAATTACATCTCAGGCAATCCGAATGGTTATTCAATTCAAAAGATAAGACTTTAATATGCATGTATGTTAGGTGCGCGTTATTGTTATTATTATTGTTTAAGTGGTTGGAGTGATAAATGGTATCATATTCCGATAACATAAGGCACGCGTTTGTTTGCTCGCTATTAAGTTTTCGTTTTGCTTTTGTGTTTTGCATGTTAGTTTATTGAAACTTTATACCTTCTATAAATTGTACGTTGGGTTTGAATGAGTTAGGAGTTAGTTTGAAAGATCTTCAGATAAGAAAGATGAGATTTAAGATATATGAATGAAGAATATAAATTGAAGATTCCCCTGATTATATTATTGAATGTTAATGTTATATTTGACTGTTTGATTTTAAGACTGATTTTATTTGATGAACAGTATGGGTAGAAATAATACTTTATTTGACTGTTGATATTATGTTTTAGTTATTAAAGTTATCAATATAATTATTTGTTTCACATAAAGGCTGTTCTGGGTAGATGATCAGTATGAGTAGCTTTAAACTGATATTATATTTTGATTGTTTAAACGATTAACATGATTCTATTTTTTTTTTTTAAGAAGACTGGTTAAGTTTCATACTTTCTTTTTGTTATTTAAGTGATTGAGCTAATTGAAGATTGATCTGATTTTATGGACTGAATAGCATTGATATGATAGTTAGGTGTTGATATTATTATTTCTTTTTACTTAAATAATTAACATTATTATTTGATTTTTTAAGAATGTTGACCCAGTTTGATGGAAAGTATGAGTTACCTCAATTCTATATTTGAATATTGATATTATATGTTTATTATTTGAACAATCAATATTATTATTATTTTACTTTTTGAGAAGTTTAGTCTAGTTTCATGCACTGTATGAGCAGTATCAATATTGTATTTAGATACTGATATTATATTTTTGTTTTTTAAATGATTACAATTATTATTTAATTTTCTTTTAAGCAAGCTGATCTAGTTTGATGGACAGTATGAGTAGCAATAGTGACTTACAGGAGTTGAATGGTTTGAGATATCGGCTGGGTTAATAGGTTTTTCAGTCCATTTAAATTTGCTACACAGCGCACTACACTGTGGTCTCTGCAAAACCGATATCCTACCGGCTGCGCCAATTTCGTTACAAACCAGTATACCCTATGTATACTGGTAAGAACTGGGAGCTCAACTTGATGCGTATCCTATATACAACATCAAGGCTCCCGGGGAAAGAACTCACTGTAACACCACTTACCTGCTACTCTGTCCATTTAAACTAAATCAACCAAGGCAAAAGTTCACTTTAAAGCATTACTTTTATTGTATTATTGTTATTTTCTAAAAACATTGACATTACATTAGAATTTCCAAATTATTTTAAAACTCTAAGTATCAGCCAGCCTGAAGAGGGAACCAACTTGTCGTATTAATGGTTCGGGGTGGCCACACGGCGTGAAGCGCCAAAGGGCCAGTTGAGGATCGCGGCGCAAGCCAACACTTCACCCCTCACCATTTTGTCGGAGACTGGACAGCACTTAAACTTAAACGCGAATACTTGCAACGATGTAGATAAAGAAGGGGTAGCAGCACGCTCCCATTTGGATTTGAAAAACCGACTCACTGGTATAAGACTGCCCAAGAACATTAAATACCATTCTTTTGTGAGCTTTCAACCTAAATTCTCTTTAAAGGTGCTGAGTAGCCGAACACGTGCGCTCTCGTTCCATGAAAGTTTTTCCTCCCCTTTCGTCTCGCTTGCTCGGCTGGTGAATATGCGAAACTGGGGAAATTGAGCGAAAGAGTGTTTTTCGCTTAAGCTTTCAACTTGGAAAGAGTGCTTTCAGTTTAAGCTTTCGGCTTTCCCAAGATCTCTTGAGGTAAAATAGCGAAACTGGGGACATTGAGCGAAAGAGTGTTTATGCCGGAACTTTCGGTTTTACTTTCCGCTTACCTCTCTTCGAAGCACCCCGTTCGTTCACGATGTGAATATCGTTGCGGGTTGAACTTTCTCGTTCACTTAACTGCTCGCTTATTTACTTGCGCATGTGTTTCCATGGCTAATTTTCATTGGCAAAGTGCGAGTACATAGGTGTTGTTTGCTCGCTACTATTGCAGTTATGAAGCGGGAATATATCTGAGTATGCTTATGTGTTCACTCGCAACAGGAGCTCCAAAGTCGGCAGATGTTGTGTGGATGAGGAAGTTTCTCAAATTTGAGCTCTTACTTGAAAACTGTTCTGTAGAGTTGGTGCAACGCAAGTACAAAGTCTTCAAAGTATATATTCCTGCACGATATGCCTGGATGTTCATCGATCTACAAGAGGATAACAAGTGCCAGAACTGGAATGGCTTGACTTTTAGGAAATGGAAATCCAAATCTAAATTCACTAAGAGTAAGATGATTGATCAAAATAAAAATAAAGATGATTTTCAGAAATTTTTATAAACCGATAAAAAATGTATTCAAAATTCAATGAGAAGTAAAAGATCTTCAACATCCAATATAGTTGGCTCGTCACCAAGGACTTACTCTTCTGATATGATTCAGTCTTATTCTAAGACTTCGACTTTCTCTTCAAATGATAGACACTTGAAGAGACAAATTTCCACTAAAACTCAGACCACTCAGAGTAATGCGATGCAAAATTCTCCTCTGATTGAACCAATAATTGCACCTGTTAATAGCCTCTCCCAAAAAACTTCTGTACAATCAACTCCACCAACACCTTACTCAAATTTTGTCCGTGGTGATACGTTGGTTCCGTCTTCTGAGGGTATAATCCTTGTTCCGCCAGTTTCAGACACTCCGATCTCTACTATCAATGTCAGTCACCTAGACCCACTAAACCCACCTCCTGTGAAGTTGGCTACAGATATGATGGATAATTTTCTAGACTTAGGGCCCACAAATTGTTTAATTGCGTTCGACTTAATCTTGCTTACATGCACAAAGCGCCTGAATCAACCTGTTTCGATGGTAGAACCAAAATTAATCTCAAAGTACTAATTCAGCAAGAAGGTCTGCCTATTGAGATTGAGCCATTACGCCATCTATTTGAAAAATATCACGAGAAGCTTGGACTTTCTGCTGACCAGGTAAAAAATGATCTTGAAACATGCGCTTTGCATGTGAGATTTAAGCATGTCTCTATGCTCCAAAAAGCAAGAGAAAATATCATTCCTAATACTAACTCGCCATTGAATGGTATTAAACTCTTTTAACATAACTCTAGCGGTATGAGAGGGAAAATAGATAAATTATACCTTGATGCTAAGTCCTTCCATTTCAATGTATTAACGTTCACCGAAACCTGGCTACATGATGGTTACATAAACGAAGAAACTCTAGACAGTTGCTGGACCATTTATAGAGCAGACCGTGAGTACTCATCCACAGGCCTTACCAAAGGTGGCGGAGTGTTGATTTCGATCAAAAGTTCCATGGCCTCTGAAAACGTTGATACTACCTCCTATAAAACTTTTGAACATAAGGTGGTTCGACTACGCTTAGGCAAGTGGTTTTTATACATAGGGGTCTTTTACATTCCACCAAAATTTGACGAAACCTCCTACGAGAAGATATTTGAAATTATAAATTCCATTGCTGCACCTCTAGAGAAAGATGATCAAATTATAATTTTGGGAGATTTTAATCGCCCTAATTTACCTTTTACTCCTGATGAAACTGATAACCATCCTCTACTAGTAAACCTCTCAAACACCATTGATCTTAATATAGTCGATGCCTTTTATGGTAATGACTTACAACAAGTATCACTGACTCCGAACCAAAACGGAAACTGGTTCGATCTTATTTTTACCTATGCTTATGACGATGTTGTGGTAAGTCCAACCAATGACAAAGAGAATCTTTTCTCTAACACACGAAGCCATTTCGCTTCTTCGGATGAACTTCCCAAATCTGATGTAACTTTTTCCCGAACGTACAATGACTGTATTGTATTTGATTTCTTAAATGTTGATTATAATAGCATTAAATTTTATCTTGCCAATATTGATTGGAACTATCTTTCAAGTTTAGATTTAGAGGAAGCAGTCTCTTCATTCTATAAAATACTCTTCGAATCCATTGAGACTCATGTTCCTAAAATAAAGAAAAAACCCAAAGTTTCCGAACCCTGGCTTGATCGCGACCTTTAACATCTGCGGAATCAAAGGAACAAGCTAATTAAATGGATGAGAGATAACAACTTTGACACAAGCCTTAAGATTAAATATGATGAGCTAGCTGGCTATGGAATTCACTATAAGATCTCGCGAAGCATATGATCAATACATCAATTCAACCGGAGAAAATACTATTCGTAATCCCAAAGAATTTTTCAATTTCGTAAAGACCAAGCAAAAAGCCACAGGATTTCCAACATCAATGTATTACGGTGATAGTAATTCAATTTGCCCTCAAATCATATGCGGCCTTTTTGCCGAGCATTTCCAAGAGGTTTTCCGCCCAGGCACCAATTCTTCTAGCATACCAATTTGCCATTCAACGACAGCACCATTTATTGATAAAATGAGTTTGTCAAGTGAAGATATCGTAAACGCTATTAAAGAACTTGATATTAACAAGGGACCTGGACCTGACTCTCCTCCACCGAAATTTCTTTCAACTCTCTCTTTCTTTCAAATCTCTCGCCCTCTGTTTATTCTATTCAACGCATCTTTATCACGAGGGGTTTTCCCAACTGTTTGGAAGTGTTCCCATTTGACTCCGATTTTCAAAAGTGGTGATAAGCGGTCTATAACAAACTGTAGAGGTATTACGATACTATCAGCTATTCCAAAGTTGTTCGAAAAAATTGTTTGTGATAAGCTTCCCACGTTGGTTGAAGCACGTTTAAACGAACAGCAGCATGGTTTTCGCAAAGGTCGATCAACTAACACTAACCTAATGCTTCTTACCTCAACTATTCTCTGCGAAATAGAAAAAGGTAACCAGACTGCTTACACGGACTTCACCAAAGCTTTTGATCGAGTCGACCATGGAATTTTGATCTCCAAACTTCTGAAGTTCGGCATCTCTGAGTCCTTACTGAGTTGGATTGCATCATACCTAAATAATGGTTTGTAAAATTCCAGGGCACTTTTTCAAGAGAAATTACTGCCTCTTTTCGAGTGCCACAAGGTAGCCACCTGGGTCCCCTTTTATTCAACATCTTTATTTCCGACTTGTCTGAAATGTTAAGTGACGTACCTCATCTTCTGTATGCTGACGACCTCAAAATATACCACACCGTCAATTCCGATTCCAAGACCATTTTTCTGCAAGCCAAAATAAATTCATTATTGAAATGGTTTAACGATAACAGGCTTTATCTAAATGTTAGAAAGTGTTATGTTATAAGCTTTTCGAGAAAAAATTCAGTATTTGAGCACACTTATAACCTGAATGATGCCCCACTTCAAAAAGTTGACCAGATCTCAGACCTGGGCATTCTGTTGGACAGAAAGTTGAATTTCCATACTCAATACGAAACAATTCTTGCTCGGGCATGTAAGCAGCTCGGTTTCATAACACGTCGCGCCAAAGAAATCAAAATCCTATGGGTCACCAAAACTCTATATACCTCATTTGTTTGCCCCCTTCTTGAATATGGTTGTATTATTTGGAATCCATGCTTTGGGAATCACAGCGTCCGCATTGAATCTGTGCAGAAACAGTTTATTCTTTTCACCTTGCGTGATGCTTATGACCCAAGAGACTTTGCTGACTTGCCACTTTACCAGCAAAGATTAAATATTTTGAATCTTTCCTCGCTCTCATCTCGACGAACTATCTTAAGTTCTTGCTTTGTTTTGAATGTAATCAATAAGATAGTAAATGTTGCATCACTATCAAACAATGTCACGTTCAAGGAAACGATCAAACATACTAGGAACACTCGTCTGCTTCATGAAGACCAACATAAAACCACCTACGCAGACAACGAGCCAATTAATAGGTATTGCAAGATCTTCAATTCTATGAGTGAACATTACTCTTCTTCTATCTCAATACATAACTTCAAAAAAAAAAAAAATTACTGACGCATTAAAATAAGTTATTGATAAATATATATTTATTTTTGTTGTGATTTGTTTAGATATAAGTACTTTTTGTGATTGCCTTGTTTGGCTTATTAAATAAATAAATAAAATAAATATGTATTAGTCGGCCTACTATTGGACAAGCTTCCGTGAGCTGTCAAATGCTTATACTGCGTAACATATACTATTTTCCTAATGAAACCATACAAAATGCATTACTTGCATGCTTAACATTCACATGAAACTCCACTGCACTACTATACTTTTCAATTTAGCAGATGTTTTGCAACTTCCACTGATAGCTCAGCGTTGTAGAGTAAACAAACTCCTATTCATTCACTTTAGAAGGCGATAAAAATTAAACCACTATAAGTAAGTACTGTAAGAATTTTCACTTCACTTGGAGGGCTATTATGTTCTCCGTGGGCCATCTGGATTTCACTGAAAAAATCCGTCTCGAAACCGTACAAAACCTCCCTTCTACTATATACATGACCACTAGTAGGCTGACTTTGTTTGCTAGTTTATATGAAGGCATGTGGAGAAGTCTGGAAACGGTGACGAAAATTCGAGGTTTTCTTCAGTTTCGAGACGGATTTCAATTGTGAAATCCAGATGATTCACGGAAAACATCGTAGTGCTCCTTCTGAAGTGAATTTTGTTTCAGTTCATGCATCCGTTCATGTTTTATTGATATTCAAAGTTAAAAGAATAGGAATTTGTTTACTTCCTCGTGTCAGTGGAAGGAGTTGAA
Organism: Odontomyia ornata; assembly: GCA_963969285.1. Lineage (NCBI taxonomy): Eukaryota > Metazoa > Arthropoda > Insecta > Diptera > Stratiomyidae > Odontomyia > Odontomyia ornata. The sequence continues at coordinate 283,185,773 of OZ017738.1, forward strand.
CATGTGTTTCATTTGGTTGTTTTAAATGGTGTAGATGTACAGTAGACAGTGCATGAATTTGGAGCATGGAAGGAATGGGATTTGTATCTTTTTCATGTGAAACAGCCAATATATTACGCCTTACATACATTTGCATTCTGCCCAAGTAAACTGACAGCTCACGCTAGCTGGCAACAAGTAGGCTGACTGCAAATTGCTACTAGAAGGCTTCCAAAAATATAAGTAAATGGACAAGCAACGAGAATCTTATGCTCATGATACTATATGATTCCCTCTGCTTCTCCTTCTGCTTTGTTTCCCGAGAGCTTCTTTTTTCCTCTCTTCAGAAGAATTACTTCCCTCACTGACACCCGCGCAAACCTACAAAAATTCGTTTCACGTGCACATGATTGCGCCTTCGTTATCATTCGTTGAACAGTTTGAGTACAACACACCAAATGCTCTCTCAGAGAAAACTCGTAGGTCAATGCTGATAAAAATTCATAGAGGTTGGATAGCTCATGTATCAAAGCTGATGAAAAATTCATAAGTTTTTAATAAAAAAAATAACTGAATTGCCGATTTCGTGCACACGATCTTCAAAGCCATAAACTTTATAAACATGAGCGTGTTTTGGAGTGAAGTTAAATGCAAAAACAAAAACATATCACTTCAAAGTTCAACTTCACACAACTTTACCGAAGGTTGGTAATTGCTTCGGCTCTCGCGACCGGTTGCGGATCCAGTACTCTCTTTATCTATGAAGGCTTGTTACACTCACGTTGGTGCTAGTAACAAGCCTTCCAGTAGAAATTTACACTTGTAGTAGTCAGCCTACTTGTGGCCAGCTGGCATGAGCTTTCAGCCTACTTCGGCATTATGCAAATGTCTGTACGGCATAATGCATTCGATGTTTCACATGAAAAAGGTGCAAATCACATTTCTTGCTTGCTAAAAATTCACCTTGCACTGTCCACTGTACAGCTACACCATTTAGATCAACCAAATGAAATACACCTTCAACTCCTCCACTGACAACTAGCTTCCTATTTTTTCACTTTGAACATCAATAATATATGAATGGATGTAGGAATTGAAACGAAATTTACTTCAGAAGAAGCGCTACGATGTTCTCCATGGATCAACTCAAATTTTCGTCGTCACTTCCACATTTCTCCATGTGCCACCGTATAAACTAGGAAGCGAAGTCAGCCTACATATGATTATGTAAAGGGTGGTCCAACCAAAATGCACGATGTTGATTGTAAATAAGACGAAAAGTTTTCAGAGACTTATGTTAATATTTTTTATTATAATAGAAGGATCTATGACAATTATGTGTGAAAAAAATATCATCCAAATGTTTGCCATGTCTACGTATGCATACTTCTATCTGATGTTCTATATTTTCAATGACTCTGAAACATAATTGAGGTTCAATGTCGTTAATATGCTGAAATATCTCATCCTTTAGCTCTTGAATTGTTCTTGGCTTATGGACGTATGCTTTTTTTTTAAATATCCGTGGAGAAAGAAATCCAAGATTCGTTGGCTGTGTGGCAAGTGGCACCATCCTGTTGAAATCACATCGTCCAGGTCTGAAACCTCAATTTCTGGCCACAAGAAGTCCGTTATCATCTCGCAATAGCGAACACCATTCACGTTAACTGCTTGGCCGTCCTCATTTTTGAAGAAGTACGGCCCGATGACACCACCAGCCCATAAACCGCACCAAACAGTAACTCTTTGTAGATGTATCGGCACTCGTGGATTCTCATTTGCCCAAATGCGACAATTCTGCTTGTTAACGAATCCACTAAGGTAAAAGTGTGCCTCGTCGCTGAAGATGATTTTCCTTGTAAAGTCACCTTTCCCTTCTGTCTATTCAACCAACCTTGAAATGGTCAATGGGCTTCAGCTCTTGAGTCCATTGAACCTTGTAAGCGTACAAATTCAAATCTTTATTCGAAATTGGCATCGGTGATGTTTGTGAGATGTTCAATTGTTGGGCACGACGACGAGTCGAGGTTGACGGCTCTTCTGCCACACTTTTGCGAACAACAGCAAGGTTTTCCGCAGAACGAACTGAAGGTGCATGCACAGGTAATTTCACATTTTCTACAGACCCGGTTTGCTGAAATTCGCGCACAATTCTCCCGATTGTGGACACATTTGGTTGATTATGCTGACCAAAAAAGTCACGAAGTGCACGAAATGCATTTTGATTTGAACGCCCATTTTCGTAAAAGGCTTCAACAACCTTAACGTGCTGCTCAATTGCGCGCCTCTCCATGTTTGAATTTGTCAAACATTGAAACAAAGAAATGTCAAATTAAGTTGGGCGAAAAAATTGACGTTCAGGTGTGACTTACAATTAACATATTGCATAATGTTTAAACCACCCTTATATGGTAGTAGGGCTTGATGGTACATGGTTTGTTAAGCTGTCATAAGGTCAGAGTATATCTACTAAATAGTAGCTGCAATTAGAACAAATTTTATTTCTTACAGTGGTTAGATCGTGATTACTCATCCACAGCCCTTACCAAAGGTGGCGGAGAGTTGATTTCGATCAAAAGTGCCATGGCCTCTGGAAACGTTGATACTACCTCCTATAAAACTTTTGAACATAAGGTGGTTCGACTACGCTTAGGCAAGTGGTTTTTATACACAGGGGTCTTTTACATTCCACCAAAATCTGACGAAACCTCCTACGAGAAGATATGTGAAATTATAAATTTTATTGCTGCATCTCTAGAGAAAGATGATCAAATTATAATTTTGGGAGATTTTAATCGCCCTAATTTACCTTTTACTCCTGATGAAACTGATAACCATCCTCCACTAGTAAACCTCTCAAACACCATTGATCTTATTATAGTCGATGCCTTTTATGGTAATGACTTACAACAAGTATCACTGACTCCGAACCAAAACGGAAACTGGTTCGATCTTATTTTTACCTATGCTTATGACGATGTTGTGGTAAGTCCAACCAATGACAAAGAGAATCTTTTCTCTAACACACGAAGCCATTTCGCTTCTTCGGATGAACTTCCCATATCTGATGTAATTTTTTCCCGAACGTACAATGACTGCATTGTATTTGATTTCTTAAATGTTGATTATAATAGCATTAGACTTTATCTTGCCAGTATTGATTGGAACTATCTTTCAAGTTTAGATTTAGAGGAAGCAGTCTCTTCATTCTATAAAATACTCTTCGAATGCATTGAGACTCATGTTCCTAAAATAAAGAAAAAACCCAAAGTTTCCGAGCCCTGGCTTGATCGCAACCTTCGACATCTGCGGAATCAAAGGGACAAGCTCTATAAATGAATGAGAGATAACAACTTTGACACAAGCCTTAAGATTAAATATGATGCTAGCACGGAGAACCCTTTCAGGCAAAAACCGCTGTTGGCAAGAACACCGATAAAACAAGTCACCAATTGCGGGGGGAGGCAGCAAACCCCAGAAACACTGTCAAAGTCAACATCACAGGTTAAATCATCGGAGACAGATCACAGACGGACTAACGAACGAAAGAAGGCAGAGTGCGTTGTGCAACCTGGCATCATTGCGGCCTTCGGGCGCAGTAGAAGGACTATGCGCACCCCGGAGCGTCCAGTGCAAGACGTACACAATCCGGATCAAGCTGCGACACCAACAGAGGGCAGTGTAAGACTGGGGGAGGGAGAAGTTTTGCCGTTGGCTGACGCCACTTCAAACGCGACCCAAGCGATAGAAGCAAAAGGGCTAGGAAACGGGGGCCTCTCCCAAGAGGTGGCGCCAAATAACACAATCGCCCTTGACCGCGCCGAAGAGGAGCGGCTTACTCGGAAAGCGGGGAATATTGTCAAACAACTGAGGGCTGCCTGCGAAGTGCAGAAAAACATAGGCAAGAGTTTCAAGATTGGCATTCTTGAACTGGAGGAGCTTTTTGGCCGCATAACGCACTACAGGCGGAGGTGGCTTGCAACCGAGAAGCACCAAAAAGACACACTCTCCCTCGAGGCATCAGTGGGTCCTAGCAGCATCAAAAGAATGGCCGGTAGCCCAATTGAAGGCGACCGTGAGAAAAGGAGGAAGGACGAGACCATAAACGAAGTTGACACTCCAGGCGAGGAGTTTCATGTGGTGCGAAACAAGGCAGCGAAAAAAGCGGGCAAAAAGCTACTCCTAGAAAAAACAGACAAAGAGCTCAACCACGAAAAGAACAAAGAACCCCCGATATACCGCAGAAAACAAAAAGCAAACCGCGGCGCAAACCCTTGCGAGAGGCACTGCTTATTAAACCAACTAAGGGCTGAACCTACGCAGATGTCCTCCGTGAAATTAAAGAAGCGGTCAAGCCAGACGACACCAAAACTGCCATCAAAGCAGTTCGACCAACCCGGACCGGTGGCCTGCTGGTGGAATTCGGGCCAGAGGCCACAAACAAAGATGCATTCCGTGACGCGGTTCAAAAGGTTCTTGGAGATGCGGCAACGGTTGCCTCGCTCGAACCAATGGCCACCCTGGAAATCAGGGACCTCGACTGCGTCACGGACAAAGCTGAAGTAGAGGATGCCATTAGGAGGGAGTTCCCCAGCTTAAGTGAAGTCAAGGCAAGATTGACACGTGAAAACACAAGGGGGCAACGCATGGCTATTGTCGAACTAGCTGATAAAGACGCCCAGCAAATCCTGGCGAAGGGCAAAATTAAGATAAGTTGGGTGATCTGCAGGATACGGAGAAAAGTGATCCCTATCCGCTGCTTCAGATGCTTCGAATACGGACACACCGCGTATGGCTGTAGGGGACCCGACAGGAGATCTCTGTGCTACAAATGTGGTGAAACGGGGCACAAAAGGAAGGAGTGCACGAACGAGGCAAAATGCATTCTTTGCAAGGATGCTAAGCTAGCACCCGGCGACCTCAAGCATGAGCCGGGGACAGGGAGATGCTGGGTTTTCAAGGAGGCCCTAACTAAAGCCAAATCGATACTCAAATGATCCGTATCCTGCAGGTCAATTTGCACCGAAGCACAAACGCCCAGGACCTACTTGAGCAGTTTGCGAGGGATAAGAAAGCTGACCTCCTGTTGCTGAGCGAGCAACATCATAACAAGGACTCGCAAGCGTGGTACCCTGACAAATCTGGTACCTCGGCCATCTGGGTTCGAGACAGCACCCGCCTTCAGGTGCAGGGCCATGGACGCGGGGATGGTTTTGTGTGGGTGCGGTGTTCAGGGATAACATATTTCAGTGTTTATCTGACGCCTAACGAGGCAATGCGATCTTTTCGAACCAAACTCGATGCCCTGGAGGACGCTGTCTCGAACACAGAGGGCCACATGCTGGTCGGGGGAGACTTCAACGCTAGAGCCATTGAATGGGGTATGCCACAATCCGACCCAAGGGGAAAGCAAATCTTGGACATGGCGGCCAGAACAGCGCTTTTTGTCCTAAATACTGCTAACACCCCTACTTTCCGCCGCTGGGGTTGCGTAGGAACTATACCCGATGTGACACTCGCTTCGGAGTCCCTGGTACCCAGAGTACACAACTGGCGAGTACTAGAGGACTACTCGGCTAGTGATCACCAGTATATAGCTGTTGAGATTCACGGCAGTGCCACTCTGCGTGCATGTGCCCAAACTTCAATCCTCGGATGGAGGACTTTGAGGATGGACGTTGAGAGGTTTGCTGACGCGCTTACGGCAGGCGCACCGTTGCTGGGAGCTCCGCCAGGGAGTGGAGGGCCTACAGCCAAGGACTTGGTGAACTCAACTATGAGTACCATCATAGCTGCTTGCGAGTCTTCCATGCCCCGTCGGAGACCCCGACATGGTAAGCCTCCAGTATACTGGTGGTCAAACGAGATCGCCGAACAAAGAAGTGAGTGTCACAAACTTCGGCGAGAGGCCCAGCGGGCGCGAGCGCGGGAGGAGGCAGACACTAGGCTAGCAGCATACAGGTCCGGCAGGAAATATCTTCGCAGGCTTATTAACAAGAGCAAGGCCCGATGCTGGCAAGACCTCGTGGACGATGTAAATAGGGATCCGTGGGGCCTTGGCTACAAGCTGGTCATGGGGAAACTTGGTGCCCTACGGAAGCCTTGTATACATGACGCGGAAAAGATGGGCGCGATAGTGCGGGGACTCTGCCCCGCCCATCCCGTCCGTGTTGACGCTGTCCATGGTGAAACAGCAGTCGAGTGCCCACTCTTCACACAGCTGGAACTCGAGGAGGCAGTCCTCTCCCTGAAAGCGAGGAAGGCTCCAGGTCCAGATGGTGTTCCAGCTGAGGTTTTGCAGCTCGTCTATCACCATTGTCCTGACTTGCTGCTCAGCACATTCAACGCTTGCCTACGGGACGGGGTTTTCCCGGTACGATGGAAGGTGGCGAGGCTCATGCTGGTCAGCAAGGGGAAAGGAAATCCCGAATCGCCGTCTGCATACCGCCCGTTATGCATGCTAGACACGGCTGGGAAAGTGCTAGAGAAACTCATCAAGGGAAGACTCACTGACGCGATTCGTGCTGCTGGGGACCTATCTCCTCGGCAGTACGGCTTTAGAGCAGGACGTTCTACCATTGATGCGATTGCAGAGGTGGTGAACGCGGTCCAAAAGGCAGAGGCATATAGTCGCACCAAGCGACGGATCGTCCTGTTGGTGACACTCGACGTCAGGAATGCCTTCAACTCCGCTAGATGGGTGGATATTCTGGACACGCTGGAAAACTCTTTTCAAGTTCCAGAATATCTAATGCGGCTTTTGAGGAACTACCTAAAGGACCGAAGCCTGCTCTACGACACGACACAGGGCCAACGAAGGATGGAAATTACATCGGGTGTTGCCCAGGGATCTATCCTTGGTCCGGATCTGTGGAACGTGTCTTACGACGGGCTACTGAGACTTGAGATGCCAGATGAGTCGCGCTTGGTCGGCTATGCAGATGATCTTGCGGCTCTGGTCGCCGGACGCACCGTTGAACTAGCGCAACTTAGGCTAGGTATGCTAATGCGCCGAGTGAGGGACTGGATGACTGCTCGCGGGCTGAGTTTAGCACTGGAGAAAACCGAAGTGGTCATCTTGACAAAAAAGAGAATCCCTAGAGTAAGGATGATCAGTATTGGAGATATTCAAATCGAATCAAAGCCAGCGGTGAAGTACCTGGGGCTACTGATCGACTCGAAGATGAGTTTCTCCGAGCAAATCAGGGCAACGGCTGAGAAGGCTGCTTCGGGAATATCGGCCCTGAGTCGACTTTTGGCCAACGTAGGGGGACCCAGCCCATCAAGAAGACGCCTCTTGATGAGTGCTGTAGGGTCAGTGCTAATGTACGGAGCAGAGGTATGGGGCGACGCTCTCAGCAAGGAGGTATACCGAAAACGATTGGCACAGGTACAGAGAAGAGGAGCACTGAGAATTGCATCTTCGTATCCAACAGTCTCCGACTCGGCGGTGAGAGTGATTGCAGGCGTGATACCTGTCGCCCTCCTTGCTAGAGAGCGCCACGCTATTTACCTGCGCCGAAACGAGGATGCAAGGGAGATGGTTGTCCGCGAGGAGAGACAACGCTCGCTCAACGATTGGCAGCAGTCTTGGAGGAATTGCACGAAGGGAAGTTGGACTGCGCGCCTCATCCCGGATGTGAGACCGTGGCTAAATCGAAGGCATGGTGGGACTGACTTCTATCTGACCCAGCTTTTGAGCGGGCACGGGTGTTTTCAGTCTTACCTGCACAAGATCGGCAAGTCACGGTCTCCCGATTGTCGGTTTTGCCCAGGAGAGGAGGACAATGCCTGTCACACATTTTTTGCGTGTACCAAATGGGCCAGGCTGCGAAGGGAACTCTACAGGGAGCCGGGAGAGCTCACCCCGGATAATATAGTTGCGGTGATGCTCGAATCGGTTGACAAATGGAACCAGGTGGCACATTATGCTCGGGCAGTCCTGAAATATAAAAGGGACTCACAGCAGCCGGAGGCACTGGGGCTGGGGGATCGCTCTTCTGGCAATTCCTCTTCCCCTCTCCCCTCCCGCTAGGAAAGGGACTCCCCAGCTTGAAGGCGCCCCACGGCGTAACAAAACGAGACCTGGCCCGAAGTAATGTGTCAAACGGTTCCAGGCTAGGTTCTCAGATTGACAGGGGAGGTGTTTAGTGGGTAGTCCAAAGGTATCCTCCTTGGGAGTCCCACACTGCCAGACTCGGCGGGCATAAATGCCTTCACCTCCCTACCACAAAAAAAAAAAAGATTAAATATGATGAGCTAGCTGGCTATGGAATTCACCATAAGATCTCGCGAAGCATATGATCAATACATCAATTCAACCGGAGAAAATACTAGTCGTAATCCCAAAGAATTTTTCAATTTCGTAAAGTTCATGCAAAAAGCCACAGGATTTCCAACATCAATGTATTACGGTGATAGTAATTCAATTCGTCCTCAAATCATATGCGGCCTTTTTGCCGAGCATTTCCAAGAGGTTTTCCGCCCAGGCACCAATTCTTCTAGCATACCAATTTGCCATTCAACGACAGCACCATTTATTGATAAAATGAGTTTGTCAAGTGAAGATATCGTAAACGCTTTTAAAGAACTTGATATTAACAAGGGACCTGGACCTGACTCTCCTCCACCGAAATTTCTTTCAACTCTCTCTTTCTTTCAAATCTCTCGCCCTCTGTTTATTCTATTCAACGCATCTTTATCACGAGGGGTTTTCCCAACTGTTTCGAAGTGTTCCCATTTGACTCCGATTTTCAAAAGTGGTGATAAGCGGTCTATAACAAACTGTAGAGGTATTACGATACTATCAGCTATTCCAAAGTTGTTCGAAAAAATTGTTTGTGATAAGCTTCCCACGTTGGTTGAAGCACGTTTAAACGAACAGCAGCATGGTTTTCGCAAAGGTCGATCAACTAACACTAACCTAATGCTTCTTACCTCAACTATTCTCTGCGAAATAGAAAAAGGTAACCAGATTGATTACACGGACTTCGCCAAAGCTTTTGATCGAGTCGACCATGGAATTTTGATCTCAAACTTCTGAAGTTCGGCATCTCTGAGTCCTTACTGAGTTGGATTGCATCATACCTAAATAATCGTCTGTAAAATTCCAGGGCACTTTTTCAAGAGGAATCACTGCCTCTTTTCGAGTGCCACAAGGTAGCCACCTGGGTCCCCTTTTATTCAACATCTTTATTTCCAACTTGTCTGAAGTTCTAAGTGACATACCTCATCTTCTGTATGCTGACGACCTCAAAATATACCACACCGTCAATTCCGATTCCGAGGCTATTTTTCTGCAAGCCAAAATAAATTCATTATTGAAATGGTTTAACGATAACAGGCTTTATCTAAATGTTAGAAAGTGTTATGTTATAAGCTTTTCGAGAAAAAATTCAGTATTTGAGCACACTTATAACCTGAATGATGCCCCACTTCAAAAAGTTGACCAGATCTCAGACCTGGGCATTCTGTTGGACAGAAAGTTGAATTTCCATACTCAATACGAAACAATTCTTGCTCGGGCATGTAAGCAGCTCGGTTTCATAACACAACGCGCCAAAGAAATCAAAATCCTATGGGTCACCAAAACTCTATACACCTCAATTGTTTGCCCCCTACTTGAATATGGTTGTATTATTTGGAATCCATGCTTTGGGAATCACAGCATCCGCATTGAATCGGTGCAGAAACAATTTATTCTTTTCGCCTTGCGTGATGCTTATAACCCAAGAGACTTCGCTAACTTGCCACTTTACCAGCAAAGATTAAATATTTTGAATCTTTCCTCGCTCTCATCTCGACGAACTATCTTAAGTTCTTGCTTTGTTTTGAATGTAATCAATAAGATAGTAAATGTTGCATCACTATCAAACAATGTCACGTTCAAGGAAACGATTAAACATACTAGGAACACTCGTCTGCTGCATGAAGACTAACATAAAACCACCTACGCAGACAACGAGCCAATTAATAGGTATTGCAAAATCTTCAATTCTAGGAGTGAACATTACTCTTCTTCTATCTCAATACATAACTTCAAAAAAATAAGATAACTGACGCATTAAAATAAGTTATTGATAAATATATATTTACTTTTTTTGTGATTTGTTTAGATATAAGTACTTTTTTGTCATTGCCTTGTTTGGCTTATTAAATAAATAAATAAAATAAATATGTGTTAGTCGGCCTACTATTGGACAAGCTTCCGTGAGCTGTCAAATGCTTATACTGCGTAACATATACTATTTTCCTAATGAAACCATAAAAAATGCAATACTTGCATGCTTAACATTCACATGACACTCCACTGCACTACTATACTTTTCAATTTAGCAGATGTTTTGCAACTTCCACTGATAGCTCAGCGTTGTAAAGTAAACAAACTCCTATTCATTCACTTTAGAAGGCGATAAAAATTAAACCACTGTAAGTAAGTACTGTAATAATTTTCACTTCACTTGGAGGGTTATTATGTTCTCCGTGGGCCGTCTGGATTTCACTGAAAAAATCCGTCTCGAAACCGTACAAAACCTCGAAATTTCGATGGCATCTCCACATTCCTTCATATACCGCCATGTAGGCCTACTAATGGTCATGTATATGGTAGTAGGCCTGCTGCCATATGGCTTCCTATCTTACGTCAATTTTGCATGTACCTGAAAGCCCTTCTACTATATACATGACCACTAGTAGGCTGACTTTGTTTGCTAGTTTATATGAAGGCATGTGGAGAAGTCTGGAAATGGTGACGAAAATTCGAGGTTTTCTTCAGTTTCGAGACGGATTTCAATTGTGAAATCCAGATGATTCACGGAAAACATCGTAGTGCTCCTTCTGAAGTGAATTTTGTTTCAGTTCATGCATCCGCTCATGTTTTATTGATATTCAAAGTTAAAAGAATAGGAATTTGTTTACTTCCTCGTGTCAGTGGAAGGAGTTGAACATGTGTTTCATTTGGTTGTTTTAAATGGTGTAGATGTACAGTAGACAGTGCATGAATTTGGAGCATGGAAGGAATGGGATTTGTATCTTTTTCATGTGAAACAGCCAATATATTACGCCTTACATACATTTGCATTCTGCCCAAGTAAACTGACCGCTCACGCTAGCTGGCAACAAGTAGGCTGACTGCAAATTGCTACTAGAAGGCTTCCAAAAATATAAGTAAATGGACAAGCAACGAGAATCTGTATACTCGTCCATGTGGGAAGCAAGTTTTGAATATAAATATCTTATGCTCATGATACTATATGATTCCCTCTGCTTCTCCTTCTGCTTTGTTTCCCGAGAGCTTCTTTTTTCCTCTCTTCAGAAGAATTACTTCCCTCACTGACACCCGCGCAAACCTACAAAAATTCGTTTCACGTGCACATGATTGCGCCTTTGTTATCATTCGTTGAACAGTTTGAGTACAACACACCAAATGCTCTCTCAGAGAAAACTCGTAGGTCAATGCTGATAAAAATTCATAGAGGTTGGATAGCTCATGTGTCAAAGCTGATGAAAAATTCATAAGTTTTTAATAAAAAAAATAACTGCATTGCTGATTTCGTACACACGATCTTCAAAGCCATAAACTTTATAAACATGAGCGTGTTTTGGAGTGAAGTTAAATGCAAAAACAAAAACATATCACTTCAAAGTTCAACTTCACACAACTTGACCGAAGGTTGGTAATTGCTTCGGCTCTCGCGACCGGTTGCGGATCCAGTACTCTTTATATCTATGAAGGCTTGTTACACTCACGTTGGTGCTGGTAACAAGCCTTCCAGTAGAAATTTACACTTGTAGTAGTCAGCCTACTTGTGGCCAGCTGGCATGAGCTTTCAGCCTACTTCGGCATTATGCAAATGTCTGTACGGCATAATGCATTCGATGTTTCACATGAAAAAGGTGCAAATCACATTTCTTGCTTGCTAAAAATTCACCTTGCACTGTCCACTGTACACCTACACCACTTAGATCAACCAAATGAAATACACGTTCAACTCCTTCCACTGACAATTAGCGTCCTATTTTTTCACTTTGAACATCAATAATATATGAATGGATGTAGGAATTGAAACGAAATTTACTTCAGAAGAAGCGCTACGATGTTCTCCATGGATCAACTCAAATTTTCGTCGTCACTTCCACATTTCTCCATGTGCCACCGTATAAACTAGGAAGCGAAGTCAGCCTTCATATGATTATGTAAAGGGTGGTCCAACCAAAATGCACGATGTTGATTGTAAATAAAACGAAAAGTTTTCAGAGACTTATGTTAATATTTTTTATTATAATAGAAGGATCTATGACAATTATGTGTGAAAAAAATATCACCTAAATGTTTGCCATGACTACGTATGCATACTTCTATCTGTTGGTCCATATTTTCAATGACTCTGAAACATAATTGAGGTTCAATGTGTTAATATGCTGAAATATCTCATCCTTTAGCTCTTGAATTGTTCCTGGCTTATGGACGTATACTTTTTTTTAAATATCCCCGGAGAAAGAAATCCAACATTCGTTGGCTGTGTGGCAAGTGGCACCATCCTGTTGAAGTCACATCGTCCAGGTCCGTAACCTCAATCTCTGGCCACAAGAAGTCCGTTATCATCTCGCAATAGCGAACACCATTCACGTTAACCGCTTGGCCGTCCTCATTTTTGAAGAAGTACGGCCCGATGACACCACCAGCCCATAAACCGCACCAAACAGTAACTCTTTGTAGATGTATCGGCTTTTGAACAATCACTCGTGGATTCTCATTTGCCCAAATGCGACAATTCTGCTTGTTAACGAATCCACTAAGGTAAAAGTGTGCCTCGTCGCTGAAGATGATTTTCCTTGTAAAGTCACCATTCTCTTCTGTCTATTCAACCAACCTTGAAATGGTCAATGGGCTTCAGCTCTTGAGTCCATTGAACCTTGTAAGCGTATAAATTCAAATCTTTATTCAAAATTGGCATCGGTGATGTTCGTGAGATGTTCAATTGTTGGGCACGACGACGAGTCGAGGTTGACGGCTCTTCTGCCACACTTTTGCGAACAACAGCAAGGTTTTCCGCAGAACGAACTGGACGTGCATGCACAGGTAATTTCACATTTTCTACAGACCCGGTTTGCTGAAATTCGCGCACAATTCTCCCGATTGTAGACACATTTGGTTGATTATGTTGACCAAAAAAGTCACGAAGTGCACGAAATGCATTTTGATTTGAACGCCCATTTTCGTAAAAGGCTTCAACAACCTTAACGTGCTGCTCAATTGTGCACCTCTCCATGTTTGAATTTGTCAAACACTGAAACAAAGAAACGTCAAATTAAGTTGGGCGAAAAACTTGACGTTCAGGTGTGACTTACAATTAACATATTGCATTATGATTCCCACTATTCCCAATAAATAAGTTGCATAAACTCAATTAAATCATTCATTCATAATACAAATACTCAAATTGTATTTCGTCTCATATTCCAATCCCATGGTGAGGTCATAAATTACTATCACGAGCCATTGCATTGGAATATGAAAACAAAACATGTCGCATGACGACGAACAAACATGTCGCATGACGACGAACTTATGTAACATGAAACCTACTTCATTACTCAACGTTCAATTTCTTTCACTTTCATTTTTCTTCCGCATTCGATTTGCCATGTGCATGCTAGCGACCTAGTAATGCACTTGAGACGACGAAATTTATGACCTAGAAAATAGGTCATAAATTGCATTGCGATGATGAGTGTGGTAAATGGGAATGCGAGGTGTTGATGACCACACAAGTTGAACGTTAAGTAATGAGGGCGTGAGAAATAGATTTACAAACAATGAATAGAATTAGTATAAAAGAAAAAGAATGTATTGATTCGGGATCAGTAAATTCTGACCCGTCCGATAATAAAGAGTTCGGCCAAAGTATATCTTAGGCTGGTATTTATTAAAAGACGAATACAAGATTTTATTGATCAAAAATACTGACCACACAAGTTGAACGTTAAGTAATGAGGGCGTGAAAAATAGGCTTACAAACAATGAATAGAATTAGTATAAAAGAAAAAGAATGTATTGATTCGGGACCAGTAAATTCTGACCCGTCCGATAATAAAGAGTTCGGCCAAAGTATATCTTAGGCTGGTATTTATTAAAAGACGAATACAAGATTTTATTGATCAAAAATACTTTGGCTGGTTTATTCGGCCGAACTTAGATTCTCTTGCTGCATAGAAGTTGTTACTTCGGTGCATAGTCGAATTTGGCCAGATAACAATCAGGCTAGACGACAAATTAGGTAAATACAAATTGAATTAAATTAAATCCTAGAAGAACTAACACGATATGGTGATCCTGCAAACTTTAGGCAAAAATGGAAGCGTTGTTCGACGCAACTGAATTGGAGGCATTGAACAAGAGGTTCAGTGAATTGCTGGCGCAGGCGGAGGATGACTTACGAAGGAAGCGTGTAGAATATCAACCTGAGTCAACAAGTACGGTTGAAGCACCTGCATACACTCCAGCCCCAATCAGCGAACTAGGACCAAAGAAGTTAACAATAGAAGAATATTTGCAGCGACAAAAGCGATCAACACCGATAGTCAGCGCGGTACAGCAGCGTAAGAAGGAACATCGTGCAGGAAGCAAGGCAAAATTAGGGGAGAACGGAAAGAGCTTCATCGTTTGATATCAATCTCGGAAGGAGAAGTACAGGAGAGTTTATTCAGGAAGTTAAATTCGTTAAGTGGAAAAAAGAAATTGTAACATGGGTAATAGCTGTTCGACAACTAATATCACAGATTCGTTTGTAGTAGAGTATAAGCAAAGTATAATAACGTCAATTATTTTTTGTATAATTTTAACAGTACTGTATGCATATCATGTAAAAAATAGAAATTATGTTAGAAGCAGAATAAATAGAAACATAAATGTTTAATATCTGAAAGCAATCGTCTTCCTAATGCAGCGTTTAGAACAAATAGTGCAAGAATTAGAACAACTTTTGGCAAATATAAAGAAATGTAGAAATCGTCCCTATACAGAGGAGACAATAAATTTGAAATCGACAATAATTGAAAATTTAAGGAAAGAAGCAAGACAATTATTTAGCAGTGAAATAGAAGAAGAAACATTGGAATTAAAAGAGAAATTCGTAAAGTTAATATCTTTGTTATCGGAAAATCTAGATAGTATGAGAGAGCAGAATAGAGCAAAAATGGCAGAATTTAATTTAGAGATTTGTTTAAAAACAATTCCTGTCTTTGAAGGATGTTTCAAATCACTACAGCAATTTTTGAAGCTAGTAGAAATATTTTACAAGACATTATCTACAGAAGGAAAAGAAGCCCTAATTGATTTTGTGTACAATATAAGACTATCAACTAGTGTACAGACCTCTATAGTAAGTTCAGGAATTCCCAAGACATTTGAGGAATTAGCGGCAAAATTACAAGCCAAATACAAGAGCCCAAATACCATCCCTCATATACACACCACTTTGAGTGGGTTGACCCAGCGAAAATTTAGTGTATCTTCTTATAAGGATAAAATATCAGAGCTGGTAGATGAATTAAATAGCCTGCAAATATCTAACCTTGGTGCAAGTGCCACTCAAGATCAAAAGAACATGATCGTGAAAATGAACGATTCCTATGCCCTAACAGTATTTAAGAATGGCCTTAATGATCCATTAAGGAGCACAATCTTTGCGGCAAGACCAAAGAATTTTTCAGATGCCACAGATTTAGCTCTGGAGGTTGAGAAGACTGAAGCAAGTCAGGTTAATAGTGTATTTTATTATAAGAAAAATAGAAATAATCAGAATCAGGGTGATAGGAGAGATAGTAAGAATTATAGGGATAGAAATAATGATAATAGAAGAAATAATTATAGGAATAGAAATAATGATAATAGGAACGGTAATACAGACAATAGCAGGGGGCGTAATTATAATAATAACAATAATAGTAGCAATAATGAATATAATAGGAACAATTATAGAAGAAGAGGTAACGATAGGAATAATCAAAACAATACATACAATAGGGATAGTAATAGTAATACTAGAGGTAATAGCCGCAATAATGATAGAAACAGGAATCATATTGTCGCGTGTTATTGGTTCGCGGCCAATAATTTTAATGTTCCGGGGAAGTGAAAACTCAATGTCTTTTAATTTAAGTTAAAAGAGTTTATTTAATTAAATAAAATGCACAATAATCAGTTAACACTTTTCACTAATTTTAATTTTCACTATGGAAAATCTAACACTTGTCCATAAATTTCTTATCGCAATTGTCTTCTAAATCACTTCACCATTACGAAAATCACTTTTCTACTACTCGAATAATATCGCTTCCCACACACAATCGCAGTTCTTATCGCGGTCGAATGAATGATGATCCCCCCATTCATTCAGCTCGCCTTTATATAGGGTCTCTACCTATTCACCCATTTCTCGTTTATTGGCGAATGTTCTACCGAGAGGTACCTGGTAGATTCGAGCAAATTCATGAATGGAGTGACGTCACTTGCAGATGTTGATCATGCTTGTTGGGTTCTCGTGGTTTCGAGTGAATTCGTGTTCTTCATTGTTGTGAAAACAATTGCGACAGTAGCTCGCAGAATTATTTGTACATGTAATTATTTGTACATGTAACACTGCCCCCACCTCCGTTCTTTTCGTCCCGAAAAGATGTGTCGCTATTTGTAGTCAATTCTCCCTGGGTGTAATATGGGGCAAGACGGTCCAGATGCACGATTTTCATTTTAGCTCTCGGCTTACGATGTTCCTGTATTCGGTATACGACGTTGTTGATTCGCTTTGCAACTCGGTATGGTCCCTCCCAATTATGTTGCAACTTTGGAGACCTACCCTTTCGCCGTTGCGGGTTGTATAGCCACACCAAGTCATCTTGCTGGAAGCCAGTAGAATTAGCCTTTAGATCATACCTGGTCTTCATGCGGTCAGTAGCCGATTCGAGGTGTTTTCGCACTGTCCGATGTATCTGGTTCAACCGTTGTCTTAGATCACTTGCGTACTCCGAGACCGTTTGGGGTTTCTCAGGGGGTGTTCCGAACTTTATATCGGCTGGCAAACGAATAGTCTTTCCAAAAATGACTTTGGCTGCGGCTTGGCCCGTCGATGCATGTTCAGCGGCTCTATACGCCATTAAAAATAGTGGGATATGTCGGTCCCAGTCCGTTTGGTTCTCGTCAACCATCTTGGCCAGATGTTTATTGAGCGTGCCGTTGAAACGTTCGACCATTCCATCGGATTGGGGATGCAGCGGTGTTGTCCTCGTTTTCCGTATTCCGAGCAGCTCGCACATTTCGCCAAAAACTAGTGACTCAAAGTTTCGGCCTTGGTCCGAATGTAGTTCGCCAGGTACGCCGTACCTACAGACCCAATTTAACACTAGCTGTTCAGCTACAGTAGTTGCTTCCTGGTTGGGAATGGGGTAGACCTCGGGCCAGTTGCTGAAATAATCGGCTACAACCAGCGTGTATCGATTTCCCCATTCAGATTCAGGAAAGGGTCCTGCGATGTCAACAGCAATCCTTTCAAACGGTACCCCCACGTTATAGGTTTGCATTTGTTCTCTCAGTCGTCGCTTTGGACCTTTGACGGAAGCGCAAATTGTGTATCTGCGACACCAGTCCTCTACGTCTTCTCGAGCGTGGAGCCAGTAGAACCATTCCCGCAACTTCGCTAAGGTCTTGTTAACACCAAGGTGGCCTCCTGAGGATCCTTCATGCATTTCCTTAACCACATCGTTGGTTCGGCTTTAGGGAAGTAAAGTTTGCATCCTATAGGAGCTACCATCCGCCGTTTCCCATTTCCGCTTGAGTACGCCACCCTCCACCTGAAGGGAGCTCCATTGTGCCCAATAGCTTTTCAGGGTTGCGCCATGCATTGAAACGTCTTTCCGCTCAGGTCGCCCAGTCGTCTCCTTCCATACGAGCAATGGTCCGATGTCTTCATCGGCTAACTGGGCATTTCGAATCTCCTCCGATGACCAACCTTCATCGAATTCGGCCGTTATCACTCGCAGATCAACGGGCGGCTCCTTTTCCTCAATCCGTTGGCAATGTTTGCAGTTAGCTGGACATGGATGACGAGATAGGGCGTCAGCAATTCCATGAACTCTGCCCTTGTGAAGCAGTTGGGGCCTCACTAGGTCTGGTTGGATCGTCGATCGGGTTGCACCAGTGTCGTTTGTTAGGGTGCATTGTTCTTCATCAACTTGACCAGGAAGGCATCTGTCTGCTTCTCCACGATGTTGCCTTGGCACGGTGCTGGGGATGTCGATACTCCTAGCCAACGTTCGCCCCACGAAGTTGGCCCTTGCAGTTTGATGGGCCTCCATTCTAGGCTCCTGACACGGTCTGGATCTCCACCACCCTGGACAATAGCTCAGTCTTCTTCCCTTCTTGCAGTCTCTTTGCAGGTGCCCTTTTTCCCCGCAATTACAGCATCTAGGCGCACCATTCACCTGCAGCTCTCGCTCAATTCCCACGCGCTCACACCTGCAATTATCTGCCACTACCTCGCGAACCCGGGCAGTGGTACGGGTCACATTTTTGGCTGCCTCAAAATTTAAACTATAAGCCAATGCATCCTTGACTGTTTGCTTTTGAGCTAACCGCACGGCTTGTTGCAATTCCTTGTCCTTTAAGGCGCTGATGAATGCTTCTGCTGCTACGTCATCTCGATGTTCTGGGTCGTACGCTGGGTAAGCCAAAAGTGCCAGTCGCTCAATGTCTTGTGCTAGCTGCTGCAAGGTTTCGCCAGACTTCTGCATCCGATGCCGTAGCTGTGCCCGGTAAATCTGCTTCAGATGATCGTCTCCATAACGCATGTCCAGCGCATTCATTATAGCAGCCGGGTTTGAATGCAGCTCAACGGGGATAGTCTGCAAAAGCTCGGCAGCTGGGCCTCTTAGAGCAAGAATTAACGCAGTTGCTCGTTCCTGCTCATTCCAGTGATTTATCCTAGCGGCTGCTTCAAACTGGATTTTGTAAATAGTCCAGACCGTTTGCCCGTCGAATATTGGTGCTTGCACATTCCTAGATGAGCTTTGCGCTGCGGTTATGAGCGGGGCTGGTGAAGTAGTTACTACTGCCTTCGCTGCTTCCAATTCTTTTTTCACTTTTTCCATCTCATGGTTCATGCTCTCTTCGACCTGGCTGACCTTTTCCTCGACCTGGTAAACCTTTTCCTCGACGCCTTTAATTTGTTTGTTCAGGCTGCCGAGCTCCGCTTTTATTTCGGTGGACTGTTTTTAAAAATCTGCCTTGATTTCGATCGCTTGTTGGTCTAGCTTCGTTGATTGTTCATTTAGCTTCGTTGATTGTTCATTTAGCTTCGCAGTCAGACTCGATGATATCAGCATTAACATTTGCATTAGCGCATTTTCTGGCTCCTTTGATTTTGGTGTTTCTACTTCTCCACCTTCTGCGCCTTTTTCCAGATTCCCGCCTTCCGACTCGATCGCGTCACGCAAGCGTGCAATCAGTATGGCCTTTGTACCTTGTGTAGCCAGATTTCGTTGTTCCAACTCCTCTTTGAGCTCCGATATGCTCAATTGATTAATTTTGAGATGTAAATTTCCTGGCATTTTTATTGTTTCGGCTATTTTTCCACGTTAATTTTCACAATTGTGCACTTTAAAACTGTTTAAACGTTTTCACTTCCAAAATTTTTCTTTCTCACTTCTTGACACCATTGTCGCGTGTTATTGGTTCGCGGCCAATAATTTTAATGTTCCGGGGAAGTGAAAACTCAATGTCTTTTAATTTAAGTTAAAAGAGTTTATTTAATTAAATAAAATGCACAATAATCAGTTAACACTTTTCTCTAATTTTAATTTTCACTATGGAAAATCTAACACTTGTCCATAAATTTCTTATCGCAATTGTCTTCTAAATCACTTCACCATTACGAAAATCACTTTTCTACTACTCGAATAATATCGCTTCCCACACACAATCGCGGTTCTTATCGCGGTCGAGTGAATGATGATCCCCCCATTCTTTCAGCTCGCCTTTATATAGGGTCTCTACCTATTCACCCATTTCTCGTTTATTGGCGAATGTTCTACCGAGAGGTACCTGGTAGATTCGAGCAAATTCATGAATGGAGTGACGTCACTTGCAGATGTTGATCATGCTTGTTGGGTTCTCGTGGTTTCGAGTGAATTCGTGTTCTTCATTGTTGTGAAAACAATTGCGACAGTAGCTCGCAGAGTTATTTGTACATGTAATTATTTGTACATGTAACAATATAAATGTAGTACAGGAACAGGAAAACTGCCAGGACTCCGGAACGGAGTAAAGATTCCTTCCGGACAGAAGATATACAAAATTTCGGATAACTGTGCGAACTACATTAGTGTATTTTGCAAAAATGCCTCACAGAACTTGAGATTTTTAATAGACACAGGAGCAGATGTTTCCTTGTGTAAATGCGAGAAAATTAACAAAAATGAGCTATTTTGGTCGGATGATAAATGCAAATTAACGGGGATTACAAGTGAAACAATTACGTCTTATGGATCAATAGATCTTGAGATGAAATTGAATGATGAAGACATCATTCAAGGAAAATTTTATATTGTGGGTAAAAAATTTCCTATCAATACTGATGGAATTATAGGTAGAGATTTGTTGGAGAAGTTCTTGTGCAAGATAGATTATGAGACCTACACAATATCTTTTCTAGTAAATGACAAAGAAGTAGTACTACCTATGCATTACAAACAAAGAAAAATTGCGCAGATTACATTACCTGCCAGAACCGAAACTATTTTTCCGATTAACTTGGAGACTAAGGAAGACATGGTAATCCTAAATAAGGAGATAATGGAAGGTATATTTGTAGGAAGCATCATTATACCATCCAAAGGGATCAAACATATAAAAATTTTGAATTCAAGAGATTCCGAAGTCATAATTGATAGTATTGAGGATCTTATTGATACTGTACCTTTACGCAATTATGATGTGAGAGCATTGAATAAACGCAAAAGTACTCACACTACACGACTCAATACACTTCTGAATTCTATCAATATATCTTCATATGATCCCAAAGCTAGAGATAGTCTTCTGGAAATTATAAAAGAATATCAGGATGTTTTTCATTTGGATGATGGGAAACTGAGTGTTAACAATTTTTACACTCAAAGTTTGAATGTAACCGATAATATACCTGTTTACACAAAAAATTATCGACTTCCTAATTCTCAGTGCGATGAGATCAAAAAACAAGTCCAAGTACTTTTAACAAATAAGATAATTGAGCCATCCGTAAGCCCTTATAACTCACCGTTACTTTTGGTACCAAAAAAGAGTGATGGTACTGAAAAGAAATGGCGTTTAGTTGTAGATTTTCGAAGACTTAATACTAAAATAGTCAACGATAAATTTCCATTATCTAGACTAGATGATGTCTTAGATAAACTGGGCAGAGCCAAATATTTTTCGACTCTGGACATGACTAGTTCATTCCATCAAATAGAACTAGAGAAAGAGTCAAGACCACTTACTGCATTTTCAGATAATAATGGTCACTATCAGTTTAAGAGATTACCTTTTGGTTGAAAAATCTCTTCAAACAATTTCCAAAGGATGCTCACAATCGCACTTTGCGGACTTGATTTCGAAGCTTTTCTTTATGTTGATGATATAATTGTTTTCGCATGTAGTATTAATCACCACAACGAAAATCTGAGAAAAGTCTTCAAAAGATTGAAGAAGTTTAATCTTAAACTTAATCCTGATAAATGTCAGTTTTTAAAGACAGAAGTCGTCTACTTAGGTCATCTTATTACCAAAGATGGGGTAAAAACTGATCCTTCCAAGTACCAAGTAATCAAAGATTACCCAATCCCGAAAAATGCGGATGAAGTTCGTAGATTTGTAGCATTCTGCAATTATTATAGGCGTTTTATTCCGAACTTTGCGAGCATCGCAAAACCACTCAATTCGCTTCTTAAGAAGAATGCAGATTTTATATGGAATGAAACATGCCAGAATGCATTCAAGTCATTAAAATCAAAATTGATGAAACCACCAATATTGCAGTATCCGGACTTCGATAAACCATTTATCTTGACGACAGATGCATCTAATTATGCATTAGGAGCAGTCTTGTCTCAAGGAGAAATCGGTTCTGACCTACCCATTTCCTATGCGAGTAAATCATTGAATAAATGTGAACTCAATAAACCGATAATCGAGAAGGAGTTACTTGCAATACACTGGGGTATAAATTTTTTCAGGCCATACTTATATGGCAGAAAATTTATTGTGGTAACAGACCACCGCCCACTAGTTTCACTGTTTACACACAAAAACCCATCCTCAAGGCTCACACGAATCAGATTAGATTTATCCGACTATGATTTTGAGATTATTTACAAAAAAGGCAAAATCAATACGAATGCTGATGCTTTATCTCGCATTGAATTAAACACTGATATTTTACGAAGCATGATTCCTCCAGAAATAGACGAATCAGTAAAGAAAACTTTAGCTATTACAAGGGGTATGAATAAGAAGCAACAAGATATATGTGCACAAAAAAGCAAAGTAACCGATGCCAATATCCAATCGAAGCCTGATCAACTTCACATTTGGAATTGCACATCGTTAAATGACGTCAAAAATGTTACAAAGCTTAGATTTAAAATACCGCGGATAAATGAATTAAGAAATCCTACACTAGAAATCGTACGTACGTCTGATGAAATAATAGTATATGTTGGTAACGATAAATTTTCCAGAGAATCAGTTCCTGATGAAAAGAAGTTATCATCATTTATCTATAAATCAAAGAGCAATAATCCTAAAAGAAATCTTGATTTCATTATGGAGAAACTCATTGATGTTTTGCGCAAAATAAAAATAAACGAGCTCGCGTTATCAAGCAGTGATAACTTATTTGATAGTGTACACATTGAGGATTTCAAGAAGATATATAACGAGTTGCAACTAAATAATAATAAAACGCGTTTGAGGACTAATATCTTAATATACACCCCAGCTAAGAAAATTTTGAATAAAGATACCCAAAACAAACTAATAAAAGAATACCACAGCTCACCACATGGAGGTCATCTAGGAGTTAGAAAAACTTTACTAAAATAAAACAAAGATATTGTTGGAAGAATATGAGCGTTATGGTCAAGAAATTTGTTAATAATTGTGAGATTTGTGCTACTAGCAAGTTATATAGGCACACTAAAGAAAAATTTGTACATACGAGTACACCATCAACAACTTTCGAGACAATTCAAATTGACACTGTTGGTCCATTGAGACTATCTAATCACTTTCGTTATATTCTCACAATGCAATGTGAATTATCGAAATTTGTTGTTCCCATCCCAATTGAATCAAAGGATGCGAGGACTATAGCGGCAACCTTAGTGAAAGATTTTATTCTAAAATATGGTCAATTTAAAACTTTAAAATCAGATAGAGGTACTGAATTTTTAAATGAGCTAATGAAGGAGGTTTGTAACTTGTTACAA
Organism: Odontomyia ornata; assembly: GCA_963969285.1. Classification (NCBI taxonomy): domain Eukaryota; kingdom Metazoa; phylum Arthropoda; class Insecta; order Diptera; family Stratiomyidae; genus Odontomyia; species Odontomyia ornata. Next base: position 283,209,272 of record OZ017738.1, read on the forward strand.
ATAGAACAGATATTTTCAACACCGTATCACCATGAAACTTTAGGCGTAGTTGAAAGGAACCACAGGGTTCTCAATGAATTCTTACTCTCATTCACTGAAGATTCGGAATTGGATACTTGGCTTCCGTATTATACTTTCGCTTATAATACATCTCCTAATGTAGATACTGGTTATACACCATACGAATTAGTTTTCGGAAAATTGGCTTATTTACCAAATGATAAAAAATTGTCTACAAAAGCATACAATCTTGACAACTATGCCAATGAATTAAAACTATGATTGAAAACAACAATAGATAAAACAAAAGCAATAATAGAGAAAGTTAAAAAGAAAAGATTAGAAAAGCAAATAGATATTAATGCATTAAACATTGAAATAGGTGATAAGGTATTAATTAAGAATAATAATTGTAAGAAAAATCAAAAACCATATATGGGTCCTTTTATAGTAAAAGATAAGAAAGGTGTAAACTCCATAATCGATGTCAATGGAGTATTAAAAAAATTACATAACAATCAACTAAGATTATATAAATGTTTGTAATAAGATTATGCAACTTCATTGTTTCGCTTAATATGAATATACGCTCAACAACAAAAACGCGGAGGGTGTAATGATTCCCACTATTCCCACTAAATAAGTTGCATAAACTCAATTAAATCATTCATTCATAATACAAATACTAAAATTGTATTTCGTCTCATATTCCAATCCCATGGTGAGGTCATAAATTACTATCACGAGCCATTGCATTGGAATATGAAAACAAAACATGTCGCAAAGACTAATGTGACGACGAACGTATGTAACATGAAACCTACTTCATTACTCAACGTTCAATTTCTTTCACTTTCATTTTTCTTCCGCATTCGATTTGCCATGTGCATGCTAGCGACCTAGTAATGCACTTGAGACGACGAAATTTATGACCTAGAAAATAGGTCATAAATTGCATTGCGATGATGAGTATGGTAAATGGGAATGCGAGGTGTTGATGACCACACAAGTTGAACGTTAAGTAATGAGGGCGTGAGAAATAGATTTACGAACAATGAATAGAATTAGTATAAAAGAAAAAGAATGTATTGATTCGGGATCAGTAAATTCTGACCCGTCCGATAATAAAGAGTTCGGCCAAAGTATATCTTAGGCTGGTATTTATTAAAAGACGAATACAAGATTTTATTGATCAAAAATACTTTGGCTGGTTTATTCGGCCGAACTTAGATTATCTTGCTGCATAGAAGTTGTTACTTCGGTGCATAGTCGAATTTGGCCAGATAACAATCAGGCTAGACGACAAATTAGGTAAATACAAATTGAATTAAATTAAATCCTAGAAGAACTAACACGATAAAACCACCCTTATATGGAAGTAAGGCTTGATGGTACATGGTTTGTTAAGCTGTCATAAGGCCAGAGCATATCTACTAAATAGTAGCTGCAATTAGAACAAATTTTATTTCTTACGGTGGTTAGATCGTGAGTACTCATCCACAGGCCTTACCAAAGGTGGCGGAGAGTTGATTTCGATCAAAAGTTCCATGGCCTCTGAAAACGTTGATACTACTCCTATAAAACTTTTGAACATAAGGTGGTTCGACTACGCTTAGGCAAGTGGTTTTTATACATAGGGGTCTTTTACATTCCACCAAAATCTGACGAAACCTCCTACGAGAAGATATGTGAAATTATAAATTCTATTGCTGCATCTCTAGAGAAAGATGATCAAATTATAATTTTGGGAGATTTTAATCGCCCTAATTTATCTTTTACTCCTGATGAAACTGATAACCATCCTCTACTAGTAAACCTCTCAAACACCATTGATCTTAATATAGTCAATGCCTTTTATGGTAATGACTTACAACAAGTATCAGTGACTCCTAACCAAAACGGAAACTGGTTGGATCTAATTTTTATCAATGCTTATGACGATGTTAAGGTAAGTCCAATCAATGACAAAGAGAATCTGAAGTTCGGCATCTCTGAGTCCTTACTGAGTTGGATTGCATCATACCTAAATAATCGTTTGTAAAATTCCAGGGCACTTTTTCAAGAGAAATTACTGGCTCTTCTCGAGTGCCACAAGGTAGCCACCTGGGTCCCCTTTTACTCAACATCTTTATTTCCGACTTGTCTGAAATTTTAAGTGACATACCTCATCTTTTGTATGCTGGTGACCTCAAAATATACCACACCGTCAATTCCAATTCCGAGGCCATTTTTCTGCAAGCCAAAATAAATTCATTATTGAAATGGTGTAACAATAACAGGCTTTATCTAAATGTTAGAAAGTGTTATGTTATAAGCTTTTCGAGAAAAAATTCAGTATTTGAGCACACTTATAACCTGAATGATTCCCCAATTCAAAAAGTTGACCAGATCTCAGACCTGGGCATTCCGTTGGACAGAAAGTTGAATTTCCATACTCAATACGAAACAACTCTTGCTCGGGCATGTAAGAAGCTCGGTTGCATAACACAACGCGCCAAAGAAATCAAAATCCTATGGGTCACCAAAACTCTATATACCTCATTTGTTTGCCCCCTTCTTGAATATGCTTGTATTATTTGGAATCCATGCTTTGGGAATCACAGCATCCGCATTGAATCTGTGCAGAAACAGTTTATTCTTTTCACCTTGCGTGATGCTTATAACCCAAGAGACTTCGCTAACTTGCCACTTTACCAGCAAAGATTAAACATTTTGAATCTTTCCTCGCTCTCATCTCGACGAACTATCTTAAGTTCTTGCTTTGTTTTGAATGTAATCAATAAGATAGTAAATGTTGCATCACTATCAAACAATATCACGTTCAAGGAAACGATTAAACATACTAGGAACACTCGTCTGCTTCATGAAGACTAACATAAAACCACCTACGCAGACAACGAGCCAATTAATAGGTATTGCAAAATCTTCAATTCTAGGAGTGAACATTACTCTTCTTCTATCTCAATACATAACTTCAAAAAAATAAGATAACTGACGCATTAAAATAAGTTATTGATAAATATATATTTACTTTTTTTGTGATTTGTTTAGATATAAGTACTTTTTTGTGATTGCCTTGTTTGGCTTATTAAATAAATAAATAAAATAAATATGTATTAGTCGGCCTACAATTGTACAAGCTTCCGTGAGCTGTCAAATGCTTATACTGCGTAACATATACTATTTTCCTAATGAAACCATAAAAAATGCAATACTTGCATGCTTAACATTCACATGACACTCCACTGCACTACTATACTTTTCAATTTAGCAGATGTTTTGCAACTTCCACTGATAGCTCAGCGTTGTAAAGTAAACAAACTCCTATTCATTCACTTTAGAAGGCGATAAAAATTAAACCACTGTAAGTAAGTACTGTAATAATTTTCACTTCACTTGGAGGGTTATTATGTTCTCCGTGGGCCATCTGGATTTCACTTAAAAAATCCGTCTCGAAACCGTACAAAACCTCGAAATTTCGATGGCATCTCCACATTCCTTCATATACCGCCATGTAGGCCTACTAATGTTCATGTATATGGTAGTAGGCCTGCTGCCATATGGCTTTCTATCTTACGTCAATTTTGCATGTACCTGAAAGCCCTTCTACTATATACATGACCACTAGTAGGCTGACTTTGTTTGCTAGTTTATATGAAGGCATGTGGAGAAGTCTGGAAATGGTGACGAAAATTCGAGGTTTTCTTCAGTTTCGAGACGGATTTCAATTGTGAAATCCAGATGATTCACGGAAAATATCGTAGTGCTCCTTCTGAAGTGAATTTTGTTTAAGTTCATGCATCCGTTCATGTTTTATTGATATTCAAAGTTAAAAGAATAGGAGTTTGTTTACTTCCTCGCGTCAGTGGAAGGAGTTGAGCATGTGTTTCATTTGGTTGTTTTAAATGGTGTAGATGTACAGTAGACAGTGCATGAATTTGGAGCATGGAAGGAATGTGATTTGTATCTTTTTCATGTGAAACAGCCAATATATTACGCCGTACATACATTTGCATTCTGCCCAAGTAAACTGACAGCTCACGCTAGCTGGCAACAAGTAGGCTGACTGCAAATTGCTACTAGAAGGCTTCCAAAGATATAAGTAAATGGACAAGCAACGAGAATCTGTATACTCGTCCATGTGGGAAGCAAGTTTTGAACATAAATATCTTATGCTCATGATACTATATGATTCCCTCTGCTTCTCCTTCTGCTTTGTTTCCCGAGAGCTTCTTTTTTCCTCTCTTCAGAAGAACTACTTCCCTCACTGACACCCGCGCAAACCTACAATAATTCGTTTCACGTGCACATGATTGCGCCTTTGTTATCATTCGTTGAACAGTTTGAGTACAACACACCAAATGCTCTCTCAGAGAAAACTCGTAGGTCAATGCTGATAAAAATTCGTAGAGGTTGGATAGCTCATGTGTCAAAGCTGATGAAAAATTCATAAGTTTTTAATAAAAAATATAACTGAATTGCCGATTTCGTACACACGATCTTCAAAGCCATAAACTTTATAAACATGAGCGTGTTTTGGAGTGAAGTTAAATGCAAAAACAAAACCATATCACTTCAAAGTTCAACTTCACACAACTTTACCGAAGGTTGGTAATTACTTCGGCTCTCGCGACCGGTTGCGGATCCAGTACTCTCTTTATCTATGAAGGCTTGTTACACTCACGTTGGTGCTGGTAACAAGCCTTCCAGTAGAAATTTACACTTGTAGTAGTGAGCCTACTTGTGGCCAGCTGGCATGAGCTTTCAGCCTACTTCGGCATTATGCAAATGTCTGTACGGCATAATGCATTCGATGTTTCACATGAAAAAGGTGCAAATCACATTTCTTGCTTGCTAAAAATTCACCTTGCACTGTCCACTGTGCACCTACACCACTTAGATCAACCAAATGAAATACACGTTCAACTCCTTCCACTGACAACTAGCGTCCTATTTTTTCACTTTGAACATCAATAATATATGAATGGATGTAGGAATTGAAACGAAATTTACTTCAGAAGAAGCGCTACGATGTTCTCCATGGATCAACTCAAATTTTCGTCGTCACTTCCACATTTCTCCATGTGCCACCGTATAAACTAGGAAGCGAAGTCAGCCTTCATATGATTATGTAAAGGGTGGTCCAACCAAAATGCACGATGTTGATTGTAAATAAAACGAAAAGTTTTCAGAGACTTATGTTAATATTTTTTATTATAATAGAAGGATCTATGACAATTATGTGTGAAAAAAATATCACCTAAATGTTTGCCATGACTACGTATGCATACTTCTATCTGTTGGTCCATATTTTCAATGACTCTGAAACATAATTGAGGTTCAATGTCCTTAATATGCTGAAATATCTCATCCTTTAGCTCTTGAATTGTTCCTGGCTTATGGACGTATACTTTTTTTTAAATATCCCCGGAGAAAGAAATCCAACATTCGTTGGCTGTGTGGCAAGTGGCACCATCCTGTTGAAGTCACATCGTCCAGGTCCGTAACCTCAATCTCTGGCCACAAGAAGTCCGTTATCATCTCGCAATAGCGAACACCATTCACGTTAACTGCTTGGCCGTCCTCATTTTTGAAGAAGTACGGCCCGATGACACCACCAGCCCATAAACCGCACCAAACAGTAACTCTTTGTAGATGTATCGGCTTTTGAACAATCACTCGTGGATTCTCATTTGCCCAAATGCGACAATTCTGCTTGTTAACGAATCCACTAAGGTAAAAGTGTGCCTCGTCGCTGAAGATGATTTTCCTTGTAAAGTCACCATTCCCTTCTGTCTATTCAACCAACCTTGAAATGGTCAATGGGCTTCAGCTCTTGAGTCCATTGAACCTTGTAAGCGTACAAATTCAAATCTTTATTCAAAATTGGCATCGGTGATGTTCGTGAGATGTTCAATTGTTGGGCACGACGACGAGTCGAGGTTGACGGCTCTTCTGCCACACTTTTGCGAACAACAGCAAGGTTTTCCGCAGAACGAACTGAAGGTGCATGCACAGGTAATTTCACATTTTCTACAGACCCGGTTTGCTGAAATTCGCGCACAATTCTCCCGATTGTGGACACATTTGGTTGATTATGCTGACCAAAAAAGTCACGAAGTGCACGAAATGCATTTTGATTTGAACGCCCATTTTCGTAAAAGGCTTCAACAACCTTAACGTGCTGCTCAATTGCGCACCTCTCCATGTTTGAATTTGTCAAACATTGAAACAAAGAAATGTCAAATTAAGTTGGGCGAAAAAATTGACGTTCAGGTGTGACTTACAATTAACATATTGCATAATGTTTAAACCACCCTTATATGGTAGTAGGGCTTGATGGTACATGGTTTATTAAGCTGTCATAAGGCCAGAGCATATCTACTAAATAGTAGCTGCAATTAGAACAAATTTTATTTCTTACGGTGGTTATAGAGAAGAGAGAATTGGATTAAAAGTGCAGATGTATGGTAAACAAAAACTTTAATTTGCAAGTAATTGTAAACTTTAATCCATCCTTGACATGTTTATTTGCCTCTCTTTTCATTTGACAACTCCTCAATTATAGGTGCTAGTTTTTTATATATGCTCTGGTGAGGCTTTGGTAACAGGCCTTTCTACCCTGTTTCTACTTACATCAAATCTCAAGATTTCGCGAAAAATTCAAAATCTACAACAAAATCAAAGAAATTATCCATATAAAAATCCAAATCTGTAGATTTTGATGTCTAGTAAATTAGAGCTAAGTCTACCCAAAATCTTGTGGCTACCTGTGGCACTACTGCAAACTCGGATATTCAGCAAATGCCAAACGTCAAATAGGAAACGTCAATAGTGAAAAGTTCGAGCGAGATAATATGAAATGTCGCGTGAAACGAGACGAATAGATAAAAGAAAAGTGAAGCGGGCGTTATTCGCCGAATAGGAGTTAATCGAATTGTGGAAAAACAAAATAGAGAAATTAAGGGGCTCGAGAAAAAACATTGATATTTTTGCCAAAATTGCACAAGCCTTTAAAAAAAATTATTTGGGGTACACGGCCGAGTAATTAAAAATCAAAATCCATAACTTAAGCAATCGCTATAGGTATGTGAATTAATTGTTTTTGGTGATAATTAATTTGTATGTTTTAAGAAGTGAAAAACAAAAGGTGGGTCCATCAGGTGGATCACCTTCTGATTGGGCTTTGTCCGAGTCTGTCCACGAAGTAAGTGGAGGGTTTAAAAGCGTCACCACGAACAATTTAGTACATGAAAGCATACCAATAGGTAACATAGTTATTTATTAGTAAATTTAAACAAAAAATGCCCCTTTTTACATAAGATTTACTTTTTTTTATTGTGGAACGCTGTTTTTGACTACCATTTGCAGTCTTCTTTGATGCATTGAATTTTTTGAATTATTATGTTTATATCTAATTTAGTTAAAGTGAACTGGAATCACTCGTTTAATTTGTTCAATACAAACTTTTGAGCAATGGCAGTTGGATCATCCTAATTTTAAAAAAATTGAATACACTGAAGAAGACAGCAAATGATAGTCGAAGATGGCGTTCTACGATAAGAAAAAGGAATCTTATGTAAAAAGGAAAACTAGCCGATACTCTATATACATCTACTCGTATAATCCTTGATGCAATCATGTTTTGAATTTACTTCTTGTTGTACACGGTTTAAAGTTAATTTTTTATCATATATACTTTGAATTTCAGAAAATTAACTAATGACTTTATAAACGAAACATAATTTTTTAAATATTAATTCAAAATTTTTAAAACTGCAGGTCACTATTCATTTTCACCAAGTAGGGAGTCTGCATCTACATTAACATCAACATCGCCACGCGGTACAGCTGAGGCAGTTGGTACAATCAGTTCTGAAGACCTAGAGGAGTCACCTTCGAAGGTGTTTGTGGTACCAGAAAAAAAGGATGATTGCGATGAATCATTTCTAAAAAGAAGTCAGAGAAGCGAACGAAACAATGAATGCTGAACTGAAACGAATAAAACAAGTTGACGGAAAACTCATCCACTTAGAACAACAAATCGTGGAACATTGAGTAATTAAATAATAATGGAGTGGACAACCACGACACATTGTGGTCGCGACAACCCCTGCCAAATTGCACAAGCAAACATGGCTGCTGCTCAATGAAAAAAAATTTTCATGCTATCCTAAAAATTTGTTTGTTATTTGAAAAACCTTCACCATTATGAGGAAAACATGCAAAATATTAACCTATACCTAACTTTTCTCTGAGAGGAACCACCTACAGATCCTTATCGACTATAATTTTTACACGAAGGCACTACACATTTCACTTTGAAGTTGTAAAGTAATTTCACAATGTCACACGTTAAAGTTACTTGAATCGCAAATTACAATCGAATCTTTAACCACTTGGAACAAATTTAGATCGCGAACACTTTCCACAGTTTTAATATCGGATAAAATTCGCGACGAAACTTGCAAATTAGCCAATTTGGCGTCCAATTTGCATCAGTCAACTTGACAGACAGATCGAATCTAGTCAGCTTCTGGAACAAGAAAGTGACCAGCAAGAGGCAGACGGGGACAGAGCAGAAACCGGTCGCATGCTCTCTCATGCATTTTATATGAGTTTAGCCCATCCAGTTCTTATTCATCTGAGTCGTGGAAGCTGAAGAAGCGATTAAACTCCAAGTAAACTATTCAACAAGATATTCTTTGTAAATTCGAACCTTACTGAAAGGTAACTTTAGAGGTTCCTCTATTGTTTACTGACAAAATGTAAGGAAAACTACAAAGTACAAGGTTGACTGTAAATTATTCTTGAATTGTATATTGCCGTTTACTGCAAACCATTTTCTTGAAGAGATTGTGCCACTTCGGTAAAAATATGGGTGTTTTTCCTGAAGCACGCTAGTAGGGGTAGTTTACTAGTTCTAATCCACTTTTTCCATTCGAATTGAGATTGATTTTGCGCGCCACCTAGTGGCGGAAATCGGAACTAATGGCGCTTAAAGCGGGTATGTGGGTGTGTGTCTAGGGTTATAGGTGCGTGCATTTGGGTGGTATAGGTAGGTGCCAGGGATAAGTAGGTATGAGTCAAGAATAGGTGTGATGTCATGAATGGTTGTGGCGAGGGTGTGTGTCTAGGGTATGTGGGTGTGTATCAGATAAGTGTAGGTGTTGGCTAGGTGGCGCTCTGGGCGGTTGTTCGCTGGGCTTGAGAGCCTTTAGTGTGTGACTTATTGACGATTTACTTGGTCACATTAGGCGTGCAGGACTTTTTTATGATGCGAGTGGCTGCGTGGTGACTAAGAGCGCTGCTATAGACGGGTGACTACGTTATTGACGGGTGATGGGCTTGCTCGTCAGCGGGTGCTCTAAGGCATGGTAATTTGCTTCGTGGGTGCTTGGTTAAGGAACGCGTTGCTCATCGATTGGATTGGCGAGTAAACGTCATGCGTGTCGATTGTTCGAAGATGTAATTTGAGGTGTAGTTGTTATGGCGCGAATGGTTGCATGGTGACGGAGGGCGCTGATGTAGATGGGTGACTTTGCATTATGGATGGGCGATGGGTTTGCCTTTCGACGGGTGCTTGCTTAAGGTGCGCGTTGCTTTTCGATTGGCGTCGGTGGTTAAGGATGGACAACAGCGTGTGGAAATCACCGATTTGCTTGATCACGTTAGGCGTGCTGGACGTTTTTCATGGTTCAAGTGGTTGCATGGTGACGGAGGGCGCTGATATAGACGGGTGGTTTTGCATTATAGATGGGCGATAGGTTTGCCTTTCTACGGGTGTTCTAAGGTGTGAGAATTTGCTTCGTGGGTGCTTGGTTAAGGAGCGCGTTGCTCATCGATTGGTGTCTTTGGCTAAGGATGAACGGCCGCGTGTGGAAATGACCGATTCGCTTGATCATGCTAGGCGTGCCGGAATTTTTTATGACGCGAGTAGTTGCGTGGTGACGGAGGGCGCTGCTATAGACGGGTGGCTCTGCATTATGGATTGGTGACGGGCTTGCCTTTCGATGGATGCTCTAAGGCATGAGAATTTACTTAGTGGGTGCTTGCTTAAGGTACGTTTTGCTCCTTGTTCGATGTCCTTGGTTAAAGATGGACGGTATTGTAGATGTGATGGGCGTCGCTTGTTCGAAGAAGTAATTTGAGGTGTACATTTCCACCGAGGCGGATGTTATAAGCCGCTGAAATTTGTCTCGTGACCGTTTGGTTAAGCTTCCGCGTTGCTCATCAAAGGGTGCCTGTATTTAAGTATGGACGGCCTTGTCGACGATTCGGAATGATTTGCGTCACTTTTTGGAGGATCGTGATTGGGGTGTAGATTTGTTCGGCGGTGAATGCTGTAAGGCATGGAAATTAACCTCGGGGATGCGTGGCATGTGCAAGTGACTTTGCTTGTTAAGAGAAGTGTTTCGTGCGCATAGACTTCCCTGTTGGCGGGAGTTTTAGGGCATCGGAATCTACAGCGTGGAAGAGAAGTGGCGTGGCATACATTGCGTTGCAATATGGTTTTGCTTGATGGAGGCGGATTTTTTGTTGTATTGGTCGTGGGCAGCGGGTAACGTGATGCACGGCATTGAGACGTGTTTTCATAAATGTCCATTCAAAGATGCGCCTGTTCTAGTTTGCTGATTATTATTTACATTGATCGTTTTCAGTTTCTTTTTGCTTGAATACGTCGTTTCTTTGTTTTGTGACTCATTGCTATTGTATATTATTGCTTTTATCGGTTTCATTGTAATAGTACTTTAAGAATCGTCTACAATGTATTTTGTTCGGTTAGACTACTATGTTGACTGTTCAAATCTATGGATGCAGTGAAAGAGATCTTAATGTTTGTTGTAATGCGTTCTTGATATTTAGTATAGTATTAAATTTTAGTTTGCTTGTAGCAGCATTTTGTTTGTCTTCATCAGCATCAGCAGTTTCTATACTTCATTCTCTGATTTTACTATCATGTAGAAGTATGGCACTATATTCTTTCATTTTTTTCTTGACTATAGGATGCTCATTGGTTTTGTTTAAAAATTCTAATAATTTCTTCCAAGACGAGTTATTTTTTCAAATTATTGATCTTGTAGTGCATGAGATGGTGATAATTTTGTTCGTACATCATATGATTTGTCCCTTTTGATAAGCGCATTGTAAAGATGCGTTATTTTTTAGATCACTATGTTTGGGTATCTGTTCCCAATTTCAGATTATTTATACATTTTGTCTAGGAAAGATTTTACGATTTATGGCTTCTGGGATGCTACTTTTTTTATGGAGTTTATATATGATGGATGTAGAAATCATCATGGTGGACCTAATGAGTGGAAATATTTACGCATTTTCATTGATAAATTTTTGGTACGTACTGAAAGGAAGAAGCTAATATAGAAAAAAGAGAATGCGGTAGGTAATTGGCATTAGGAGTTTGTTGGTATTATGTTATTATTCGTTGGTTATGTCCATAATGCTTGAAAAAATATTTTTAGTCCTATATGATGGCATTATATGCATGCACTAGATTGAATGAATTTTTATATTTACTTTGAATTACGTGTTGTTATTGTGGGTCTGTATTATTTAGTTTAGGTAGTTTCATGAGTGTCAGTATAATATAGAGTAAAACTATTATTTGATGCTTGTCTCATATTCTTCACAGTATGTATGATTTTCCGACAATTCCGAATTTCTTTAGCCATATCTTCAATAGAAAAGTGTTGATATTTGAGTATGACAATTTTTAATTTGTTATCTCCTTTGAAATGCTTACATGCATGGATGATGCCATTAAGTTGATACTTTTCGGATGCATATTGTCGGTTTTAGTGCCAATATGATTGCATGAGAATTTACAAACCTCATACTTTGTGTGCTTGTATTAAGCGTAAAGTCTCTTCGGCTATATTCACATACATTTTCAATATTTGAGCATTAAGTAAAATACGTATTTACTACATTTTAAATATGTTAAATTTATCATCATAGGGATTTTCGGGTATGCTCATTGACATATTCAAGTATTATTTTCACATAAGTAAAATATATTCTTGTTGAGTTTTTTCTTATCAGAATTTTTCTCTGCTGGATGCTTGGTTGATTTTTTATAGGTTTGAAGAAGATCTAATAAGTTTTCAACATATAGGATATGTTTTGGGTTGGCACACTGCTACTATAGATTACTTAGGCTAATGTTTATGTAAGACAGTTCGGTATAGATAACGATGTGTGGTAGCATATGAGTTTATGGTAGGCTATTTTTAGATCGATCTCATCGTATCATGTATAGAAAAGTAGCATATGATATGGAGTGTTCTTGATAAGGACGGTCGCGAGTCATTGTGGGATGTTAAGAGATGATCATTACTTTCAGGAGGTGTTTGTCTGCTGATAATTTGATGAACAGATGTACACTTGAGTTGAATGAATGCATGCGGCTTTTTTTTTGTTCATCGCTAGATATTTTCGAACGGTAGAGTAAAGTGTTTGATATTTGGGAGTTTCAGATATGCTAGGAATGTTTAGGTCATTTTGTTTTGTTGTTTAAGGTATTTGTTTACTTGAAGAGTGTAAGGTTAGTTGTTAAAATAAAAAGACTGTGTTTCTTTCTAATAGAAATAATTTATTGAGTAATACTATTTTTTGTTATATATAAATAAATTTTGATACAATTTACAGCTCATCTGATAAATGACTTTATGAATTCTACAGCATAGTGAACAGTTTTCAAGTTAACTTAGGCATATTCAGCTGAACTATTTCTGATGCATAATCAGTCCTCTAACGTATCATGTAATGTACTCGTATACTGTAAGATTTGTATTCAATATCCTTGTCATGCAACTCTAGTTCAAACTGTTGATTTTTCAATTCTAATATAGTTTTGGTTGTATTTTATGAGAATAACAAGTTCCTTGATGAATTACTGATGAGTATTTCCCGGTACAAATTGAATATCAATTATAAACTTTTTCATTCTAATAGCGCTGACCACTAGTTGGTTATAGTTTTGTTTGGACTGTTTATAATACCCAGTGCTATGCATTATTACTTTGTCGTATGTATTCGAGACTGCAGGAGTATGTACTGTTTTATGAGTGTAAAAATATTTCTTGTCTCTTGATCGTATGAATGACAAATGCATGTATCAGTGCCTGATGTCGTCTTAGAGTTGGACCATTCACATATTTGGTAGTGTATTCCATGTTTATTAGATACTTTCTCACCCATGTTACCATATTTAAGCATATAATGGACTCAGCGCGGGAAGAAATATCTTTTCTTAGCCAGCATGCCAGAGTTGATCTGCCTCCTTCATCGACTTCCGATGTAAACTTTGCTGGCCCCTCAAGTGCGGCCAACACGACTTCAAATAATTCAAATAATTTGAAACCTACCGTCATAACAAGAAGCAGACGAGCGCTTCAATCTAATGGTTCAACCTCTGGAGCATCATCGCAATCCCGGAACAACACTGAAACTTTAAGTTCGCCTAGAGTTGCAGCGAATGATAGTTCAATTAAACCTGGCAACCCACTGCGTGCTATTTCGCCGCCCTTACAAATCTTCATATCAAGATTGGACTTTAACACACCCGTTGAAGACACCATCTGTCACATCAAGTTTAAATTGAATTCTATACCTGATTTGCTCCAGTGTACGAAACTCACTCCAGACCGGAAGACAAACCGTTTAATTGCTTCATACAAAATCACGGTTCCAGCCAATCTCAATTGCCTGTTGGAAAAAGAATTTTGGCCTCCTGGAGTACTGGTAAAACAGTTTTCTGCCAATCAGAAGCGTAACAACACTGTGTCCTTTCGTAACAGGAGAAACAAGTAATACGCCTCGCACCTCCTTGCATCGTAAACTTTGTACAATTTCATCTTTGTCCTGTTATTATCAAAATGTCCGTGGTTTGAGGACCAAGACATCTGAACTTCGTATCTCTTCAATTAAATATCCGCATCAGAGCATCTGTCTAACTGAGACATGGCTGACAAATGATATTTATAACAGTGAACTCCTTCCCAATCACCTAATTTTTCGCAGAGATAGAAATCGTGTTGCCACTGGCAAATCAGATGGTGGGGGTGTTCTTGTGGGTGTACATGTCTCTCTTAATAGCATCTCTTGTGAGGATTTTTTACCTCCGCTCCCAGTGGAGTGTATTGTGCGAGTCTCTCTTTCTGATGCTCTCTCCCTTCTCGTTTCGTGTGTCTACATCCCATGTAGCAGCTCTGCTATGGTGTATGAACGTTTCTTTGCGGAATTCTCCAGCTACATCCTAACTCATTTCCCATCTTCCCCTGTATTGCTCTGTGGTGATTTCAACCTTCCTTCCATTACTTGGGATAGTGAGTATCTTTCCATACTGTCCGGAGGTAATTTGTCGTTTGCCCTTTCCTCATTTCTCTCCGTATGCTCCTTCACCCAATTCAATACTAGTACAAACTCCAATAATAAACTTGTTGACCTTGTTTTTTCCAACTTGCCAGCCTTTTCTCTTGTTGCATCCGCCTCACTCTCACCCTTCATTAAGCCAGATCGTCACCATCCACCTCTCTTTTTGGAGCTTTCTATCTCATCTCCACCTTTGCCTAGAAATACATTACCTTGCCGCTATAACTTTTTAAAAGCGGATCTTCGAAGCATATATTCTCATATTAACGCAGTTAACTGGTTTTCTTTTTTCAGCAACCTGAACCTTGAAGAGTGCGTTGATAAGTTCTATCTGTTTCTCTCATCCTTAATCACTCAATTCACTCCTTTGTTTCCCCCAAGGGGGCCTAAAGATGCTCCTTGGTTTAACTCAGATGTTGCCAAAGCCATTAAGGTGAAGGATGCATCCCGAAGAAAATTCCTCTCCAGTGGCCTTCCTAATGACCTTGCCGCTTACAAGCAGAGACGAGCTGACGCTAAGAAAATTGCAAAGCTTGCTCTTCATGCTTACGATAATCATGTCGAAGTTTCACTTGAATCAAATCAAACTCGTGCTTTCTGGTCTTATGTCAAATCTCTAAAGAGCTCTCATCATACATCAGCTAGTTTCAGCTACGATGGCATTACATCATCTACCCCTCAGGAGTCCTGTGAAATTTTTGCTTCTTTCTTTTCTTCCTTTTTCCGCAGTTCAAATACTTCTCCTTCTTTCTACTCTTCTTCTTCTTCCTTTTCTTCTCCCGCGCTTCGTACCAATCCCTTGCAGGTTGAACTGCTCTTAAGAAGTCTTGATACTAGTACCGGTGGTGGCCCAGACGGCATTCCAAACTTCCTTGCGAAATCACTATCCTCATCTCTTTGTGTTCCTCTTTCAATTATTTATAATTTGAGCTTAGCTACTGCGATTTTCCCTTCCCAGTGGAAAATTGCCCATATTATTCCTATATCGCAATTCCGTTTGTAACTATCGTCCTATACCTCTCCTTCCCTGGTTTGGGAAAATCCTTGAAAAGATCGTTCTCGATACTCTGTTTCCAGTTATACTTCCATCCTTAGCAGAACAACAACATGGTTTTGTCAGAGGTAGATCTACTCTCACTAACTTGCTTTCTTTTACACACCACATTGCTGCAGCCCTTGAGCGTCAGCAACAAATAGACGTTATTTTTACGGATTGCTCTAAGGCGTTTGATTCTGTAGATCATGCACTTTTATTTCAGAAATTTAAAAATTTCCAAATTCCTGATTTCCTGTACTCCTGGCTTCTATCCTATGTTTGGGATCGTCCTTGTTTTGTCACTGTTAACTCCTGCTTCTCCTCTACATTTTGCCCCAGCTCAGGTGTACCGCAAGGATCCATAATTGGCCCAATTTTATTCCTACTATTTGTCAATGATCTTCCCTCTGTTATCACTTCTCCCTGCCTGCTTTATGCTGACGACTTTAAGATCTTTCGGGTAATTGACTCACAATGTGATGTTGATACCTTGCAAAGTGACCTACGGCGTCTAAGTGAATGGTGCAAATCAAACCATCTCTCCTTGAATGTTTCCAAATGCCACCAGGTGATATTCTCCTGTAAAAAAAATCCTTTTCTCTCCACCTACCGCCTTGCTGGAACTCCTTTGTGTAGTATAACTTCTTTTAAGGATCTTGGTGTGGTGTTTGATTGTAAATTAAAGTTTGACCTCCACATAGCCCAAGTCATCAACGAAGCCTCCCGCCTTTCAGGGTTCATTTTAAGATCCGCTTCCTCGTTTCAGCATATCGCCTCCTGTGTGTGCCTTTACCTTTCACTTGTTCGCAGTAACCTGGAATACTGCTCCCAAATATGGAGCCCTCACCACAAGAATCATATTGATGCTATTGAGTTGGTTCAACGCAGATTCACACGGTCTCTTTTTGTCAAATTCAACCTCCCTTACGTCCCCTATAGTGACCGTCTTCGTACTTTGAAACTCCCTTCCCTTGAATCTAGATGATGCTTTCTTGATGAATGCATCTTGTACAAGCTTTATCACGGTCACTTACCCCAAACGCCATGCAGTAACATTCAAACATTGAACACTAGTCGCCCTAATAGATCTTCCGATCAATTCCTTGTTCCCTTTGCACGCACTAACACCTTCTTCCACTCTCCCTTACTACGCTTGCCCCGTTTGCATAACCAGCTATGTCTTGGTCCTCTACCACAGTCGCTTGCCGCCTTTAAAACTTGCCTCAAAAACAAAATTTACAACTACAATAATTAATCTTGGTCATCTTTATAACTGCTCTCTCTTCATGTGTTAGTTAGTAGCTAAGTAATTGCACAATTTTCTTTTATTTCCTATTTCTTGGATTCCTTTTTTTCCTTTTCCTTCATATGTATATTTCCATTAATTTCATATGTATATTTCCTTTAATATTAGCGTTAGTTCTAATTTATACACAACATGTAATTGGACTTCTGTCTGTTTGTTGATACTTAAATAAATAAATAAATAAATATAATTCTCCATTCGTATTCGGTGTTCAGGAAAAATATCACAGTACCCTTCCATGAAGTATTGGATGACCATTTTAATAGATCTTATCGTGGTGAAAGTGTATTGACCTCTGTCTTCTTAGTTTTCTTGACGTCGTTTACCAGAATTTTTTGTTTTTGAATGGATGTACTTAGGACCACTTTTGTTCTGAATTTTAAAAACATCATAATATTCCGTAGGATAATATGTAGTTTAGTAATAAAAACCACGACGTGCTGCATTTAAGTTAACATACATTCATGTTCTAGTTTTTCCAGTGCAACTTAGAAGAGGATCTGTTTCTCAATAAACTTCAGTATTTTATAGACGAAAGAGATTAAACTTGCCTACCTAGCCTTTCACAATAGTATGTTGTTTTTACCAAGTCTTAATATACAATTTTCTAATGAATAATTCCTTTTAGTGAAATAAAACATTGTTCATAGCGTTTGTAGTATTTTATTTCATCACATGGGAGATTAGATCATTACAAAGTACTAGTATTTCATAATAAAGTCTAGAGTAGTTTATGTCCACAAATGATGTTTGAGTTGGAGTGAAGAAGTCGTTGATATCCAGTTTAAGTACGATTTTTTCTCTGCATCTTACACAGTATTGGTCATAGTAATCCTTCACACATTCGGGAAGCAAATTGTTGTATTGCATGACAATGTTGAAAAAATCCATCAAGATGAAAAGCGTGAAGAGCTCGGGATGTTTAAGTATTAGTCTCTCGCCTCCAATAGGTATGTAGAAGAGTTCAAGAAGTCCAAGCTGATTTGCAGGGAATTCATCTACTCTATCCTTGAGATCAATGAGGTATTGGCGAAGTGAAGTCCATTAACTGTTATCTAACTCCAACTGATTTTGTCCACTGCATCGGAAGATTATTTTCGCTTGAAAGGTCAGCGCGTCAAATCCAAGTATAACTTTGCGTTTGTGGAAACCTTCATCAAGATAGTGTGTATAGTTCAGCAAGAGGTTTTTCTCATAGATTCACTGTTTCTCTCGATTCTTTCTTAGTTTCTTCTCTTTCTTGTTCACTTTTCTGGCTGAAGTAGCTTTATCAGTATGGCTGGCTTTTCATGCTTCTGACTAGCTGACGAATTCACTGGACCTGCTCCGATCATTTTAAATGACTGCTTCTAGTAGTAAAACTAAAGATGTATATTTATTACACCAGCATATATTCACTTCTCTGAATTTATGAATGGAGGGGGAGTCAAGTTCAATATGTGTTGATAATTCTATTGCATAAGTGAACATGTTGAGCCCTTGGATGCTGTAATGTTGCTTACTCTCATGATTATAATTCATAGATAAAAAAGTGCTATGGAGGTAAGACTTGAACCACCAAGCTAACAGGAGTAGGAGTCAGTAACAGGAAATGACACTTTGCTCCGTATTTTCTTAAGAATTTTTAAGGAGTACTGCTGGGCTACAATAGATTGCTTCTAGGCTAATTTGCTGTCTTTTTATCTGTTAAACTATCTATTTAGCTGTCACTTTTGCTGATGAGCTGTCTATCTTATGTGTAATGCTGTCTATGTAGCTGTCTTTTAAGCCGATTTCCTGTCTGTTTAGCTGATATGCTATCTATTGAGCTGTCTGTGTAGCTGTCGCTTTTGCTGATGAGCTGTCTATTTTATGTATAATGCTGTCTATGCGTTTGTCTATTTAGCTGATGCCCTGTCTGTTTAGTTGTTATGCTGTCTGCTGAGCTAACCGTTTAGCTGATAAACCCGTCTGTTTAGCTGTTAAATGGTCTATGTAGTTATCTTTTTAGCTGATGCTCTGTCTGCTTAGTTGATATGCTATCTCTTGAGCTGTCTGTATAGCTGTCTTTAGTTAATAAGTTGAGCGTCTGACCTAACGTGCTATCTTCCATTCGGTAAATTTATTTGTTTGTTGGTAATTATTTACCCATAAGAAAATTCTTATTACTTTCCATACAGTTACAGTCAGCTTTTATTGACACATTACTTTAAATGTCTTATGCTCATCACGATTTACCTTAGGCCTATAGGTTACCAAGACTGCATGTTGATCATCTTCCAAGTTATTCGTAGGCATACATGGGTCAGACAAGAATATTCACGTCTAGGTTGCTGTTCTGCCAAACAAATCTTGATTAGGAGGAAGCCATTGTTAGTTGCTCGAGAGTTAATTGATCGTATTTCATGCTGATATATTCTTCATAAAATTGAGTCAATATATCCTTCTTTTTTCATGTGCATTGGTTTTTCTCTTGACTCCTGTCCATCTAAAATATAGGAATCTCTTTCTACAGTAATTCGAGCTCATTTTTCCAGGTTTTCATGTCTTCATAGGTTTTGCGGCCTATGGGACTCTTATTGCCTACTTTAATGTCCAATTGTATTGAAATTATGCTGCTACACTTATGAACTCATCCAAAATGCTCAAAAACCATATGATCCCATGGATCAGCCATTTGAATCATGTTTTAAAGCACAAACTTGTTGAATAGATCTCTACTTCATGCATACCATTGCTAGGGCCTTAACATGAATTAATTCAGCCTGTTGTTTAGTCGACATATTAAGGGCTTATATTGGAACTTATTTAGTATATTGAATCATCTTGCTGTTCTCATGTATGGTCAACCCTTTTGGATTATCCGCGATATGCTATGACCGGAACGATTTTTCCCCTATCATTGAACAATTGAGTAAAATTTTGGTACCTCCAACTGACTAATAAATCGGTCATTGGTCCATTTCCAGAAGAGGTTTGAATAGTTTTGACTACTTGAGGCTGCATCATTACTCACAACTTGTGAAATTATTAAACAGCATGGACAAATATCTCTGGATATGTACATTATAATAGCTATCAAATGTCTATGTATTAGTATCATATGATCGACTGGTCTCTTTATCATGCAAAGAGGGTTATCCACAATCAACGATCAGTTGAGCCGTCTAATACGTACTATGATCAACTTCACACCAATACGTTTTCTCTTTCGCACCTACTAACCCAATTGCCTGATGAACTCAAGGTAGCCTTCTCTTTCCCACCTACAACTCGAGTTGATTGGTGGGTGGAAGGTGGTGAAAGGCCTTGCAGGGGCTTCTACCCAGCCTACCCCTTGCCATGCATGCATGATGATCCTCGCAGGGATGCAGAATAACCTTCTACCCAGCCTACCTCATTGCCACACAGGCATCAATGACCTGTCATCATGCGTTATGACGCGTCATAATGCATGATGATGGGTCATCATGCCTGCATGGCCAAAATAGACAAACATATACATAAAATAGACAGCTGATCAGCAAAAGCGACAGCTACACAGACAGCTCAATAGATAGCATATCAGCTAAACAGACAGGAAATCGGCTTAAAAGACAGCTACTTAGACAGCATTACACATAAGCTAGGCAGCTCATCAGCAGTGTGACAGCTAAATAGATAGTTTAACAGATATAAAGACAGCAAATTAGCCTAGAAGCAATCTATTGTAGCCCAGCAGTACTCCTTAAAAATTCTTAAGAAAATACGGAGCAAAGTGTCATTTCCTGTTACTGACTCCTACTCCTGTTAGCTTGGTGGTTCAAGTCTTAACTCCATAGCACTTTTTTATCTATGAATTTAAATCATGAGAGTAAGCAACATTACAGCATCCAAGGGCTCAACATGTTCACTTATGCAATAGAATTATCAACACATATTGAACTTGACTCCCCCTCCATTCATAAATTCAGAGAAGTGAATATATGCTGGTGTAATAAATATACATCTTTAGTTTTACTACTAGAAGCAGTCATTTAAAATGATCGGAGCAGGTCCAGTGAATTCGTCAGCTAGTCAGAAGCATGAAAAGCCAGCCATACTGATAAAGCTACTTCAGCCAGAAAAGTGAACAAGAAAGAGAAGAAACTAAGAAAGAATCGAGAGAAACAGTGAATCTATGAGAAAAACCTCTTGCTGAACTATACACACTATCTTGATGAAGGTTTCCACAAACGCAAAGTTATACTTGGATTTGACGCGCTGACCTTTCAAGCGAAAATAATCTTCCGATGCAGTGGACAAAATCAGTTGGAGTTAGATAACAGTTAATGGACTTCACTTCGCCAATACCTCATTGATCTCAAGGATAGAGTAGATGAATTCCCTGCAAATCAGCTTGGACTTCTTGAACTCTTCTACATACCTATTGGAGGCGAGAGACTAATACTTAAACATCCCGAGCTCTTCACGCTTTTCATCTTGATGGATTTTTTCGACATTGTCATGCAATACAACAATTTGCTTCCCGAATGTGTGAAGGATTACTATGACCAATACTGTGTAAGATGCAGAGAAAAAAGCGTACTTAAACTGGATATCAACGACTTCTTCACTCCAACTCAAACATCATTTGTGGACATAAACTACTCTAGACTTTATTATGAAATACTAGTACTTTGTAATGATCTAATCTCCCATGTGATGAAATAAAATACTACAAACGCTGTGAACAATGTTTTATTTCACTAAAAGGAATTATTCATTAGAAAATTGTATATTAAGACTTGGTAAAAACAACATACTATTGTGAAAGGCTAGGTAAGCAAGTATAATCTCTTTCGTCTATAAAATACTGAAGTTTATTGAGAAACAGATCCTCTTCTAAGTTGCACTGGAAAAACTAGAACATGAATGTATGTTAACTTAAATGCAGCACGTCGTGGTTTTTATTACTAAACTACATATTATCCTACGGAATATTATGATGTTTTTAAAATTCAGAAAAAAAGTGGTCCTAAGTACATCCATTCAAAAACAAAAAATTCTGGTAAACGACGTCAAGAAAACTAAGAAGACAGAGGTCAATACACTTTCACCGCGATAAGATCTATTAAAATGGTCATCCAATACTTCATGGAAGGGTACTGTAATATTTTTCTGAACACTGAACACGAATGGAGATTTATATGCTTAAATATGGTAATATGGGTGAGAAAGTATCTAATAAACATGGAATACACTACCAAATATGTGAATGGTCCAACTCTAAGACGACATCAGGCACTGATACATGCATTTGTCATTCATACGATCAAGAGACAAGAAATATTTATACACTCATAAAACAGTACATACTCCTGCAGTCTCGAATACATACGACAAGGTAATAATGCATAGCAATGGGTATTATAAACAGTCCAAACAAAACTATAACCAACTAGTGGTCAGCGCTATTAGAATGAAAAAGTTTATAATTGATATTCAATTTGTACCGGGAAATACTCATCAGTAATTCATCAAGGAACTTGTTATTCTCATAAAATACAACCAAAACTATATTGGAATTGAAAAATCAACAGTTTGAATCAAACACTTTACCCTACCGTTCGAAAATATCTAGCGATGAACAAAAAAAAAGCCGCATGCATTCATTCAACTCAAGTGTACATCTGTTCATCAAATTATCAGCAGACAAACACCTCCTGAAAGTAATGATCATCTCTTAACATCCGACAATGACTCGCGACCATCCTCATCAAGAACACTCCATATCATATGCTACTTGTCTATACATGATACGATGAGATCGATCTAAAAATAGCCTACCATAAACTCATATGCTACCACACATCGTTATCTATACCGAACTGTCTTACATAAACATTAGCCTAAGTAATCTATAGTAGCAGTGTGCCAACCCAAAACATATCCTATATGTTGAAAACTTATTAGATCTTCTTCAAACCTATAAAAAATCAACCAAGCATCCAGCAGAGAAAAATTCTGATAAGAAAAAACTCAACAAGAATATATTTTACTTATGTGAAAATAATACTTGAATATGTCAATGAGCATACCCGAAAATCCCTATGATGATAAATTTAACATATTTAAAATGTAGTAAATACGTATTTTACTTAATGCTCAAATATTGAAAATGTATGTGAATATAGCCGAAGAAACTTTACGCTTAATACAAGCACACAAAGTATGAGGTTTGTAAATTCTCATGCAATCATATTGGCACTAAAACCGACAATATGCATCCGAAAAGTATCAACTTAATGGCATCATCCATGCATGTAAGCATTTCAAAGGAGATAACAAATTAAAAATTGTCATACTCAAATATCAACACTTTTCTATTGAAGATATGGCTAAAGAAATTCGGAAATGTCGGAAAATCATACATACTGTGAAGAATATGAGACAAGCATCAAATAATAGTTTTACTCTATATTATACTGACACTCATGAAACTACCTAAACTAAATAATACAGACCCACAATAACAACACGTAATTCAAAGTAAATATAAAAATTCATTCAATCTAGTGCATGCATATAATGCCATCATATAGGACTAAAAATATTTTTTCAAGCATTATGGACATAACCAACGAATAATAACATAATACCAACAAACTCCTAATGCCAATTACCTACCGCATTCTCTTTTTTCTATATTAGCTTCTTCCTTTCAGTACGTACCAAAAATTTATCAATGAAAATGCGTAAATATTTCCACTCATTAGGACCACCGTGATGATTTCTACATCCATCATACATAAGCTCCATAAAAAAAGTAGCATCCCAGAAGACATAAATCGTAAAATCTTTCCTAGACAAAATGTATAAATAATCTGAAATTGGGAACAGATACCCAAACATAGTGATCTAAAAAAATAACGCATCTTTACAATGCGCTTATCAAAAGGGACAAATCATATGATGTACGAACAAAATTATCACCATCTCATGCACTACAAGATCAATAATTTGAAAAAATAACTCTTCTTGGAAGAAATTATTAGAATTTTTAAACAAAACCAATGAGCATCCTATAGTCAAGAAAAAAATGAAAGAATATAGTGCCATACTTCTACATGATAGTAAAATCAGAGAATGAAGTATAGAAACTGCTGATGCTGATGAAGACAAACAAAATGCTGCTACAAGCAAACTAAAATTTAATACTATACTAAATATCAAGAACGCATTACAACAAACATTAAGATCTCTTTCACTGCATCCATAGATTTGAACAGTCAACATAGTAGTCTAACCGAACAAAATACATTGTAGACGATTCTTAAAGTACTATTACAATGAAACCGATAAAAGCAATAATATACAATAGCAATGAGTCACAAAACAAAGAAACGACGTATTCAAGCAAAAAGAAACTGAAAACGATCAATGTAAATAATAATCAGCAAACTAGAACAGGCGCATCTTTGAATGGACATTTATGAAAACACGTCTCAATGCCGCGCATCACGTTACCCGCTGCCCACGACCAATACAACAAAAAATCCGCCTCCATCAAGCAAAACCATATTGCAACGCAATGTATGCCACGCCACTTTTCTTCCACGCTGTAGATTCCGATGCCCTAAAACTCCCGCCAACAGGGAAGTCTATGCGCACGAAACACTTCTCTTAACAAGCAAAGTCACTTGCACATGCCACGCATCCCCGAGGTTAATTTCCATGCCTTACAGCATTCACCGCCGAACAAATCTATACCCCAATCACGATCCTCCAAAAAGTGACGCAAATCATTCCGAATCGTCGACAAGGCCGTCCATACTTAAATACAGGCACCGTTTGATGAGCAACGCGGAAGCTTAACCAAACGGTCACGAGACAAATTTCAACGGCTTATAACATCCGCCTCGGTGGAAATGTACACCTCAAATTACTTCCTCGAACAAGCGACGCCCATCACATCTACAATACCGTCCATCTTTAACCAAGGACATCGAACAAGGAGCAAAACGTACCTTAAGCAAGCACCCACTAAGTAAATTCTCATGCCTTAGAGCAACCATCGAAAGGCAAGCCCGTCGCCCATCCATAATGCAGAGCCACCCATCTATAGCAGCGCCCTCCGTCACCACGCAACTACTCGCGTCATAAAAACTTTCGGCACGCCTAGCATGATCAAGCGAATCGGTCATTTCCACACGCGGCCGTTCATCCTTAGCCAAAGACACCAATCGATGAGCAACGCGCTCCTTAACCAAGCACCCTCGAAGCAAATTCTCACGCCTTAGAACACCCGTTGAAAGGCAAACCTATCGCCCATCTATATTGCAAAATCACCCGTCTATATCAACGCCCTCCGTCACCATGCAACCACTCGAACCATGAAAAACGTCCAGCACGCCTAACGTGATCAAGCAAATCGGTGATTTCCACACGCTGTTGTCCATCCTTAACCGCCGACGCCAATCGAAGAGCAACGCGCACCTTAAGCAAGCACCCACGGAGCAAATTGTAACGCCTTAGAATACCCGTCGAAAGGCAAAACCATCGCCCATCCATAATGCAAAGTCACCCATCTACATCAGCGCCCTCCGTCACCATGCAACCATTCGCGCCATAACAACTACACCTCAAATTACATCTTCGAACAATCGACACGCATGACGTTTACTCGCCAATCCAATCGATGAGCAACGCGTTCCTTAACCAAGCACCCACGAAGCAAATTCCCATGCCTTAGAGCACCCGCTGACGAGCAAGCCCATCACCTGTCAATAACGTAGTCACCCGTCTATAGCAGCGCTCTTAGTCACCACGCAGCCACTCGCATCATAAAAAAGTCCTGCACGCCTAATGTGACCAAGTAAATCGCTCGACCCGAACGCCTTCAATAAGTCGCACACTAAAGGCTCTCAAGCCCAGCGAACAACCGCCCAGAGCGCCACCTAGCCAACACCTACACTTATCTGATACATATCCACATACCCTAGACACACACCCTCGTCACAACCATTCATGAGATCCACACCTATTCTTGACTCATACCTACTTTTCCCAGGCACCTACCTATACCACCCTAATACACGCACCTCATAGAATTCAGAGAGAGTGGATACGAAATGCATCGAGAGAATTGAAGCACTTTATCATGTAGCGTGAAGTTGGCGCGTTATTAGCTGTGGATTCGAATTTCAAATAAATTTGACGTGACGTCTCCCACTAATTTTCGCATCTTGAACTAAATCAATTTTCCGTGCGGGTATTCTAACTTGAATGATGTAAAAGATTGAGCATGACTTGCCCTACGACGGATACGTCCCTGACATGCTTCCTAGAGCTGTTTTTATAATCCCACTCACGTCACTACATTATTCATTTTTCGACACAAAAACACTCGCGATCCGTAACAAACTTTTCAGTTTGATTAATTATCACATTTGCAACGCTTTTGCACTAGATACAACACGGTTTATCTTAAAAAATTGTTTTGTGTACAATTTCAAATTCAAGTTGATTAGACGTTTCCCATCAATGTTGAATTTTCACAAATCATATGTTTTCAATCGTATGGTTGATATTTTGTTGACAACTCGTGGGTTAAGGTGTAAGAGGAGTGGGATTTTCGTGAGAGCAACTAGAGAGCCACTTGAGAGTGTGGATTCTCTAGCGGCGTGAAAGGTAGAGGGATTTCAATTCGCATGCGAGAGGAAGGCATGTATGTAGTAAAAGTACTGCACTCACGTAAGGATGAAAATAAGCTCATTTCGCGTCCATTACTTTATATATCTTTGACGCACCTACACACCCTAAACACACACCCACATACCCAAGACACAAACCATTAGTTCCATTCCCGGCCGCTTCAATCGCCATTAGTTCCAATTTCCGCCACTAGGTGGCGCGCAAAATCAATCTCAATTCGTATGGAAAAAGTGGATTAGAACTGGTAAACTACGCCTACTCACGCTTATTTTGCTTTTACCCAATTCGATTAACTCTAATTCGGGGAACAACGCCCACTTCACTTTTCTTTAAAATTACTAAAAATATACTGTAAAATCTACTTAATCTTAAAGTTTAATGTGTATTAAAATTTTAGATAGTTTACATGCCTGTCTATCAAACTTTTAACAGTATACCTTACTGTATCTTACTAAAGTGCTAACGAATACTTTACAGTAAACCTTGTAGTATATAGTTGAATTTACAGTTTGCCAGTAAACAGTAAAGTAAACTCGACCGTTTGCTTTCAATAAAGTTCGGATTTGCAAAGAAATAAACTGCAAATAAATAGTTTAGTTGAAGTTTTCCTTCATAGTTTTTAAATTATTGACACTAGGTTTTCCTATGGGAATGAAATGTGTTTTTTTTTATATTTTTGATAATATGTATATGAAATGCAGCGTTATGTTAGAGGCTTTAAGATTTATTAAATGTTATGTTTGAATTATTCTTTATATTTTTTGAACAACAAATGTTTTTGATTCGGGATTCTACGTCTAGCACTCGTTGCGTGTAGACGTGTTTTTAATCGCTCCTGTCATTAATTTTAAAAATTAATTAATTTTTCACAAAAGTCAGTTTCAAATAATTGAATTAATTTTGTACGAGCCAGTCAAAAGCAAGTTTTGATTTTATTGGGGAAGAATTAATCGTCGAAGGCATCGACCAACCAAACCAATAAATCAAGAAAAGGCAGCAAACCAAAGACAACTCGGGACTGCTGTATGGAGGAGCCCGACGGCTTCCCTCCGTTGGGGGGCCCCGGGGAGAAAGACGGTGTGAAATTGGCAAGTGTCAACAAGCGGAGACACACGAGCACCCAGGATACCGCAGATGCCGGTCGCAAAACACAAGTGCTCGAGGATAGACAGGAAGTGTGCCGCCTTCGAAGTGAAATCGAAGAGCTAAAGGCAAGAATTCAAACGTATGAAGAAATGTTCAAGACGGCAAAACAAGTTCAAGAGAGTGGCCCGATACGAAAAATCGAAAAACAGAAGAAAGCTGCAACTCCAATAATAACTGAAGAAGTATTAAGTGCTGGTGGCACGAACGAAAGCCAGAACTACTTTGCGGCGCTGGATGGACTCCAGCAGGACATGGAGGTAGACGAAGGTAACAAAGACGATAGTTTTATCTTATATTTAAAAAATAAAAATAATGAAAGTAGAAATAGGGAGAAGAAACCAGCCCGTAGTTCTGCTGGTCCTCCTCAAAAAGTAGCCAAGAATACCGAGAAAGTTCCGCCGATTAATGTCTTCGGGCAAAGCGGAAAAGACATGGTTCGGCTGTTGGCAGCCGAAAACAAATTGACAAATTTCGAAATCAAACGAGTAAATTCTGAGAAGCTGTCAATTAAAACGAAATCACTGGTTGATTTCAAATCAGCGAAAGATGCTTTGAATTCTGGGGAGGTTCCGCACTTCACCTATACCCCCAAGAGCGAGAAGAACCAGACGTTCTTGCTGAAGGGCTTGGACTGCGGAGAAGATACCGTCGATCTTCTTCAGGTTCTCAAGGAAACGGCGCCACAAATCGAGTTTATCTCAGTGAAAACATTCGCGACAAGAAGGTCGACGGTAGAAAAAAAAAAACTTACCACTTTATTTGGTACAAATAACAAATAAGAGCAGTCCAAGCGCTCTTCAGCAAATCAGGTATTTAAATTTTCGAGTGGTGAGGTGGGAACGCCTCCAGAAGCGAGAAATCAACCAGTGCTATCGCTGCCAACGATTTGGGCATTCGGCTGCCAACTGCGCCATGCATTACCGATGCGTTAAATGCAAAGACGTGCATGCTCCCGGTGAGTGCAAATTGGCTCAGACGGAGCCAAAAGAGAAGTTATATTGTGTGAACTGCGGTGTTTTTGGTCACCCGGCATCATATCGAGGATGCTCCCGATATCAGGATGCAAGATTGAAATCTGCCCCAAAGCAAACACAAATACACCGCAGTGTCTTAGCTCCGAACTTCGTCAAGCCCGGAGTATCATTTGCACTCGCCGCTAGAGGACCAGCAGAAAATGCGGAAAATAGGGTAAATAATGTAAGTGGCAATAATGAGCTGCTTCTCAAAATTTATCAACAATTAAATTCTTTATCAGAGCGAATCGATAAACAAGATTCGAAAATTAACATTGTTTTTCAGCGTTTAGGACTTTCAAATGCCTCAAAATAAGTTGTCATCCAGCCACATTCCCACGGATAGGATTCGTCTCATCTCGATCAACGTCAACTCCATTGTTACTTTACATCGGCGTGATTATCTCCTTGAATTCATTGCCAGACAAAAGCCTGACATCCTGCTTCTAACCGAAACCCACCTCAATTCATGGCACCCCATGACATTCAAGGATTTTGAATTCGTAAGAAACGATAGGGTAATAGGTGATGGGGGAGGTGGCACCGGGATATTGGTACGAAGACCCTATCGTTTCCAAAATATTGAAAAAGTCGAATTCAAAAGCTTTGAATCTCTTGAAGTGTCCGTTATCAAAATCTCACTGCCAGGTGGGGATAACCTCTTCGTTATCTCTGCCTATGCAACTGGTGGAACTGTTCTCAAGCTCAAGGAGGAGCTCAATTCCTTGTTCGAAATACTCGAATTGAACAGGCTGCATAACTATTATATTCTTGCTGGTGACCTGAACGCCAAGCATACATCATGGCTGAACGCCACCAATAATCCAAGAGGTGTATTCCTGAAATCATGGATAACAGAGAACCAAATTGAATACAGGTGCAATCTATATGGGTCGGAGTTCCCAACATACCCTAGGACAAATTCATATTTGGACCTTTGCATTGCTGACGCAAGACTCGAGTTCAACTTTAATAGTCCTCAACGGAAACTGCAGGTGCTTCCTTATGATAGCGACCATAACGCAATCGTAATGGAAATCAATCATCACAGGGATGATTTCTTCCTCATTCCAGTTCAACATGAAAATCATCGGTTGAATTTCAAAAAAAACAGACTGGGGAAAGTTTCAAAAGAAGTTTAATCGGGAGTACCAGAAGCAATGTCCCCCTTCTGATGGTGGCAACTCTTGCTCAATGGTTCCTAATGACAGAAATCTAACTAACGATGAAATAGATGTCTATTTGTCGAAGTTAGAGAAGCTGACGTTGGAAACGATTGAGAAAGTACTTCCCAAGATTAAACATCGAAACAATATGGAAGGATATGAAACACCAACCATCGCAAGGTTGAAAAGATTGAAAAGCCTCCTTCTCACACGCGTCAACAATATTTATCGACGATTTTTGGACTACAACCATCCCTCGTTGTCTTTGTTGAAATTACATCTGAAGAATGTCCGGAACTTAATCCGGTCATACTTCAGGAGTGAGGTCAGCAATCAATGGGCAGAAAAATTGAGGGGTATTAGCCCACAGGACCCAGACGGCGTGTTTGCGAAAGTGAATAGCATATTCCGCAAGAAGTCTCGAGTGAAGGTATCGAATCTTGAAGTCACTAGTGATGAGATAAATCTTCTCGATAGGGCTGGTATCGAAATTGATAGTACGACTCCGGATAGAAATGGAAACAGGATTATTTGTGAAGGATTGGATAAACTTGCCCTGATTGGAACACATTTTGAATTGGTTCATCTACCAAACCCTGAGAGAGGGAACGAAATATTTTCGGAGGTCGTTGAAGCAAAAGTTTCCGACTTCAAATCAAGCCTGAACGGCCAATCAATTCTTCATTTCAATGAAACATTAACATCTGACCTCATACCGAGCTTGAATCTTATTGATTATTTTGTCAGCTATGAAGACTTGTGTTTCATATTTCGCAAGATAAACAACAAGAAATCATGTGGTAATGATGGTATTCCAAATGTAGTTCTCCGACATTTGCCTGAGGTTGCTATTAGGAACTATTGCATATTGTTCAACAACATGTTGAGCAATTCATATTTCCCAAATGAGTGGAAAAAGGCTAAGGTATTTCCGATCTTGAAGAAAGGAAAAGAATCTTCATGCCCGAAAAGCTATCGCCCAATCAGCTTGCTGCCTAACATCAGCAAGGTGTTTGAAGTGATACTCAACAGAGCATTAAACGCCCACATTGAGGAAAATGAGTTGATGCCGAATTGCCAATTTGGTTTTCGTGCCAGGCATTCGACCACACATGCAATAACGAAAGTAACCTCAGACATCTGTTGGAAACTAAATGATAGACAATGTGTTGGAGCATGTCTCATTGATATGGAGAAAGCCTTTGATACGGTATGGTTAGATGGACTTATTTTTAAACTTCTTCAGGACAAGTTCCCCAGACACCTTGTCGCCATGATGTGTAATATGTTATACGGGAAATCGTTTGTTGTAACCGATGGAAATCTGACAACAATGCGCGAGTTCAAGGTCTTGAATGGTCTACAGCAGGGAACAGTTACTGCGCCTCTGCTCTTCTCAATCTTCATTCGCAAGCTATTGAACGGCTTTGATTTTAACATCTCGCCAACGCGATCATTGGTAGCGTTTGCTGATGATCTGATCATCTACACGGCAGACCGAAAAGCTACAATAGTTCAGAGCAATCTCCAAAAAATGTTCAATGATGTACAGCTGTACACTGACAATTGGCGAATGAAAATCAATGCGCAGAAGTGTGAAACAATCTTGTTTCGGACAACGCTGCAGGGGGTCAGTCAAGACCTGAAACGTAATTGGAAAGATTTCCACATCATGGCTGGTGAGAGTAGTCTAGAACGAATTCCACATAAATCCTGTGTTCGATACCTCGGTGTTTATCTCGATCAGTATCTGTACTATACTGAACATGTGAAAATCATGCTCAGTAAGGCACTTAAAGTAGTCATGGCCCTTCGAAAACTCTTTCCTTCCAGATACATTGATCAAAAGGTCAAAATTATCTGTTACAAGACACTGGTTAGACCAGTTTTGACCTATGGATGTCAGATCTGGTACAACCAGAGTGCTAGTACTATGGAAAAATTAAGAGTTTTCGAAAGGAAATGTCTTCGTGCATGTACTGGTTTGTACAGAAAGCCTGAGACGTATTGGAAACATTATTTATCGAAAAGAAGAATTTATCAAACTGCTAAAGTGACAAGAGTCGATATCTTCATATTGAAGCTTCTTCGGAATCATATCGCAAGATCTGTGACTGTGAGTGAAAACCCTTGGATTTCACAGCCGTTCCACCCTACAGACGGGTATATAGCGACTTGCCTCGCTACTGGCTTCATTCCTCCAGAAGCATTCGTGTATTTGGACATGAATCGATATGTTTTTGATTCTGACGGCGTCCCAGTCATATATTACATATATCGACGGGCCACCGATAAGAAGATAAAATATCCTCCGAATTTGAGTTCACGAGACCAACGATTTCAATGGAGATACTCATTTGCTAGATTCGTTGAAGCTGATCGAGTTGAGACGGCGCAATCCAGGTATTGGTGGCTGAATGACAATGTCTAAATTATTCGTGTTTGTTTTCAGTTTTGGTGTTTTTCGTTATTTAGTTTTTGAGTTTCAGCTCATTATTGCTACATTTAGTATTGTTATATATTTTTGTTAAAATCAGGTATAGGTTAGGTATATGTAATGTTTACTATATTCTGTTAGAGATAAGATTAAACACTTAGGTTAGGAACATTGTTATAGTATTTTTAGTATAAGATAAAGTTTTTTTTTGATTGTATTTTATTAGAAATAAGTTACAACATATTAGGTGTAGGATCAAAGTTTCACTGTTGTGTATTAATTATAAATAATTTTAGGATAGTGTTGGTTGGTTTTTTCTTCTTTTTCCAATTGAATTGTAAAAATATGTAATAATCGTAATTAATTGCATTTGCTATAGTTTTTTTTTTGATGAAATGAGTTAATGATAACGTACAAATTTAGAGAGCCATTTGGGCCATTAAGTTTTTTGATTGTTATTATTTAGAATTTGCTTTATATTCTTTTAAAATTTATAACGATGGGTATTAAATAAAGCGCTTTTGACTTTGACTTTGACTTTTTGTTTTTGATTCGTCATGAGATATAAATAAATATATTTTGAGTAATGAATATGAAAATATTTTGGAAATGAAATACAAGCTCATCGATATATTCACTTAATGCTTTTTTATGGCCTCTGCTCTTCTGTTGCAATCAGATGCTCTATTCTCTACTTCCGGTTGCTGTCTTCTACATCTTTGCTCATAGTTTTTCTGTTCCTCAAGTCAATATCTAACTAAAATCTATCTCTTTGGGGATGCTCTCCAACTTAAAATTCCGCTTGGTAATAGCACTCTTCTGCGGTGTGCAATTAAAAGTACCTTCAAGTGCTTTTCTCGCTTTTGAATCTTTAAATGTTTTAATAACAATAATGAAAACCTAGATCTAAGTTATGCTATCATCAATTGTTTCCGTAAAACTTCCGCTTGACTGAAGGAATGCATAATAATTTAAAATTGGTATTTTTACTTAAACTTCTGTATTATCACACTTTACACTATAATTAGATAAATGCAAATAAAGCACTTTAAGGAAATAATGTATGAACAATAAA